>JALMGJ010000013.1:1200000-1577500 GCA_023362775.1 Charina bottae | reverse complement strand
TAGAATATTTTGCATCAATGAGTGTATTTGAGTCCAAAACTTCTTTGCTATCTCACATGTCCACCACATATGGTAAAATGACCCCTCTTTTTTTTAACATTTCCAACACAAGTTGGAAACATTCCCATACATTTTAGCTAGCTTTTGCAGGGTCATATACCATCTGTACATCTGTCAGAGATCGGCAGATCTCTGCCAAAGACGCTAGACGGGATGCACGTTCCAGGAGGCTGCAAGTGACACGAAAGAGACGCCGGCTTTGAAGTAGACCAGTTCGCACCTAGCTGACGATTGCGAATACACATCTCTGCGAGCGGATGTCTGAGCAGCTTGGAAAGGCACGAGTTACATGTGTCACCACCAAAGAACCTAGTGGGGGGGGGGGGAAGGGAAGATTTAAATGTGCAGGCTTTACAGGTTCCAGCCATTCAAGTCTTTGTTCGTGCTAGCTTCTGTATGCTATAATAAACTCTTCTGCTTCTAAGAACTCATGTTTCTGTGAGTTACTCTAGAGCAGGGATATGTCTATGAAGGTTCTCAGTCATCCAGGTGGAATTTTCTGTAGCTTGAATCATGTCAACTGGATTTCTATTTTCTTAATGGAAACGTTTCGCTCCTTATCCAAGGGGCTTCTTCAGTCTGAGCAAAGTTGGTAAGGGAATCCTAAATATGTTCCTAGGTAGCTGTGTGACCTTACACCTGGGGCTAGATCATGGTTATATTGAGATGTAATTTTTAAGTCCTTTTATCATCTAATGGAGGGTCGTTAAAAACACCATGCTGCTGTTGAGCTTCTGAAATGGTCTTAATCTTCCTAGGCACAGAAGACAACACGGGGAGGAAGATGGGGGAGAGTTTGTGCCTGAGGCCCCCACCTCTATTCAAGGAAGGATTTTCCAAGTTGGCATAAATGGATTCCTTGACCCCTCTCTCAAACCACCTATCTTCTCTGTCTAAAATGTGAACATTAATGTCCTCAAATGAGTGTCCTTTTTCTTTTAGATGAAGATAAACTGCTGACTCTGGTCCTGTGGTGTTATTTCTCCTGTGTTGTGCCATCCTCCTGTACATAGGTTGTTTGGTTTCTCCAATGTAGAGTTCAGAGCACTCCTCACTGCACTGGATTGCATAAACTACATTGCTTTTCTTATGTTTTGGAGTTTGATCTTTGGGGTGTACAAGCCTCTGTCTCAGTGTGTTGGTGGGTTTGAAATATACAGGTATGTGGTGTTTGCCAAATATCCGTTTTATCTTTTCAGACACGCCAGCCATGTAGGGAATGACCAGGTTCTTTCGTTTACTCTGAGTCTCAGCCCTATCTGTCGCTGTTTTAGGTCTGGTAGATTTAGATTTGGTGAAGGCCCAATTTGGATATCCACAGGCCTTCAGGGCTGTTCTCAGGTGCTGATTTTCATTCTTTTTGGAATCCATGGAGGTGGGGATGGTTTCTGCTCTGTGTGACAATGTCCTGATGACTCCTAGTTTGTGCTGCAGTGGATGGTGGGAGTCAAACATCAGATATTGATCTGTGTGTGTGGGTTTCCTGTAGATCCCTATTTCTAGCTTGCCACCGGTCCCAATGAGGACTTCACAGTCTAGGAATGCCAGTCTGTTGTCCTTGGTGTCTTCTCTGGTGAAGCTAATGTTGGCATCTATAGTGTTTATATGGTCCGTGAAGGCCTGTACTTCCTGGGCCTTGATTTTGACCCAGGTGTCATCCACATACCTAAACCAGTGGGTGGGCACCGTTCCCTGGAATGTGTTGAGTGCTTTCTTCTCCACTTCTTCCATGTATAAATTGGCCACAATGGGTGACACAGGAGAACCCATGGCACAGCCGTGTTTTTGTCTGTAAAAGTCACCTCTGTATGTGAAATAAGTGGTGTTAAGACACAGGTCCAGAAGATGGCAGATCTGGTTTGGGTTGAGATGGCTTCTCCTTTCCAGGGTGCTAGAGCAGGGAGATTATAGATATCGGATGGAGTGCCTTAGATAAAGACTTGAATGCACACACAAAAAATTTTTTGACCACGCATCCTGAGAACTACTCTGAGAAATCAGCGAGATTCTTGGTGAAAAGTGGCCATGAATCCAGACAAAATTTCAGCTTCAGCTTCGTGGAACGGAATGGAGGAAGCAGAGGAAGCAGGAGATTTCGAAGCACTGCAACAAGAGGAAGGAGAATACGAAGACAATGGTGAGGGGGACAGAGCCAGCTTGTTAGATGCCCAGCTGACAGCGAGAGCATCGCAGCAAGCAGGAGAAGACGGATGGGAGAAACAGAAAACACAGAAAAAAGAGGTAACCAAAACTCCCCCCTCCCTCGAATCTACAAAGCCTAAGTTGGCAGGATGGTCAGTTGCAGTGGGAGAAGGACTAGAGAAAGTGGGAGAGGGGAAACGCCCAAAGAAAAGGGTCACACCAACCCAGCGCATCGTGCGGTTGGAAGAGCAGATGTCCAATGTGCAGTTAAATATAGGACTGCTGATCAACAAAATGGACTCATTGGGTGCAACCTTTGGGAAATTGATGGACAAATTAGATGAACCCAGAGTGAGGGAACAGAGCCTGGCGCCAATCGAAAGTGAGGGGGAGGAAGAAGAGGAATTTTGCCCCTACAATCGATCACCCATGACCCCATCATACAATCAATACATGACCCCAGTGGGGGGGTGCATACACCATTTGGAATAGGTGAATTGAAAACGAAATTTAATGGAGACCCCAAGAATCTAGCATGCTTTTTAACACATGTACAAGGGTTCATGAGAGAATTTGAATACACCTTCCGAACGGAGGAGAGCAAAATCAGGTACGTCTCCAGTTTTTTGGAAGGTGAGGCAGGGGACTGGCTTGTAACGCTTCACGACAGGGGGCAAGGGAACTACTGGACTTTCAGGAGTTCATGTACGCCCTTTGGAAACGATTTGAAGATACGCTGACTAAAGTCTCAGCCAGGGCACGACTCCGGAACTTAAGGCAGGGAAACAGAGCAGTAGCTGAATATGCTATGGACTTTAAAAAGCTCTTATCTTACCTGCCGGAATGGCTGGAATCGATAAAGATTGAACACTTCCAGTATGGATTAAAACAGGACCTACTGGAAAAGGCATTAGATAGAAATGACCCTGGAACTTTAGAGGGGTGGATCCAAGTAGCTGGGAAAATCGAGAGTAACAGACTACAGCTACAAAGTATCAGAAACTTACAATTCAGGCAGAGGAACGAGGGGACTTTCATTAACCAGCCCCGCTCGAACGTGAAACAGCGGAATTGGGAAGAGGAGAAGGATCGCCAGACAAGAGAGGGACTGTGCTTCCGCTGCGGGAAGGAGGGACACCGAATAAGCGCTTGCCCTCAGGGGAAAACGAGTGTTAAGGAAAAACCTCCGGTGAAAAAGGCAGCTGACAGAAGTACCCTCAAAACAACAGACACCAAGGGAAAAGGAGCGGCTGCGGCAACCGTGAACCCATGGCAGAATCCAGACCTAGAAGAAGACAGCGACGACTCTGACTTCAAAATCCAGATGGCGGGAAACAAGCCAGGTCTGTTCTGATGAGCGCCACAGGACAGACCTCCACAAAGGGGCGCAAAGGAAGTAGTCGCAACAACCCGACAATGCACCTAAAGGTACAGTTGAGAACTTTGGGTGGGAGGAAAAAGTATGCGGGGGTTGCAATGCTAGACTCGGGTTGCTCTAGAAACTTAATGCACCCGAACGTAGCTGAAAAGATGGGACTGGACCTTTTTAAGCTTAAAACGCCCATCACATTTTGCCATTTCGACGGGTCGGAACTGAAGGGGGGGGCAGTGGAGTTCTACACTGAAGGACTGCAAATGACTTTGGGGACTCATGTAGAGACTTTGCGGTTCCTAGTGGCTCCCATTGCAACACGACCCATTGTGTTAGGACTGAAATGGTTGAGGACAAGAAACCCCAAGGTGGATTGGGTCTCAGGAGATTTGGACTTTACGGATGGGTCTTATCATGAGATGGACAATGATAGCACACCTAGCTGCATTGAGCTGGGGGCAACGGGGATGGAATTTGAGGAGGGGGAGCAGGACCAAGGGGGTGGCACACTCACAAGCACAATTCCAGAGAAATACCTCCTGGTAGCAGAGATATTCAACAAGAAGGAATGTGAGCAAGAACCCCCCATAGGCAGTCAGACGCAACCATTGACCTCATCCCAGGGGCACCATTTCGCAAGCCCAAGATGTATGCCATGACGCAAAAAGAACTGCAAGAATTGCGCAAATTCATAGATAAAAATTTGGCACGGGGGTTCATTGAGCCAGCCAACTCCCCCCTTGCAGCCCCGGTATTGTTCAGGAAGAAAAAAGACGGGTCCCTCCGGCTTTGCACTGACTACAGGGGTCTTAATGCAATTTCGGTTACGAGACAGTACCCTCTCCCGTTGCTGAAAGACATGTTAGCCCAGCTATCTAAAGGGAAAATTTTCACAAAACTAGATGTTAGGGAAGCTTACTATCGTGTTCGCATAAGGGAGGGGGACGAGTGGAAAACTGCATTCAATTGCCCATTGGGTTCTTTCCAATACAGGGTGCTCCCGTTTGGGATTGCGGGGGGACCGGGAATCTTCATGAGGTTCATAAACAAAGTATTGTATGAATTTCTGTACAAAGGGGTAATTGTATATTTGGATGACATACTGATTTTTTCTGAAAATCTGGAGGAACACATGGAGTTAGTTAAGAGGGTGCTTGAGAAATTACTCGAGGCAAAGCTCGAGTAAAACTTGAGAAACGTGAATTTCACAGGGAACAACTAGACTTCTTGGGGTATCGCATTTCGCATGAGGGCATCGAGATGGACCTTGAGAAAGTCAAAGCGGTCCTGGGCTGGCAGCCCCCCCCCCCCGAATGCGCAGACAGCTGCAAGCGTTCCTCGGGTTCGTGGGGTTCTATAGGCAGTTCATTCAAAATTTCGCGCAGATCGCATTGCCCTTGACTGACCCATTAAAGACGAAAAGCAAGGGCGCAAAAGCAAAAGCCCCACCACCGAGCACGAAACTCGTGTGGACACAAGAATGCCAGGTAGCGTTTGATAGGCTAAAGGAGATGTTCACGAGGGAGCCCATACTCAAACATCCAGAAGCTGACAAACCATTTGTGATACACACAGACGCATCAATTAGCGCAGTGGGGGCCATACTACTGCAGGCAGATGACACTGGGAAACTAAGACCGTGTGCATACATTTCACGGAAATTTAATCAGACGGAGAAACGATGGCATATTTGGGAGAAAGAGGCATTCGCTGTCAAACATGCCCTAAGCATGTGGCGACACCTCCTAGAAGGGACAGCAGAGCCGTTCCAAGTGTGGACTGACCACAAAAACTTGGAAGCTCTCAAATCCCCTAGAAAACTAAATCCTAAACACCTCCGGTGGGCAGAGTTTTTTAGTAGGTTCAACTTCACGTTGAAGTACTTCCCTGGGGGGGAAAACTACTTGGCAGACGCGCTGTCACGCCTACCGCAGCATGAGGGCAAAATGGAGGAGGTCATTGAATCGCTCATCCCTTCCCAACCAGCGGAGGCTCAGAGCCCAGCGACAATAGAAGGGAGGGGGGAAGGCAATATGGCAATCACCTGCAGCAGCGCACAGCGCGCGGCTCAAAGCAACCAGTGGACAGCCGAACTGCGGGCGGCAACAGCAACAGACACCTGGTGGGGGAGAACAAACAGACCCTAGTGGAAAAGGATGGAGTGGGGTGGAAGGACAACAAAGCCTATGTCCCTGAGCCCCTACGGCAAAAGGTTTTGAACATGCATCATGATCACAAAACGGCAGGGCATTTTGGCTTCGTAAAAACACTACACTTAATCCGACGCAAATTCTGGTGGCCATCCTTGCGCACAGATGTTAAAGCCTATGTGCGCTCATGCCCAGTGTGCACAACCGCCAAAAGGAAAATGGGGAAACCCACAGGGAAGCTGCAGGAAGTAGCAAACCCCACACAACCATGGAAGCAAATTGCCATGGATTTTATAGTAGATTTACCGATGAGCAAAAAGAACACGGCCATTTGGGTGGTCACAGACTTATTTTCCAAGCAGGCACACTTCATTGCGTGCAAAGGAATACCGAATGCCCAAAAACTAGCTAGACTATTTATCCAACACATCTATAGAGCCCACGGAACGCTGGAACGCATAATCAGCGACCGCGGCAGCACTTTTACTTGCAAGTTTTGGCGGGGATTTTTGAAGTTAATGGGATCGGAACAGGGGCTCAGTAGTGCATTCCATCCATGCACAGATGGTGCGAGTGAACGTCTGAATGCCACACTGGAGCAGTACCTTAGATGCTACATTAATTATCAACAGAACGATTGGGCGGAACTGTTGCCATTCGCAGAGGTTGCTTACAATAACGCGCTACATCAAAGCACGGGGTTTTCGCCATTCAAAGTCGCTACAGGGCAGGAATTTGTAACTATCCCCGAATTGGCCATGGCACACAACACAGAACTATCACAACCCCTAAAAGCGGACAAATGGATAGAAAAAATAACCAGTAATTGGCCAGTCATGGTGCAAACACTGCAGGAAGCCAAGGCAAGTTACAAAAAACATGCTGGTCGCAAGAGGGGGGAAGAATGGGACTTGAGAGTAGGAGACAAGGTGTACTTGTCAACGAAAAACCTGAGGGCAACACAACCGTCACAGAAATTGGCACCAAAATTCATAGGTCCATTCCCAATCATTGAGGTCATCAACCCAGTAACGGCAAAATTGCAATTGCCAAAGGCACTAAGAAAGATGCACCCTGTTTTCCATATCAGCTTGTTGAAACAACACCACAGTTCACAACACTGGCACCCAGAACCAGAGGACCTCCCCCCCCCCCCCCCCCATTACTGGTAGATGGAGAACCAGACTTTGAGATTGACAGGATTCTGGACTCCAGATGGCACAAGGGGCAGTTGCAGTACCTAGTGAAGTGGCAGCATCTACCAATTGGAGACAGGGAGTGGGTCAGTGCCAAACACACACACGCTACCAAACTCGTAAAAACCTTTCATAGGGAGTTCCCAGACAAACCGCATTGAAACAGGCGCTTGAACAATGCAATGTGCTAAAATACTTTTGTGCTCTCTCCCTACAGGGAATGTATGAAAATGTGTAGAAATGTATGAAAATGTGTAAATAATTGGTTGGGTTAACAAAACATGCAGCTAAGGGAGTGGGGGGAGCATCCTGGGCCAGGAGCATGTCAGAGATCGGCAGATCTCTGCCAAAGACGCTAGACGGGATGCACATTCCAGGAGGCTGCAAGTGACATGAAAGAGACGCCGGCTTTGAAGTAGACCGGTTCGCACCTAGCTGACGATTGCGAATACACATCTCTGCGAGTGGATGTCTGAGCAGCTTGGAAAGGCACGAGTTACACGTGTCACCACCAAAGAACCTAGTGGGGGGGGGAGGGAAGATTTAAATGTGCAGGCTTTACAGGTTCCAGCCATTCAAGTCTTTGTTCGTGCTAGCTTCTGTATGCTATAATAAACTCTTTTGCTTCTAAGAACTCATGTGTCTGTGAGTTACTCTAGAGCAGGGAGATTATAGATATTGGATGGAGTGCCTTACAACATCATCTTATAGAAATTTTCCTTCGAATTATAACACAAAGTAAATTTTAATCCTTTAGTCCACATATATTCCCATTGTTGCATTTGAATATTATGACCAATGTTTTTTGCCCATTTAATCATGCAGTCTTTAACTTGCTCCTCTACCATTTCACCTTTTAACAATAATTTATACATTTTAGCAATTAAATGATCATCTGTCTCACATAATTGTATCTCAAATTCCGATTTGGTTTGTTCAAATTCAAGTTCTTTTTTGTCTGATTTACATTTTTCTACAAGTTGCATATATGAAAGCCATTGAAAAGTATATCCTTCTGAGGCCAGTTCTTCTTTTGATTTAGTTTTATATTGTCCTTGTTCTTTTTTAAAAAAGTCTTTGTAAGTCAGCCATTTATCTTTAACTCTTACTTCTGTTCTATGAAATGCTTCTTGTGTAGAAATCCATAAAGGTCTTTTATAACATAAAGTTAATTTATATTTATTCCAAATTCTTAACAAAGATCTTCTGTTATAATGATTTATAAAGTCCACATTTACTTTCACTTTGTCATACCACAAATATCCATGCCATCCGTATCTTAATTCATGACCCTCTAAATTCAATAGTTTTTCATTTTTCAAAATTATCCACTCTTTAATCCATACCAAACAACAAGCAGCATAATATAATTTCAGATCCGGTAGACCCAGTCCCCCTCTTTCCTTTGAATCTTGTATATATTTTATTCTTGGTTTTTTCCCTTGCCAAATAAATTTAGAAATATCTCGTTGCCATTGTTTGAAAGGTTCATCTGATGCCAATATAGGTAATGTTTGAAAAAGATATAAAATTCTTGGCAAAATATTCATTTTGATTGCTGAAATTCTACCTAATAATGACAGTTGTAATTTTCCCCATTGATCCAAATCTTTTTTAATATCTGTCCAAAGCGGGATATAATTATTCTTAAACTACTTGACATTTTTAGTTGTTAAATATACTCCCAAATATTTTACTTTTTCTTCCATTGAATATCCAGTTATTTCTTTCAATTTCTCTTGTTGTCCATGTTTTTAGTTAAAACTTTTGTTTTTTGTAAATTCACTTTAAACCCTGCTAACAATCCAAAGTCTTTCAATTTCTGAATCAATAATTCAATTTCATCTAGTGGATTTTCTAAAGTAAAGACTAAGTCGTCAGCAAAGGCTTTTAATTTATAAATTTCTTTTTTAACCTTAATACCATGGATACCTTCATCTTGTCTAACATCTCTCAATAAGACCTCTAGTACCAATATAAACAAAAGTGGAGATAATGGACAACCTTGTCTTGTACCTTTTTGGATTTCACATGGTTTGCTAAATTCTCTGTTAACAATTATTTTTGCAAATTGGGGAGTATATATTGATCTAATCCATTTAATAAAGTTTCCTCCAAAATTCATATTTTCTAATACTTTAAACATAAAAGGCCAATTTAAATTATCAAAAGCTTTTTCAGCATCTATAAATATCAAGGCAGCTTGTTTTTCATAATGTTGTTCCAGATATTCCAATATATCTAATATATTTCGGACATTGTCACGGATCTGTCTCTTAGGCAGAAATCCTGCTTGATCTTGATGGATAAAATTCTTAAGAATGTTTTTCATTCTTTATTCTGTCAATATACATCGACATTCTGCCAATATAGTTGTAAAAATCTTATAGTCATTATTCAGTAGAGATATTGGTCTGTAATTCTTAGTTAAAGTCAAATCTTGTTGTTCTTTAGGGATTGATGTTATATGTGCTTCTTTCCAAGTCTCTGGCATTATTCCTGTTTCCAAAATCGAATTCATAGTCTTCTGTAAAGGTAAACATAATTCATCTTCAAAACATTTATAGTAAGATGCTGACAGGCCATCCGGTCCTGGTGCTTTTCCACTACTAATTTTCTTGAAAGCCTTTACCATTTCCTCTGTTGTTATAGGATTATTAAGCATTAATCTTTGTTGGTCATCATGAACAGTTAATTTCTGTTTACTCAGATATTCATCAATGTCCAGCAAGTTAACTTCTTGTTTTTTATATAATTTTGAATAATAATCATAAAAAGCTTCTTGTATATCTATATTATTCACCATAACGTTTCCTTCATGTTGTATTTTGGAAATTAAATTTTTTTGTCTTTGTTTCCATAATTTATAAGCCAACCATCTACCTGGTTTATTAGCATGTTCAAAATATTTTTGCTTTGTAAATTTCATTTGAGTCTCTATATCTTGTGTCAATATCATCGATATCTGTTTTTGTAAGAATTTAATTTGAGTAAGCAAAGTATCATCCATTCATTTATCTCTTAAACATATCTCTTTACTTTTTATTTCATCTGAAATCAGTTGAATTCTCTCTTGTTTCTTTCTCCTCATTTGAGCATTGTATTGAATAAAGTAACCCCTCATATATGCTTTGCTGGCATCCCATACAGTCTGAACATTGGTACCTTTGTTTAAATTCAGTTGAAAATATTCCCTTAACTTTTTTTTGCATACATCAACTATATCATTTTTCTGGAATATTGACTCATTTAGTCTCCATCTAAGTACATTCCATTTTCCTTTAACAGTCAACATTACTGGATTATGATCTGAAAAAAGTCTTGGGTAATATTTCAACTTTACTAATGTCCATCATTAAACTTTTAGATATCAAAATCATATCTATTTTAGAATGTGATTTAAATCTCTCTGAATAATATGTGTATTCTCTAGAAGTCCCATTCAAAATTCTCCATATATCTTGTAAGTCTAACATCTCTTTTAAGTCAAAAAATGTTTGTGGCAATTTTCCCTGTGTATGTTTCACTTCTTTTTGTGATTGTCTGTCCATCTTAGGGTAGATTACCCCATTCCAATCACCCACGAAACACCAATTTTCATAAGTTTGATCCAAAAGTTTATCCATCAATTTTTTATAAAATACTCCTTTATCCATATTTGGTGCATAAAGTCCAACAACCAATGTTTTAGTTCCTTGTATGTTAATTTCAACTGCAACATAACGTCCTTCATCATCAGTTAATATCAATTTTGGGTTTAACTTTGGTTGTATATACAAAACTACCCCCTTCATTTTTTTATTTCCAGCTGAAATAAATTATTCTCCAAATTGTTTTTGAATCAAGTATTTAGTGTCTTTTTTGCAAATATGAGTCTCTTGTAAGCAAATTATATCCAATTTCAATTTTTTCAAAAAATGAAATATCTTTCTTCTTTTCTGTGGAGCATTATTTCCATTAATATTCCATGTCAGATATTTATAATCCATAATTGTTTTGGTAATTAAAGTCCCTTTTTCAAGTCCAGACCTGCAGCTCCCATCTCAGATAAGTCTTCTTTCTTCTTGTTGTCTTTAGATGTTGCTCCTCTCTCTTCCAAGTCTTCAGTTGGCAAACCCATTTCTGTCTTGTATTTTTCTAAAAATGCTTTTGCTTTTAAAATGGAAGTTATTCTGAACCTCTGCCCTTTGAACATAAAAGATACACCTTCTAATTTCTCCCATCTAAATGTGATATTATGTTGTTTTAATTTGTCTATAAGGAAGGAGTAATCTCTTCTTTTCCTTAATATTCTCAAGGGTATTTCTTTTAATATAATTATTTCTTTCCCTTCTATATTTAATCTATTATTGTAATGTTTCTTCAAAATTTGTTCTTTTACCACTTTTCTCACAAAATATATTAATATATCTCTAGGTACTTTATTTTCTCTAGCATATCGTGAGTTCACTCTAAAAATTTTATCTATTTCCAAATCTAAATCCTGTTCTTTTATCTCTAAAAATTTAGCCAATTCAGTTATAATCCTTTCTCTTACATCTTCGTTTGCTTGCTCATGAACTGCTCTCAATCTCAAAATATGTTCCTTCTCTCTCATTTCTGCTAATGCTGTAATATCTAAATTGTGTTCAATTTCTTTGGTAGCATATTCTGATTTTGTCTCTAATTTTTGCATCTGACCTTGCATATCTTTAAGTTCTCCTGACAGAGAGTTCACAACTTCCTTAACAGTTTGTATTTCCCTTTTAAACTCATGTTTTATCTCCTGGGTAACTTCCTTTTTCATATCTTCCATCTTTTTGTCTATCTTCTTATCTAACGATGCAATTTGTTCTTCCATCTGTTTATTTTGCTGGCCCAAATTGGCTGATGAATCTTCCACTTTCTTATTTAATGCTGCAATTGCTTCAAGAATTTTTTTCATTTCTGATAATGGAGTTTCTGTTGATGGAGCAGGTGTCGCAGATTCAGTAGATGCTCTCCCAACCTCTTTTTCCTTATCCTTATCTCTCTTCTTCAATACCACAGACACCATGGTGTAGGTAGTTTTCCTGTAAAAGAAAAAAAAGAGAGGAGAAAGGGGGGAAAAAGGAGAGGGGAGAGAGAAAATAAAAAAAATACAAAAATAAAAGAGGCAGTAATTACAGCCAAAAAAGGAACTTTAAAAAATTCCAAAAAATAAAAGCAATCCTTTAAAAATAATTATCTTCAAAGTTCATTTGTAATCCATTAGGTAAATAAGTCTATATAATATCCAAAGCAAAAAATAAAGCAACAGATGGCAGCTTTTTTCCCCCCTACTATAGTCAAAACAGTCCTAGAAAAAGTAAACAGTTCCAAGGTTTCTCACGCCCACTAGTACTCTTCAATCCAACCAAAAAAAAAAACAAGTAAAAAAAAGTTATAGTAAAATTATTTGCAATATATAAAAAGAAAAGAGAAAGCAATAATAATCCAAATCACTTCTTCTCCCAAGTTACATATTAAAAAGTCCAGTTCTATGTAATAAGTCCAAACAGAGCATAAAAATTTAAAGCAAGGCTTGTAAAAGGAAAAAAAAGGGGGAAAAGGAAATTTTTCCCCCCAGCAATATTCACCAAAGAAAAATAGTAGGCAGAGTATTAATTATTCCATGTAGAAGCAAGGTCCAAATACAATATTGCCAGAATAAAAATATATACTGTATAATATCCAATAAGTAGAAAATTTAAATCCAAGTAAAAGTAAAAGTAGAAGGCAAATCACTTTCCTTTATGGCAAAGTCAATTAACTTTTCCTTCCCACCTTTTGACAGTCTTTGACAGGAAAGAAAAAAACCACTACTAGCAATTATTTAACAAGTCCAGAGATAAATCTTAGAGCTTAATAAGGCAATTAAAGTTTAAAAGAAAACTAAAAAGTGCATCTAAAAGGTCGGGTGGGGAGCTGCTTATCTTATTCAGATTCATGGCTTCCAGAGAGCTTTTTGACAATCCCAGCCACCTTTTGCCACTTTAATCTGCCTTCCCCCATGGTGGAAATATGGGGGACTGCAGAGAGCGGCAAATCCGGTGACCTTGTGGAAGATCTTCTGCTCACCCTCTCTCCGAGGGTGATTTTTCGGGGATTTTCTTCTTTTTAATCGCCGCTGTTTGGAAACCGCGGAAACGAGGCTCGGAGCCTTGATTCGCTGCTCCGCTCAGCCCGACACCCGGAAGTGAAAGTCAGTTTAATAAATTACTCTTGACAGCTTTTTAGTCTCCTCTTTTTGAGATCATCAGTATATCTCTTTACAGCGATATTGGTTATCTCTTTATCAATAACCAACGATACAGCATACAGAGGTTGAATGAGAAAATGGGAATAAAATGGAATACAGAATATCTCTGCTTTTATAGATAAACTGACCAATCACATTATAGGTCACTCTCGTTATCTACCACACCCAACTTAACTCTTAGCACCTGTTGTTATGTGTCATACACTGACACATCAGCACTACAACAATGGCTGCTAATTGGGTGACTCTGCAGAATATTTCACCTCTCACCTAGAAATCAAGCCTCTCTGTATAATTCATATCTAACAGTAAATTCCTGTGTATATCAAACCCCAACACCCCTTCAATTTACAATAGATATCACATTCACATATACAGAATAGAAGACATACACATTTGAGATATACACATCCTATGTCTATCTATGCTTAGAGGCTTTGTCATCACATGTGCTACATTACATTCAGATGGACAATATTGCAAATCAATACAATAAAATACAATAAACTTCCAATTATTGACTGATCACATATTCTTGATCACATGAAGTTTGGTCAGTCAATAATTGGAAGTTTATTTAGTTTCCGTGCCAGTAACAGAAATACACATTTTTCTCCATCTCATTAAATGTTCTCCATGGAATCTTACACATTTAGAATGCAATTGTCCTTAATAAATATAGCTTTGTAACCTTCATATATGCTTGTTTGCTCCGAGCTGGACAAGTGTGTCTTGGAGTCCAGCTCGACAGTTCGGCCGTGGAGGGAGAGATCCATGTCTGGTGTTTGTCCCCATGGATTGTTACTGATGACAGGGACTGTATCAGGGCTGCCTCGGAGAGGACTGGCTGGAGTGTGTTTGCTGGCACTTTGCCATTTTTTTGGTGACGTCAGCTGCCTGTCTGAAGGCAGTGGAGATGCAGCGTTTGCAGCAGTGCTGAATGTCTTGGTGGTGGAGGAGGCATATGGTCAGCTGGCACCATTTGGTGGCTTGGCAGTATTTTCCTGTTCAACAGCAGTGTTTGGCTGCCTGGCAGCACAGGTGGTGTAATGCCTGGTAGTGCTGCACTGAAGACCAGAGGTGGTGCAGCACAGCACTTTGTGCCAGCTCAGAGGCAAGGGCTTTCCAGTCACTGGAGGACTGTCCTGATCCTCTTTTGTGGGTTCGTGAAGTATCTCCGTCATCAGTCTGCAGAGGGTTAGTGGCAGTAAAGGGGTTGTGCCATGAGACTGCTGTGGATCCCCTGCGGGGCTGAGTAGCAATCCTGTCCTCCTCTCTGTATTGCTCCAGAAAGGGACAGAATGACAACCACTTTGTGGTTTGTTCTGATGCTGTCCCTATGGACTGTCATGGGAGGTTCGGAGTCCAAGTCGGAGGTCGAGGAAGGGCAGCCAGGCCTAGGGACAGCCTCGGAGGACGAGCAGGCAGCGACAGGGGCGGCGGACGAACAGCCACCTGGGCAGGCAGAGGAGGCAGGGCTGGCCAACGAGCAGCAGGGTCAGGTGTTCCTGCTCAGTGGGGATGAGGATGCTGGGTTGCCACCCCTTCCCAGCCCAAGAGCAAGGAGGGAGGAACAGCGGAGGTCGGCAAAGCTATGGGCGAGAAAGCAGCCCCGCCCTCCTAAATTAGCTCCACCTGGGTCTGCCCCTATTTAAAGGGAGCTGCAAGCCCAGACTGGTCGTTGGAAACAACCGTCTGCTTACCCAGACTCCATGTACCTGGATTCCTGATTGGAACCCTTGTGATTTGACTCTGGCCTGGCTGACAAACGTCCTACAGCATCTGGACCCTTGGACTTCACTTGACTAATCTTGTTTTGAACTTGGAACTCTTAAGGCAAGTTTGTTGGATTTTGGGGGCTTGTTTCTGTAGTGTGTGTGCATTTGCACTTACACTTCCTTGCCACCTGTTTGTTTGCTTCACAAGTTCCTCAATAAAGTTTGCAACTGCCTCCCTGGTGTATTGCATGTGACTGGACTGGGACAGGACATGGACTTCATCAACCAGGTCGCTTATGATTGTCATGAAAATGGTTGTGTATCTTTCCCTTCTAAGGGGCTGGCTGCCCTCTCTCTGGGTGAGAGCCTGTTGGGAAATGGTGGGGTCACCTTTGATTTATGGGAGGTGGGCACCTGACCAGCCTAGTGAGAGCGGCTTGGTGGGGGCACTGTGTGAATGAGCTGGATTGGAGTGGGAGATGGTTTTTCTGGGCCTCTAAACAGGCTGCGAGCATTATTATTAATTATTAATTAAATTTATATGATCACCCAACTCCCCCAACGGGGGACTCTGGGTGGTTTACAACAAAATCAAAGTTAAAATACAAATATAAAATTACAAATTAGTAACATAACATAATAAATACGAAATCCAATCTGGCAAGTATCTCAATAATAGGGAGGACGTTATGATATTAAGATATTAATTACCCCCAGGAGGAGCTGTTACTTTTCCCCTCCCATGCTAGGCGGCAGAGCCAGGTTTTCAGATCTTTCCTAAAGGTCAGGAGGGAGAAAACCTGCCTCAATCTGGGGGCAAGATATTCCAAAGGGTGGGCGCTACTACAGAGAAGACCCGCCTCCTGGACCCCACTAGATGAAATTCCCTTATTGATGGGGTCCGTAGTAAGCCCTCTCTGAATGATCAGGTGGGGTGGGTCGATGATATGGGGATAAGACGGTCCCTCAGATATCCTGGTCCCATGCCATGTAGGGCTTTAAAGGTAATAACTAACACCTTGAATTGGACCCAGAAGCAAACCGGCACCCAATGCAGCTCGCGGAGCAAAGGTGTTATATGTGCTGATCTTGGTGCACCTAAAATTGCCCGCGTGGCCGCATTCTGCACCAGCTGCAGCTTCCGGATATTCTTCAAGGGTAGCCCCATGTAGAGCACATTGCAATAGTCTATGTGGGAGATGACAAGGGCATGAGTGACCGTTCAGAGGGCATCCTGGTCCAGGAACAGGCGTAACTGGTGCACAAGCTGAAGCTGTACAAAGGCCCTCCTAGCCACGACTGCCACCTGCTCTTCAAGCAGGAGTCGTGAGTCTAGAAGGACCCCCACGTTCTGCACCAGTTCCGAATGCGGTAGTGCCACCCCATCCAGAACCAAAGATGACAACTTCCCGGATGATGCGGGGCCATCAATCCACAGCCACTCAGTCTTGCCAGGGTTCAGCTGAAGCCTGTTGCTCCCCATCCAGGCCCCCACAGCCTCCAGGCACTGAGACAGGGCAGCTACTGCATCACTTATTTCACCTGGGATGGAGATATACAATTGAGTATCATCAGCATATTGATGATACCTCATCCCATGGTGATGGATGATCTCACCCAGCCGTTTCATGTAGATGTTAAATAGGAGAGGAGAGAGGACCGACCCCTGCGGCACTCCACATAAGAGAGGTCATGGGTCGGATCTCTCCTCTCCTATCACCACCACTGGGAGCGGCCTCGGAGGAAGGAGGTGAACCAGTGCAGAACTACGCTGCCCACCCCCAACTCCCTTAGCTGCCCCAAAAGGATACCATGGTCGATGGTATCAAAAGCCGCTGAGAGAGACCCTGGTGTCTCGGCTGGTGCCACACCTGAAACCTGGCCGGGCACATCTCTGAGAGGGCTGAAGTGCCCAGGAACCCAGTTATCCTCCCCTGATGTGTTGGCTTTAGATGGATGGGTTGGGGATCCCCTGTCTTAGGAGCTGCTAGATATGAGATGGTGGGTGAAAGGATCTCAGAGGGGCTTGGGGTGGGCCATAACATCTCAGTGGTGATAGGCATAGGGAGGTATGGTGGGAGACGGAGCAGGCTGCTCTCGGGGAACATGTCTTGCTCCAGTCCCACATTCCAGCCGCCTGTCCCCAACCCCATTTCCTGATCAGCAGACCCTCAGTGGCCCTGACTTTCAGTTGCTGCTGCTAAATGCCAAATCAGCTTGTAATAAGGCTGCCCTCATCTGTGATTTGATGACAGCCTTTGTACAGTTGTGTGTTGTGAGCCAGTTGTACCCTTTCCTGGACCAGGAGGCTCTGCTCTCTGTCACTCATGGCGTGATTACCTCCTGCATGGATTACTGTAACATGCTCTATATGTGGTTGCCCTTGAAGAGCATTTGGAAGCTGCAGTTGGTGCAAAATGCAATGGCATGGGCAGTTACGTGTGCGCTTTGAGCAGCACACGTTACACCTCTGCTCCATGAGCTGCATTGGCTAACAGTGTGCATCCTGGTGCAATTCAAGGTACTGGTAATAACCTATAAAGCCCTACATGGCATGGGACCAGGATATTTGTATGTATGTATGTATGTATGTATGTATGTATGTATTTATTTATTTATTTATTTATTTATTTATTTATTTATTTATTTATATCAGATTTATCACCATGCATCTCCCCCAAGGGGGACTCTGGGCGATTTACAATAAAATATAATTAATTAATAAATATAAGTTTTTATAAGTTTTTATATGTTTTAATTGCTGGCTTTGTGTAAACCGCCCAGAGTCCCCTCTGGAAATGGGGGGAGATGGGCGGTGATATAAGTTAGAAATATAAATAAATAAATAAATTAAAATACAATTATAAATAGACTAAAATAAGCATAAGAATAATAAATTTATGGATGTAATAAATATAATAAAATCCAGGTGGCAGAGTCTTCTTAAGTCCATGGGTAAGAAGGACACTCTAGGGCCACCCTAAGGCGCTAGCCATCCCCAAGAGTGTGCACTCTCCTTCCTGCCCCAGGCATAATGACAGAACCAGGTTTTAAGTTTTTTCAGAAGTCCAGGAGCGAAGCGGCCTGTCTTATCTCCGGGGGAAGAATGTTCCAAAGGGCAGGGGCTACTGCAGAGAAGTCAGGCTTCCATGACCCCGTTAGATGGAATTCTTTAACAGATGGGGTCCGTAGCATGCCCTCTCTGCATGCCCGGTTGGGATGGGATGAAGCAATGGGGATGAAACGATCCCTTAGGTAACCTGGTCCCATGCTATGTAGGGCTTTAAAGGTCATAACCAACATCTTGAATTGGACGTGGAAGCAGACTGGAATGCAGTGCAGCTCCCGCAGTAAAGGTGTTACATGTGTCCACCTTGGGACACCCAGAATCGTCCACGCGGCTGCATTCTGGATCATCTGTAGCTTCCGGATATTCTTCAAGTGTAGCCCCATGTAGACTGCATTACAGTAGTCTATATGGGAGATAACCAGGGCTTGAGTGACCGTTCGAAGGGCCTCTTGGTCCAGGAGGCGGCGTAACTGGCGCACATCACGGAGTTGAGCAAAGGCCACAACTGCCACCTACTCTTCGAGTGGGAGTCATGAGTCCAAGAGGACCCGCAAGTTATGCACCAGGTCTGTCTGGGGCAGTGCGACCCCATCCAGAACTAAAGATGACAATTTCCCAGATACCGAGGAGCCATTAATTCACAGCCACTCTGTCTTACCAGGGTTCACTCGAAGCCTGTTTTTCCCACATCCAGGCCCCTACAGCCCCCAGGCACTTGGACAGGGTGGTCACTGCATCACTTACTTCACCCAGGATGGAGATGTATAGTTCGGTACCATTGGCGTATTGATGATACCTCACCCCGTGGATGATCTCACCCAGCGGTTTCATGTAGATGTTAAAAAGGAGTGGAGAGAGTACCGAGCCCTGCGGAAACCCGCAAAGAAGGGCCCGCGGGCTGGATCTCTTGCTCCCTATCAACACCGACTGGGACTGGTTCTGGAGGAAGGAGGTGAACCAGTGCAAAAGCACGCTGCCCACCCACAACTCCCTGAGCCGCCCCAAAAGGATACCATGGTCGATGGTATTGAAAGCCACTGAGAGGTCAAGAAGAGCAAGAATGGATGCACTGCCTCCATCTCGCTCCTGCCAAAGATCATCCATAAGTGCAATCAATGCAGTTTCCATCCCATGACCGGGCCTGAAACCTGACTGAAAGGGGTCTAGATAATCCGTTTCATCCAGAATCCTCTGGAGCTGCAACGCCACCACCTTCTCAACCACCTACCCCAAAAAGGGGAGGTGGGAGACTGGATGAAAATTATCCAGTACAGTAGGGTCCAGCGATGGTTTCTTGAGGAGGGGGTGCACCAGCACTTCCTTAAAAGCTGCCAGGAACTCTCAAGGATGTATTTACCATCATCTGGACCCAGCCACATGTCACCTCTCTAGCTGCTTTCACCAGCCAGGAGGGGCATGGATCTAATTGGCAGGTGGTGGCATTTACAGTCCGGAGGACTCTGTCCACTTCCTCGGGTCCAACAGGATCGAACCTTTCCCAGACTACAAGATAAGTACATTCCTTGGGTATCTCCTCAGACTGTCTCATGCTCGGAGTCCAACTTGGAGCGGATTTGAGTGATTTTATTCTGTAAATGCCCAGAAAATTCCTCAGCGCGGCCCTGCAGATGGATTTCTGACTCCCCTTTCCCTAAAAGCGATTGGGTGATCTTAAATAGGGCCACCAGGCAGCATTCCGTGGATGCAATAAGAGCGGAGAAATACTAACGTTTCGCTGCTCTTACCGCCACAAGGTAGGCCTTAATAGTGGCTCTAGCTTGTGTTTGGTCGGATTCAGTCTTTGTCTTCCCCCAGTGGTGCTCTGTTGTTGTGTTGTTTATTCGTTCAGTCGCTTCCGACTCTTTGTGACTTCATGGACCAGGCCATGCCAGAGCTTCCTGTCGGCTGTCACCATCCCCAGCTCCCCCATGGTTGAGTCTGTCACCTCCAGAATATCATCCATCCATCTTGCCCTTGGTCGGCCCCTCTTCCTTTTGCCTTCCACTTTCCCTAGCATCAGCTTCTTCTCCAGGTTATTCTGTCTTCTCATTATGTGGCCAAAGTACTGCAGTTTTGCCTTTAATATCATTCCCTCAAGTGAGCAGTCTGGCTGTATTTCCTGGAGTATGGACTGGTTTGATCTTCTTGCAGTCCAAGGCACTCTCAGAATTTTCCTCCAACACCACAGTTCAAAAGCATCTATCTTCCTTCGCTCAGCCTTCCTTATGGTCCAGCTCTCCCAGCCATAGGTTACTACAGGGAATACCATTGCGTTAACTATGTGGACCTTTGCTGTCAGTGTGATGTCTCTGCTCTTAACTATTTTATCAAGATTTGCCATTGCTCTCCTCCCAAGAAGTAGACGTCTTCTGATTTCCTGGCTGCAGTCAGCATCTGCAGTAATCTTTGCGCCTAGAAATACAAAGTCTGTCACTGCCTCCACTTTTTCTCCCTCTATTTGCCAGTTATCAATCAAGCTGGTTGCCATAATCTTGGTTTTTTTGAGGTTTAACTGCAACCCAGCTTTTGAACTTTCTTCTTTCACCTTTGTCATAAGGCTCCTCAGCTCCTCCTTGCTTTTAGCCATCAAAGTGGTATCATCTGCATATCTGAGATTGTTAATGTTTCTTCCAGCGATTTTAACTCCAGCCTTGGATTCCTCAAGCCCAGCACGTCGCATGATGTGTTCTGCGTACAGGTTGAATAGGTAGGGTGAGAGTATACAGCCCTGCCGTACTCGTTTCCCAATCTTAAACCAGTCCGTTGTTCTGTGGTCTGTTCTTACCATTGCTACTTGGTTGTTATACAGATTCCTCAGGAGGCAGACGAGATGACTTGGTATCCCCATACCACCAAGAACTTGCCACAATTTGTTATGATCCACACAGTCAAAGGCTTTAGAATAGTCAATAAAACAAAAATAGATGTTTTTCTGAAACTCCCTGGCTTTCTCCATTATCCAGCGGATATTGGCAATTTGGTCTCTAGTTCCTCTGCCTTTTTTAAACCCAGCTTGTACTTCTGGCAATTCTCGCTCCATGAATTGCTGGAGTCTACCTTGCAAGATCTTGAGCATTACCTTATTGGCATGTGAAATAAGTGCCACTGTTTGATAGTTTGAACATTCTTTAGTGTTTCCCTTTTTTGGTATGGGGATATAAGTTGATTTTTTCCAATCTGATGGCCATTCTTGTGTTTTCCATATTTGCTGGCATATGGCATGCATCACCTTGACAGCATCATCTTGCAATATTTTAAACAGTTCAGCTGGGATACTGTTGTATCCTGCTGCCTTGTTATTAGCAATGCTTCTTAAGGCCCATTCAACCTCACTCTTCAGGATGTCTGATGGGCATATCTCCTCCTATCACTGTTGCCTTTTGCTTTCCTTCTTTCTTGGGCTACTTCCAATGTCTCAGCAGACAGCCATCTTGCCTTCTTGGTTTTCTTTTTCTTTGGGACGTTTTTGTTGCCGCCTCCTGAGCAATGTTGCAAACTTCTGTCCATAGTTCTTCTGGGACCCTATCTATTAAATCTAGTCCATTAAATCTTTTCTTCACTTCCACTGCATATTCATTAGGAATGTTAGTGAGCTCATATCTAACTGATCTGTGGTTCTTCCCTATTCTCTTTAGTCTTATTCTAAAGTTTGCAAGAAGAAGTTCGTGATCTGAACTACAGTCAGCTCCAGGTCTTGTTTTTACCGACTGTATAGATGTCCGCCACCTTTGGCTGCAAAGGATGTAGTCAATCTACAAAGGTGCTTTCAATGGGACTCCTCTGCATAAACTCAAGGATTGCAAAATAGTCATGTCCTCCCTTCACATACAATGCCTCCCAAGCACCTCCTTCCCAGTCCTTGTGAGATGCAGGCCATCTCTTGCCAGAAATAGGCTGAAATTAAACTGAAGCAAGGCGGAGCTGCTGTTTGTTCATCAAGATCCTCCTCAGTTCCAGCATATTCTCTTGACAGAATGGCACTGACCCTCCCTGACCAGGCAGGTCTATGACGGAACTCCCAGCCGCTGTTCGGTGGGCAGGTGGACTTGCTCAGCTTTGCCTGGGACACCAGTTGCACGCCTACCTGGATCACAAGGATCTTGCACTGGTAATTCAGACCCTCATCAATTTCCATCTAAACTACTATGAAGCATTTTAGTGGGCTGCCTGAATCTGCAAGTAGTACAAAATGCTGAGGCCCAGTTCTGATGAGCATTCCTGCCAAAAGCCTGTGACACATGCACTGGTTGCTGATCAGCTTCTGGGTACACTTCAAAGTGCTGGTTTTAACCTATATGGCTTAGCACCCATGTGGCCACAAAAGTGCTTTCACCTACCTGAATTTTCCCTTCTGATGACTTCTTCCCAAAGAAATGTTTGGTTGTGCCCCACTTTTTGAATCAAGGGGAAAGGAGGCTGGGAGGCAGCATTTCTCAGTCACTGCTCTGGCCATTTTCAACAGCTTCCCCTTGGAACGAAGACTCCTGCTACCCCTCTTAATGTTCCAGAAGCTGCTGAAGATGGAACTCTTCTATAGAGTGTTTGGTGGTTAGAGAACAGTGGTCATTTTTAATTTTAGTTTACCTGTCATATTCCATGTTTGTCTTGCATTTTAGTTTTGTTTGTTTGTTTGTTTGTTTATTTATTTATTTATTCTATGTTGTTTACCATTTTGATTTTAATGATGTTTACTATGGATTTTTAATTGGGTTTTGTTTTATTAGATTGTTGTAAACCGGTGTAAGTCTTTTTAATTTGCAGTATAAAAATAGAATCAATCCATCTCCAGCACATGTCTCATTATCAAAGAATCCAAACCATTCCTGTTGGCACCATCTGTGTAGCCAGTTGTTCACTTCCACCATTCTTCTCTCTCTTCTTGGGCCAGACCCTACAAGAGGAAGGAGGAAAGAAAATACAATCGGCACCCCAAGCTTCTTCTCCCTCCTGCCCAGCACTTCATAGTCCCCTGCACTAAGGTTATTTGGCAGTGGGCTTAAAGAGCCTTGGAAGTCTTTCTGTCACATCCTAAATGTGTGTCCCCAAAGGCAGCGCGCTTCTCTCGACAGGCTGTTCAGCCCATGGATCGATGCTTCAGTCCCTCTCCGTGAGGAATCTCCAGTCCTAAGCAATGGTTGCTCTCCCTCTTCCAGGCCAAGGCAGCAGTCCTTCCCTTGCATGTCCTCCAGGGTCTTCTCCCTCAGCCCCTGAGGCTTGGGGCAGAGGCTTTTCTTCCAGGGACCCAGAAACAGTATCAAGGGTGAGACCTTGGAGTCTTTCCTGAAGCTCCAGAGTAGAAGAGCTGTCCTTGGCAGGCCTGGGCCTTCATGCCACATTCCTCCATCTCTCCATCTTCTCTATTTGGCTTTCCTCTGCCTTCTGGGAGACATCTTGGTGCTCCTGTTGTCCTTCCACATGACCTTCATGTGTTTAATCCAGGAAATTCCCATCCCCCCTGATAATCTGGGAGATGGACAGTTTTGCCCCTAATCATTCGCTTTCTCTTCTAGGAGGGCAATTGCCCAGGATGGACATGCTTATGTTCAGTTTAAAAATATTGTTATTGCTATTGTTATGCACACATGCACAGAGAAAGAAAGCAAGATTCATCTTTCTGATGAGTAGAATCTCTGGACCAAAGATGATACTTGAAGGTTTTGCTTTTCCATCTATAATCCAGAGAGCTCAAGCTTAACACATGTGGGATTAGAATAAGATGGGAAGGAATGGCATGTGAAAGATGGTGCCCAAGCATAGCCAGGATACGGTATGTTTCAGAGTTATATTATTAGCTAGTTTTCCAGAGCAGAAATGCAGAGAATGTAAATTGACAAATGGCATTTAGTTGACTTGACTATAAGAAGCTTAAGATGAGTTTAGTGCTACTCCATGGAAAATGTGGGAAGATATGACACCCAATTTGAATCTAAAAGTATATAAAGTATTGGCTTTAACTGTCAAAGGCTATCAATAGTTGGAAAAGTCTTTAGTTCTGATATTTACAATAAAGATTCAGAACCAGCTGTATCATGTTAAGTTTCTGGGAAGCTTCAGTCAAATTCTAGCCTCCAAAAAAAGACCCCCCAGATGGCAAAACCCATCTTTTCTGAAGAGGTCCCCACATCGTTTTATGTGCCTTCCTGCTGTTTCTGGAAAGTTGAGAGTGTGGGTTGTGGCCACTGATCTCATGAATTTTGAAATTGTAATTGTAATGCCCCTCTCATCACATACCCTTGCTTTGATCATAGCTTGGAAAATATATTAATGTGGGTCTAAGAAGTATTTTGTCTTTTTAATTCCTCAGAATGTTATGTGATTCAAAAGTTGTTACTATCCAAAGGAAAGGCAATAGCTTGGTGTATTGGAGTAAAGATTCTGATATTTTCCAGGTAGTTTTGTTTAGAGCCACAAATCTTTGAAAGGAAGAAGCTGTGAAGAGTAAACAGTGTTGTGGTTTGTATTTGAGGATGTTTCTCTTGTGTTTTAGAATAATAAGAGAAAGATATCACTCATACAAAATCGAATGTGCAGGGGGAAAATGAAATTAATGGAGCAGGGCAGTGGGTTTTTCTAAAAATAAGTAAGAGGGAATCCTTACTTGTTTTGCCTTTTCAGCACTCTTCTCTAATTTATCAGGTTTGTTCTGAAGGTGGTGTGGAGCAGGGTTTTCCAAAGTGGGTTCCAGGGACCCTGAGTGGAGGAGGAGTGAGAAGCCCCTTGAAAGCCCCCTGGTCCCTGGTGCCCCCTCAGCCGCCACCACCACCACGTTCTGGGAGCTGCTCTTCCTGCTCACCAGTTACGCACAATCAGCGGCTGCAAGCAGACCACTCAGGAGGCAGCAGCCCCCTTTCCCTCGCCGCCCCTCAAGTCTGTCTCCCTGCATACCCGTCCACAAGGATCAAGTTCTGTGTGGGCAGCTTGCAATGATGGACTCCTGTTCAGCTGGGTGGGAATCGGTCCAGAAACGTGGGATTGCACTGCACAGCTGGTTGGTCAGCAACCCGGGCTGCACTGCTGCACTCTCTCCTTTGGGCGGTCCATCTCTCGCTTCTCTTCTTGACACAACAGGGAGACCTACGGGCTCTTATCTGAGGAAGGCGGTTTATTCTGCTAGTCTTTTGCATTTTGTCCCTGTTGGCAGGACTCTTTTCTTCTTAATCACTTTGTGACAGTCATAAATATGATAGGTGACCATTTTCAGTTGAGACAATTCTATGGCAGAAGGAAACAAATTGTTGATTCTGCCCATTTTCCATTAAAAGTAGTTTCATGACTTTTTTTCCTCCTTGATAAGAACTTCCAAGTCTCTATCTGTACAGTAAAGCACAGCACAGTATTTCTGCTTAAAATGTATTAATATAGTATAATTGTAGTGAATCTGTACTTACTTGAGCAAATGGTTATTGTCAGATATTATAGTAAGGTAAAGGTTCCCCCTGCACATTTGTGCAGTCGTGTCCGACTCTAGGGGCCGGTGCTCATCTCTGTTCGTTAGCCGAAGAGCCAGCGTTGTCCAAAGACACTTCCACGGTCACGTGGCCAGCATGACGCATATGGAATGCTGTTACCTTCCCACCGAAGTGGTACCTATTTATCTACTTGCATTATTATATTATTATATTATATTATATTATATTATATTATATTATATTATATTATTATTATTATTATTATTATTATTATTATTATTATTATTATATTATAGTACAGTGGGCTAAAAGTTACTCAGGAGTAACTTTTCTTATCTCATACTTCTGCAGAGTCTCCATTTATTTTTTAACAAAAATAATTATAAAGTATTTTTACTCTCCTCTTCAGCTGAAAAGAGTTGCTTCCCAATCATTGCCAGCATTCCTACAATAAAAGACATGGCATAAAAGAAAATAGTGATGGGGAGGGAAGAAGAAAATATATTCAGAAATCAATTCTTAATGTTACAAAACTCTTTAAAAAGATGGGCTGTTACGGATACAGTATAGGGAGAGGGGCAAACCAAAGGCAGCTGATGTTCAGGAGTGCTGACGAGATAATCCTGCTTTCCATTTCTGTCTATTGCAGCCTTTACTACCTGCAGTAAGGTATTTATTCTTTGTAGTACCCAGAAGTCTGCACTCTTGGCACTAGAATTTCAGCCCTTCCAGATATTTTGGATTACATCTCCCATATTCGGCTGCTATTAATATACTGTCTGGGGATGATATAAGTCGAAGTCCCATTCATATAGAGGAGGGTTTTTCAAACTCTGCTACAAGGGGTTTTGTGAGAGACTCAGGGAGAAAAAGACCAGCCAATTTTCTATCACTGAAGGGAGCTTTGCCTCTTGGCCTGATCTTCCAGGATCAGTGCATATATTGACGGATTCCTCTGCCTGAAGAAGTTTGGAAACCCCTTCCAGAGTATTAGCTGAACTTCCCCAGGGCTAAAGTAGCCTCAAGCCTCAGAGGCCACCTGAATTCCCCTGGAGGTGGCTGTTTTGCTTCGCTCTTCGGCTTTGTCCAAAGCACAATCTCACCCCTATTTAATGGAGAGATGGAGAGTCAAAGAGCAGTTGACTTATTGGGTACAAAGTTTTGCTTATATTGTTGGATATAGGATGCCCTAAGTGTAAGGTGCTGAGAGAATAATGGGGAAAAAACCCTTCCATTTCAAGAAATAATCTGCTTGAAGTGCTTAAGGTTTTTTTTAAAGGACAAACAGATTGGAACAAATCTTCTTCAGCCTTCAAGTGGGTATTAGCTAGCTTCAAGAAATACACCCAAGCATGCCTTCCTTTTATTCAAACTGTCTTTCGCTGTTGAATGAGGTCAGCACTGTCTAAGGCTGCTCTGGCTTGCAGAATGTGGACGATGCAGATCCTTGAGACACCCACAAGGAAAGGTTCAGTTAAAAGGAGAGACTGATGCTCAGCAATGAGCAGGTTCTGTCCCACAGTTTACAGGGCAACAAGCAAGCTTTCCTTTCCACTCAAGACCATCTTGGTAGGAATTTCATCTCAACAAGCTAGAGCGCTATTAGAACACTGGGGGGAGGGGGGGCAGACACAAAGGGAAGAAATGGCTGGAAGTTCTGGGCTGTTGCAGAATTGCCTTGCAAGGATATTGTGGCCAGCAGTGAATTGGCAAGTATTCCTCTTTATTTATTTCATCTATTCCAATGTATATGGCTGCTGACCTATCCAAGAAACTCTGGGTGGCAAACCAAATAAAAACAGAGGATTTCATTAAAACAAAAACCTGACTAAAGCTGCCTTCCTTGCATGCATCAAGGAGCAGCTTCCTGAATCGATCAACGTGTTGCGCAGGTGGGATTTCATTACCCCGCAGGTCTCAAGAGTGAAAGGGAACAGGTAGAACATGGCAAGGGGAAAGCTGCTGGCCAGCCTCTTCTCAGCTATCCTACCCACAGCAGTGAAGCCCATTCAGCAGTCTGTTAGAACTACTGAAATGGAGCAGAGCTGCTAAACTCGTGTACAGAAAAATAATATTGTTTAAAAACAGAGCCCATGAACATAGGGGGATGACAGAACTAACCACCTCCTCCCGTTGGCTGTTGTTCTGAGGTTGGCAGGAAAGTGCGTCTGCCAGAAAGTTTTTTCCTCAAATGTATTTCAAAGTGAAATTAAAGTGAGTAAAAAATTGTGCCAACCCAACGTGTTTGGAATGTAGTTTGTGGGGCTATTGAAGGGCTTGTAAGTTTCTGTGATCAGTCCAAACCTCTAAGGGTTGGCTGATGTCCAAAGTTGCTATCAACTAGCAGATCACCATAGTCCCACAGGTGCTGCACCCATGGAACGCAGAGAACCACGCAGAGACCAACACCCGAGATGGAGACCACCCCGCAAGCAGAAGCCAAGAGACACCACTTGCTTCTGCTGTGTCAGAAAAGGACATCACACTTCAGCATGCCCTTGCTCTCAACAAGCTCCAGAACCCAGAAGCAAGGCTCCCACTACCAAACCCAGGCTTACACCTAAGAAGGCTCCCAGTGGTACATCTATCGGCATGGAGCTGTTATCATCTGACACCAATATTCATCTTGCCCCAGGGGGTTCAACAACTTCAGTCAACAACTCTGCAGATGAAGATTTCCAGTTATTGGAAAACTGGAACTGCCTGTCTTAAGCCATGGTGCCCGAGGGCAGGCAACAACAGCTCCACAAAATGGGCTTCTGGAGTCGATGGTGAGTGGCCTGTGCCCCAGGTTATTGGTGGGTACAAAAATAATTTTTTTACGAACTGGCAGGAGTGCAGACTTGGTAGCTTTAGTAGATAGTGGCTGCACACACTGCCTCATCCACCCTGCCTTAGTAAAAGGCTTGAGACTTCAGGTTGGGCACTTAAAAACTCCAGTCACTTTCACACAACTCAATGGCTCTGAACTAGATCCTGTCCAGTTTTATACAGTAGAAATGATTATTGGAACACCTAAAGAGAATTTAACATTTTTAGTAGCTCCCATAGCTCAATACTCCATGATTTTGGGACTAGAGTGGCTAAAAGCAAGACAGCCAGCAGTTGATTGGCTCACTGGCAGTTTCCATTTCACTGATGGCAATTACAGCGGCTGGCTGGAACAAGAGCCCCCGCCAGACCTTGAACCTGTTCTCCCTCTAACTGATTTTACTGCCAACTTTACTCCTGTGCCACAAAACCTAATCATAGCGGTGGCAAATGCTTCAGAGCTGCCTCCCAATGAGTGCACAGATGAAGTATTATCTCAATACTATTCTACACGCACACAAGCATTTGATGAGGTAGAGCCAGATCAATGCCCTGCCCATCGTAAGACTGACTGTGCTATTGAACTCGATCCTGAAGCCCCTCTTCCTAAGCCAAAGTTGTATCCGATGTCTGCGCGAGAAAAGGAAGTGCTTAGAGAGTTCATAGACAAAAACCTCCAACGAGGTTTCATTCGACCGGCTAACTCTCCCTTAGGGGGCCCCGTCCTGTTCCGGCCGAAAAAGGACGGCTCACTACATTTGTGCACAGACTATAGGGGTCTCAATGCTATTACAACTGCCAACAAGTATCCTCTCAACTGTTGGCTCAGACTATCGTTTTTCCCCCTCGGCCTTGCCCCATGATTGATGATTTTCAACCCACATGGAAACAGGCAGTGGCAACTAAAATCTCATCCTTACTCAGCGTGGGATATGATCAGGCCAAAGCACAGCATGTAGCAGACACAGAGCACCAATTGGACCTAGCCAGGACCCCAACCTTTATTGCCAGTGAATCCAACAGGTACTCTGCTTCCCCTATGGCATAGATAACTAAACTCGAGGTACCCAACCCTTGGAGGGTCTTTACTCCGGCACGATGTCATTCCCTTCCCCCAGCCGTCCTGAAGGCCAATACAGGAAGATTCCTTACCAAGAGAGACAATGCCCCTGTGACTCTGGTCACACAGAAACCACAGAGCATGTGCTTCTCCATTGCCTGTATTATAGAGACATTCGTACTAGCCTTATCGTACCATTACTGCATAAATACCCAGGGCGCATAGGACAATTCTACACCTCCCTGCTGCTTTCAGATACCAACCCTGCTACAACATACAATGTTGCCAGGTTCTCTGCAGCAGCACTTAAAATTTGTTGGACGATGACCTGTGCCATAAACTAGACTTAATAAGCATTTAGTTTGCCATACTAGAATCCGCTGTAATTTGATATAGTCTTCCATATACTAACCTTTTTGCTCCCCTACACCCATCTAATGCTCCTACACTCCCCTTTATATTCCTTTTTATATATACTTTCTGCTTTAAGACATATATTTTTATATCTTCTAGCTTTTCATATTTTATTTTAGATTCTGATGTATCTTCTACACTTTTTAATTGACTGTACCCCACCCTCCTTATGCTGATCTATGACAGTAATTTTGATTTGATTTGATTTGATTTGATTTGATTTGATTTGATTTGATTTGATTTGATTTGATTTGATTTGATTTGATTTGATTTGTTATGGACAGACCTCTATTTTACAGGGTCTGGAGTCTTTTGAACAGACAAGGTCTGTTCATAATCCATGTTGGCTGTTCTCAACAACTCTTTGGCTCATCTGTAATTCTATAATGAGCTATGAGATGGGGAAATGGGCCAGGAGGTCTCTTGAGAATCTTCTCTTATGTGCTTGAGACAATGTTCACTGGCAAAGTAGCAATTTTGCCACTACATTTTGATTACATAATCTGGAATATTTTGGGAATGGAAAAACGAGGGCACACAGGACACTCACTGTGATAAACTGCTCTGTGAGTTGGAAACTATAAATTGTTATGATTCTGTGGGATGGAATGGCAAAGCACCATTTGTTTGCTTTGATCTTAGCTGGAGGATACCCTGATATAGTGTCCAAATCTTTGGTCTCTGGTCAGCAGACACTAAGCAATTTAATCTGCTATTGTAATGTCTGCCTGAAGCAGCTGAGAATAATTATCCAGGAATTTGCCGTGAGGTATCAGCCACCCATGGACTAATTCCTTTTTTTAAAAAAATCCAGGAATGGTAGAGATCAGTCCTGAATTGATGTTAAATGCAGTGATGGTCTGAAAATGAGGTCATGTGAGGTAGGCTGTACTGTCAGTAAAAAAAACAGGATTAAGTATAAAGTTTGCCTTTTCTGGCAGGGAAATATGACTTGAAACTGTTAAGTTTTTAGTCTGGAGGTTCTTCTGGCTTTGGCAGTGCTCCTGGGTCACCAGGTAGTGGCTATGATTCCAAGAGTGTCCAATCAGTGTCCACTCTGACTTTTCCCTCTTTCCATATGAAAAGAAACCACCCTATGATCATATTCAAATTAAAATATATTCGTAGGTTTCCTTGGTTGTAAGGACTTCCTTTCATTTCCAGTCAGTATACGGGTAGTCCTTGGTTAATGACCACAATTGGGACTGGCAACTCAGTCTCTAAACGAAGCAGTCACTAACTGGAAAATTGTGTGACCGCAACTGTGTTTACAATTTTACTTCAGCTTTCCTTTGCTTTACAGCATCATAAGGATATGACCCCAAGCAGTCGGGTGAGCCCAAATGGTGGGGAAACTTGACTCATGAGGAAGCCGGGCAAAAGGGCAAATCTTATAGCCCTTTTTCCCCACTCCCCTGCCCTTGGGAATGTTCACCCCCAGTGCTGGGATAATTAGCAAGAAGGGAATTAATGTTTGTATTTACCTTCATTGGAGAAGAAGGGATTACAAGAGAGTAAACAGGCACACAATGGGGAATACACTTTGAAAGGAATGTGCTAGTGCCAGCTGTTTGCCTAGTGAGCCACTTAGGAGGCAAACAAAAGCCTTTGTGTGAAACTGATTAGGGTCTTGTCAGTGTCAGGCAGCATCTGGCCCAGGGTTCTAATCAACTAAATAAAGGTCATAGAGCTGACCTTGTTAACTTGCAGTTAGCATTTTTTAGGGATGCACTGTGCTGTGGAGAAAAGCAGCTGAGGAAGAGATAGCTGGTTTAGGCAATCTCTCCACTCTGCGAGGGGAAGGAGGAAGGAAAAAATGGGTCAGGCACAGGACAACACATACTAACTGACTGTAATGGCAAACATGTGACTGAGAGAGAGAAGCTGCAAAGGTCGTAAATGTGGGCATTGGTTGCAAAGTTACTTTTTCATCACCATTGTAACTGTGAATGGTCACTGTCCGAGGCAGTCACTAAACAAGGTCTACCTGTACTTCTTTAGTTTTAGCTCCTTTGCAAACCTCCTCTTCAACCACATTGGCTCTTTGGGATGTTTTCTAGTTTTCTTCCTCGTTGGTACTGTTTAAGGCTGCACTGTCCTTGATTTCCTTTCCAGGAAGTCCCAGCCAGCTACAGCCTGTGCCTTTATGGTTGTGTTCCCATGGGATCTTCCTTGCTATTTCTCTTAGTTAATTAAAATTAGCCTTTGTAAAATTCATGGCTTTACTGTTTTTTACTAACCTTTTTTTAAAATCAAGAATTCTGACGAATAATGGTCACCTGCACCCAAAGTTTCTACCCCTTTAATATCTTCAATCAATAATCATGAGGAAATTATCACCAACTCAATTCAAAACTTTATCTGACATCTTGTTTTGGCAGAATTAGTTTTCCAACAGATGTCTGGATAGCTGAAATCTACCATCACAACCACTTCATGTGTTTTGAGGCTTCAATTATCAGCTTTAATAAATCTTCAAATTAATTAGTTAATTAATTTTAGTAGAATTAGTTTTATTCTATCATTCTTTCAAATAGAAAATCAATCCAATCTTGAGTCAAATGTCTCCTTTTGCTCCATAAGGAACTTCCCTGCTCAGACACATCTGGAACTAAATCAGGAGTCAGAAGAGTGAAAAAGACTGCTGTCAGCTCAGCCTGAACCAGAGCAGTAGACCAAATCTGAAAGCAGATTGGGGTCTTTCTGCTGGCAATATAGATCAGCAAGTACACAGGATATACACTGTGCGGGCACTTTTGTTTCTTCTGAATTCAGAAGAATGTTGTAACAGTGAGTACCATTAGCCTTTCCGTAAATAGCTATGGAGTCCATGGAACCCAGGAGAGACATTCGGACTCCCTTCCTTCTTTCACACTTCTTGGTCCAATTGGTGGCCCACATGACCATAGACTCAGCGGGAGCCTAAAAAGGAAGGAGGCAGAGGGTGCTGGCTTTCCTTTCCTTCCACCTCAGGCTACCAAGTAAAGTTATGCAGCAAAGGTCTCCTTCAGAAAGCCAGGCTTCATATAAAAACCACCCTTCCCTTTTTTCTACAATGCTGAGTTTAAAGCTCCCTTTGTTTGCAAGACAGACTTGACCTTTGGATGTTAAACAACACAACCCCCGAGTTCCATTTAAACTCCGGTTATTATCTTTACATTTGAATAAAACCAACTTAAAAGCTGAAGTGGCTTGGCTTTCTGTTCAGGCACTGAAGTGGGGTGAGCAAAAGGTCAAACTAGGAATTAGCTGTCTTTCTCCCCAAGACCCACTGGAGCTGCTTCTGCCATCACCACCCCCGCCTTGATATATGGCCCTGGGGAAATGAGGGTGCTGGAAAAGGCTGCAGAGGACTGTTGGGGGCCCTTTGCACCAAGATATCTGGGCAGTTTTCCCATCTGTTTCTAATCACTTAACAAATGTACATAATTGGAAAATTGTAATATAGGGCCAATAATATTCATGTTTGTCATTATTAAAGGTCACTGACAAACTTACTGCCCTTCTGAAGAGTATGGTGATTATAATCTCTCCTTAGAAATACTTGATGAACTCTTTTTGTGTAAAGAAGTACTCAAGATTCTCAATTGGCAGCTTGTTCTTATTTCCAAAAATAGATGCCGTACATCTACTAAATCTGGACTGTATGCCATCAACAGAGATAATCACTGCTGGAACTGTTTGCGCCACTGTGTATGAACCAACATGGTCAGAAATTGTGATGCATTTCTCCTTTGGGATCAGATTTTCTCTCAGGTGAGGATACAGGTAAAACTTCAAAGACTGGCACTTCTTGCTGATTAATACTCACTGTAAACAAGAATGAATGATGAATGAATGATTATGTTCAACCCTGAGCTACAAATATTCTCTTCGATAAGAATGAATGAGTCACACTTCTTCTACAATCACTAGAAGCATAATGTTGAGATTTTGTTTCATCTGATCTTTTGCGGTGAAGCACGGTAACAAATTCAATGCTCCTGACTCTCTCTAATCAACTCCCTTGAGTCCACAATGCTCATTAGATGGAGCTGTCCCTCAGCTTCCTTAGAGTTTGTTTTGGGAGATAAAACAGAGAAGGATACAGTGGATGCTGCCCCAAGTTTTAAAGGTAAAGGTTCCCCCCGCACATTTGTGCAGTCGTGTCCAACTCTAGGGGCCGGTGCTCATCTCCGTTTGTTAGCCAAAGAGCCAGCGCTGTCCGAAGACGCTTCCACGGTCATGTGGCCGGCATGTCGCATGCAGAACGCTGTTACCATCCCACCAAAGTGGTACCTATTCATCTATTTGCATTTGCATGCTTTCGAATTGCTAGGTTGGCAAGAGCTGGGGCGAGTGCAGGAGTGTGGGAGCTCACTTGGGAGCCCCAAGTATTAGGACTGTGCAAAACATTGAAGGAGTGCTTCAAAGCTTTGATCAAATCACTCAATGAAATGCGTCAAATCAAATCACACTTTGCAGGCTTGGAAAGCACTTTGCAGATTTGATGACTTTTCAGCTCCACTAGTTTGGCACAAAGGTTGTAGCTTCCATATATGGAGAATGATGGGTTTTCTAACACTGAATAGCTGGCCAATGAGATGTATCAACTTCTTAAATTCTGTACCTATCAGCGCTCTTTTGGGGTACTCAGACTAATATTGTTGTGGGCTTCATTCACCTTCCCAGATTGCCTGCCATCCCTCGCTATCTCTTCTCTCTCCCAAAGGCTTCCTTGAGGAAGGGGTATCCCCAGACCAGCATCCTGAGTCTTCAAACACCTGGAAGAATGCCACATAGAAGAAGGTTCTCCAACATTCTGAAATGTAGCATGTGGAGTAGTGGCATTAAGTACAGGAAGGCAAATCATGATTAAATGTGAAGACGTTTCTTCCTAAGTTTGACAATAGAACCAAGCCACCAATGACCCAGAGAGATATCGGGCTCCCACTCACTAGCTCTGTTCAAGCAGAGGCTTTAGCTTGAATTCCTGCAATGAGCAGGGGGTGGTTTCCGGAGCCTAACAGATTCTATGAGACTAATTTGCCCAAGCATAAAATAAGTATGCAGATTTTTCTACTCTTTCAGGGTGGAGTAAAATTGCTGCTTTATCTCTGTGTCATTTGCTGGTGATGAAACTATGAGGAAAACACTTGTCCCTCAAAGGATGAACGCAATCCTCTTAGAACAAACCCTACGGTCAGTTTTGTCCCATGCTGTCAGGTCCAAGATCTGACTGATCTTGTTGGCCCTCAGCCTCATCCTTGGAATGAGAGTCCAAGCACACGTCTGACCTCTTGTCTTCATTTTTGTCTTCATTTTTCTTGAAGCACTCCAAACTGTGCAGCTTTTTGAACCCTAAACTGATATTTTAATGGAGTCTATAAATCATTCGAGCTCTCAGCAGCTTCCAGATCTCTGCCTGAGCAGTCCTGGCATCTTAAAAACTAATATAGAAATCACATTACTAAATCTTTAGTGAATCTCACAACTTCATATTTTCAGAGATTTGTCTCTTTGTATTGGATACAAATATTTATTATTATTATTACATTATTATTATTATTATTATTATTATTATTATTATTTATTTTTATTATTTATTATTATCCAAATAAACTTTCACATTACAATCTAAGCTACAGTCAAAGCTACATACCCAGTGAATTTTGCCCATTAAGTAGGTGCTACAGGAGTGGTATCTACTGTATATCACTTGCCTCCTGATAATTTGTTTTAATGAACAAAAGTGGAGTCTGAGATGTCCAAGCCTAATTTCCCTTCTACGCTATTCAGGACATATAAGCATGTTGCCATGGTGATCTTCTGCACATCAATATAATTCTCTGGTGACAGAGCTTCAATATAAACCACTTTATTTTTAAATATGGAGTAATAATTTATTTATCAGATTTTTATCTCCGCCCATCTCCCCCTCAAGGAGGGACCCTGGGCAGTTTACAATAAAAACAAAATTTTAAATTCAACACGTTATCAATAATATAAATAGAGGATAAAAATATAAAATACAATAAAATACAATAAAATCCAGATGGTGATAAGTTCTTCTTCAGTTTGTAAGTGTATAAATAGCCAGACTAGGGCACCAGCCATCCCCAAGACTGACTGTTCCCCTCCCAGGCCCGATGGCAAAACCAGGTCTTCAGTTTTTTACAGAAGTCCAGGAGAGAGGGAGCTTGCCTTACCTCCGGGTGAAGAATGTTCCAGAGGGTGGGAGCTGCTGCAGAGAAGGCCCGCTTCCTGGACATCACCAGATGGAATTCTCTTACAGACAGGGTCCGTAGGATGCGCTCTCTGCATGACCGGGTGGGGCGGGTTGATGTAATGGGGATGAGATGGTCCCTCAGGTAACCTGGACCCATGCCACATAGGGCTTTAAAGGTAATAACCAACACCTTGAATTGGACCCAGAAGCAAATTGGGACCCAGTGCAGCTCGTGCAGCAAAGGTGTTATGTGTGCCAATCTTGGAGCACCTAGAATCGTCCACGTGGTGGCATTCTGGATCAGTTTTAGCTTCTGGATACTCTTCAAGTGTAGCCCCATGTAGAGCACATTACAGTAGTCTATATGGGAGATGACCAGGGCATAAGTGACTGTTTGAAGGGCCCATCGATCCAGGAACGGGCATAATTGGCACACAATATGAAGTTGAGCAAAGGCCCTCCTGGCCACAACTGCCATCTGCTCTTCAAGCAGGAGTCGTGAGTCCAGGACAACCCCCAGATTCCGCACCGGGTCTGTCTGGGGCAGTGCAACCCTATCCAGAACTAAAGATGGTAAATTCCTGGATACCGAGGGACCTTTAATCCACAGCCACTCTGTCTTACCAAGATTCAGCTGAAGCCTGTTGTTCCCCATCCAGACCCCCACAGCCCCCAGGCACCTAGAGAGGGCAGTCACGGCATCACTTACTTCCCCCGGGATGGAGATGTATAATTAAGTATCATCGGCATATTGATGATACCTCATCCCATGGAGATGGATGATCTCCCCCAGCAGTTTCATGTAGATGTTAAAAAAGAGTGGAGAGAGTACCGAACCCCGTGGCATCCCATAAAGGAGGGGCCGCGGGCTTGATCTCTCGGCCCCTATCAGCACTGATTGGGACCGGCCTTGGAGGAAGGAGGTGAAGCAGCGCAAAACCATGCTGCCCACCCCCAACTCCCTGAGCCGCCCCAAAAGGATACCATGGTCGATGGTATTGAAAGCCACTGAGAGGTCAAGAAGAGCCAGGATGGATGCACTGCCCCCATCCCACTCCCACCACAGATCATCCATAAGTGCGACCAATGCCATTTCTGTCCCATATCCAGGCCTGAAACCTGACTGGAAGGGGTCTAGATAATCTGTTTCATCTAGAATCCTCTGGAGCTGCAATGCCACCACTTTCTCAACCACCTTCCCCAAAAAGGGGAGGTGGGAGACTGGACGAAAATTGTCCAGTATAGTAGGGTCCAGCAATGGTTTCTTGAGAAGGGGGCATACCAGTGCTTCCTTGAAGACAGCCAGAAACACCCCTCTCGCAAGTATGTATTTACTGTCATCTGAACCCAACCACACTTCACCTCCCGAGCTGCTTTCACCAGCCAGGAGGGACATGGATCTAATTTACAGTCTGGAGGATCCTATCCACTTCCTTGGGTCCAATAGGATCAAACTGTTCCAAGATAACTGGGTAAGTACGTACCCCAGGCACCTCCTCAGATCCTGTCTCACACTTGGAGTCCAACGTGGAGCAAATTCGAGTAATTTTATCCTGCAGATACCCAGAAAACTCCTTGGCACAGCCCTGTAGATGGATTTCTAAGCCCTCTTTCCCCAAAAGGGATCGGGTGATTTTAAACAGGGCCACCGGGTGGCATTCTGCGGATGCAGTAAGAGCGGAGAAATACCCATGTTTCGCCACTCTTACGTGCCAGTCACTCTAAAAACACTTTGCACTTTATTTGGAACCTGCGTTTGAAGATACCCAGGCTGGATATGACGCCAGTTCACATGGCATATCCTTGTGATGGACAGTGTTTGGATGGAGAAAATTCCAAACTTTTCACACATTGCACTGACTGTAATGAGGAAAAGTTTGACAGCATGAGGCCAAGGGGCAGATCAGGTCATCATAGCAAAGTTGGATTCCCTTGTCTGCTAACTGGAAATTTGCTCAACTTGCATTTTGTGGACTTTGAGCATTGTGAAGGATGTGCAGTCCATCTGACTTGGAATGCATCCTTCTGTATCACTTCATATTGCCACCCAGTTTCTGGGATAGGTGGGTAGCCATATAAATTGGATAAATAAATTAATTAATTATACAGGAATCCTCAGTTAACTAGTGAAAATGCATTCTCCGATAACTCTCCTATATACACATATGTATTGAATTGAAATCTTGTAATTTTTTGTTTAAACTTTTACAAAATTCAAAATTTGAGAAGCGTGCTAAGAACTGCTCTGTGTGCATTTATTAGGGATGTCTGAAGCTGTGTACCCTCTTTAGAAGGGTTTGGTGAGTCAGCATGCCCCCTGCTTTTAAATAGTGAAGCAAAACTTCTAGGTTGCTTCGCTTCACGTTGCTTCTGGGTCCTCCTTTAGCATTTCCAGTTGCCAGCAGAAGATGGGCTGTGCATGTTCAGTAGCTCATTGACAGCACTGGAAGAGGCCTCAGAAAGTATGGAAAATTCCATGTTTTGTTCTGTTTTTAATAAAATGCTACTGTAAATAGAGATGCACATTATTATATTATTATCCCCTCAACATTAGAAGTATTACTGATGCTTAGATAACATTTTTATTTATTTTATTTATTAATCAAATTTATCACCGCCCATCTCTACCACGGTAGACTCATTTTCCATTCCTCATGCTTCCTTTGAGTAAATCTGATTTGCTCCTGTAGCAGCCTTCAGCTTAAACTAACTTCTCCTGGAAATATTTCATTTTCTGCTGCCTGCATTATTTTTTCTTCATTGTTAAGCCCTGTTTTACTCCATCAATTTGATCTTCCCATTTTTCTTCCTTTGTTCTCCAGTCATGTATCTATGAGTCGGTTTCTTCGAATACCAGCCAACCACTTTATCCCCAGCTCATCCATTATAGTTGTTTCACTGTTACACCTGATTCTTAGCTGCATCCTTCCAGCCATGCTTGGCTGCCTTCTGTCCCTGACATGGTATTCAGTGCCTTATTAGAGAAAGGAAAATAAATTCAGCACCAAGGATAGCTGCTTTGTGAAGAGTCTACTGCAGAGCTTTCCAAACTTTTCATGTTGGTGACACACTTTTTAGACATGCATCATTTCACGACACACTCTTACAGCAGGACACCATTTCGCAACACACTCTTACAGCAGGGCACAAGGCAGGCACTAGGACCTGTGTGGAATCCTGGCAGGGCTCGGAGGCAGCAGCAGACACAACACACCAACACACACACACCAGCAGACACTGCAGCCAACACACTAATGTGTCACGACACACCATTTGGAAAGCTCTGGTCTACTGGGAGTGTGCAGAAGGCACAACACTCTTTTGTTTCTCCTATTTTAATTTGCTGAAGCAAAAAAGAAAGATTGCTCAATTTGCTAAGGTGTTCTAAGGCAACTCACAATATAAAGCTTAATAATTAACCTGGATAATTGTCCCTGTCTTCATGGATGCCCGCTTTCATAAACAAAGGGCATATGGTTTGAGGGAATGGGCTGGTCCACACATCCTCCTTGTCCCAGCAGGACAGCCCACTAACTGCTTCTCAGCGGCAGGAATGCACAGTACCCTCAGCCTGCCCCACGCCCACTGCAAGGACAGCTTTGCCTCTCTTTTCTTGTCGTGAGTCAGAAGCGGTATTTCTCAGGCAATCCCTCTCCTGTGCTTTACAGCTTGGTTGGCAAGGCCTCAGCTACAATTTACTAGTCTGTGGTATAGTGGGGATGCGGCGCCAAGGTCGTCCACCTGCAGGAGTCAGAGAGAGGCCTGGGAATCGAGAATGAAAATAATGGACATTGACATCATAGGCGCAGAGAAATTGGCGCGCAGGGGGGAGAGTTAAGTTAGGGCTGTTTGGCGCGAATCCGGCATTTGGATCTTTGTTTTGGTTTACATGTATCCTTAATGAAGCTTGTTCTGCATTTCAATGAAGTGCATTGATAAGTGTTTATTGGAGCATTGAAGTCAGAGTCATTACAGAAAGATCTGAATGCCCTTGTATGTCGGTTTTTCATGAGGCTACTACTGAAACCACAGAGAGCCTTATTGGTGAGAACCGACCATCTACCACCTATCTACTGACAATATGCATGGCAGAGACCAGTAAGATGGAGGACTCTACTGAACAATTGCAAGTAGAGGAGACCGAGCAACCAGGAAGTTCCAGGAACAGTGGAGCAGTCCCGAAAGAAATCGGTTGCCTTTGACGACAAAGCTGATTGTAAGAAGAAATCCAGAAAGGGAGATAAAGGGAGCAGTGGTGAGGCTGTTGAGATTCCAGGGTTTTGCACTTCGAAAACCCGAGCAGAGTGGTCCATGGGAATCGGAGGCGGCCTGAAACCCGAAATTGGCAAGAGGGCTACCAAGACATGGGTAACCCAATCCCAGAGAGTGGCTTCCCTAGAGGCTAAGGCATCTCATATGGACTTTGAATTGGAGACCATCAGTCAGCAGATGGCTGTGATGAACAAGACTTTGCAACACATCTTGCAAGTCCTCCCCCAAGAAGGGGGAAAAGTTACCCAAAGAGCGGCCAGTCTGACCACGACTTCAGCAGAAACTGACGCTTCAGGTGAAAGTGAAGAGGAAGAAGAAACATCCGAACCGGAAAAAGGCTTTAGCCTACCCCCTTCAAATGTACCAGCCAAGGTGAGAACCCCTTCGATTGCAGCTAAATCTTTGGCTGTCAATAAATTATAGATGCAGTTTGATGGTTATCCAGTAAAGCTAACCTGCTTCATGACCCATGTGAGAGGGTTCATGGAAGAATTCGAAGAATTCTTTGCTAATGAGGATGCAAAAGTAAGGTACGTGTTAGTTTTTTGGAGGGGGAGGCAGCCCATTGGCTGGTAGCCATGTATGACACCAATGCCAAAGAACTGTTAACATTTAAATCTTTTATGATGGTTGGCTGTTGTGGGTCTTCCGGGCTGTGTGGCCGTGTTCTGGAAGTTGTGGTTCCTAACATTTCGCCAGCATCTGTGGCCGGCATCTTCAGAGGGCAGGAGCACAGAGAGTTTGCTTCTGTCTGTGCATCCAGCCTAGCCCTTGCATACGGGTCCTACTGCTGCTGAGCTTTGATTCTTGCAAAGAGATCCTCCGCCTGCCTGCTGGCTGCTAAGATCTCTGTTTGGTTTCCTTCAGGAGGCCTCTCAAAATTGTGAGGTTGTAAAATTGTAGCCTGAGCAGTTTGGTGGGAGGCTAGAATGTCCCGAGGCTGTCGAGATAATGCATCCGCCAGACAATACTGCTTGCCAGGCACGTAAGAGATTATGAAATTGAAACGGGAGAAAAACTGGCTCCATCTGACTTGACGTGGAGTGAATGACCTAGTGTTTTGTAAAAGTTCTAAATTCTTATGATCTGTGCAAACTTTTACCCGAAAGGTTGCCCCCTCTAGCCAGTGTCTCCACTCTTGGAAAGCTGCTTTAATTGCAAGCAATTTCTTGTTAAACACATCATAGTTTCTCTCTGCTGGTGACAGCGTGTGAGAGAAAAAGGCACAAGGAAGCATCCCCTCCCCTTTTGGGTTCTCAGCCTGCAGAAGTACAGCTGCTATTGCAACATTAGATGCGTCTGTGTGGACAATGAATTGCCGCTCTGGGTCGGGGTGTCTTAGAAGAGTTTGGAATACAAAAAGTTGTTTAAACTCTTGGAAAGCAGCCTGCTGCTGCTTGCCCCAGAAGAACTTTGTCCCTTTCTTTAAGAGTTGAGAAAGGGGGTGTGCCTTTTCTGTGTATTTGAATATGAATTTGTGATAGAAATGTGAAAATCCGAGAAATTTTTGTACCTCCTTGACATTACAGGGAGGGTTCCAAGAGAGAATTGCCTGGACTTTTGAGGGATCCATGGCTATGCCTTCTGTGGAAATTCTGTAGCCCAGATAGTCCAATTGAGTTAAATCAAAGGCACACTTCTCTAGCTTGGCAAAAAGCCTGTTCTCTCTTAGTCTTTGTAAAACATTGCGGACATGGGTTATATGAGAAGTTGGATCCTCAGAAAATATTAGGATGTCATTGAGGTAAATGACTACATACTTATCTAGTAAATCTGAAAAAAATGTGATTCATAAATCTGGAAAATACAGCCCCACAATTAGTCCGAAAGGCATGACCAAATATTCAAAATTACCATATCTGGTAACCCGCCAAGCGCCGGGTTGTGGTTACCATCAGAGACTGTGGAATGCAGTGCCAAGGTCGTCCACCTGCAGGAGTCGGAGAGGCCTGGGAATGGAGAGTGAAAGTAATGGACATTGACATCATAGGTGCAGATAAATTGGCGCGCAGGGGGGAGAGTTAAGTTAGGGCTGTTTGGTGCAAATCCAGCATTTGGATCTTTGGGAGTGCTTTGGTTTACATGTATCCTTAATGAAGCTTATTCTGCATTTCAATGAAGTGCATTGAAAAGTGTTTATTAGGGCATTGAAATCAGAGTCATTACAGATTAGCCTGTAAAGGTTGGAAGGTACCTTTGAAATCATCTAATTCAACCCCTGCCCAGAACAGGAACCCACTACTGTAGCTTGTCCAATAGATGGCCATCCAGCCCCTGCTCAAGCACATCTGAAGGGTCCTGTGAGGATCGTGGCCCTTGCACCCTTACTCTCAGTAATCCACAGTACATGCCATTCGGATATATGTAGATTCTGTAATAGGGAGAACTGACCATTAATCTGGTTTCAAGGGCACGAATGGTACTTGGCGCGAAAGCTGTGGAATAAAACTTTCCTCTCCCCTCTTTCCTCATTGCCCTGGCTACCAGTCCTTAATGACCCTCTCTAGTTCACCTCGCACCTCAGCTGGTGCCAGGCTCTGATAAAGTTTTCACAAACAGACTTTTACGATCTGCAAGAATCCAAGCGTGGGAGCAAGTTGTTCGACTCTGCTGCTGTCCTATCTCTTTTGCTCTCTACTATGCTAACTACAAACTAGCTAATGAAACCCCTTAACTACAAAACCCATGTCAGGAGGATGAATCCAGATGCCATTAACTATTGCCTCTGGATTACTCTGGTTCTGACAGGTCCACCTCCTCCAAGGCAGGTGGTTCCATTGCTGAATACCTCTCACCCGTAAGAAATTCTTCCTCATGTCCAACCAAAATCCACTTCTTTGTCATTTAAGCCCAATCTTCTGGGACAGCTCTAAACAATTCTGTCCTACGCAACTATCCTTCAGGTCCTTGAAGACAGGTTTCATGTCTCCCCACAGTGTTTTCTTCCCAGGCCAAACATTCTAAACACCTCTCGCCATTCCTCACTGTTGGCTTCCTTCATTACCTTCTTCAAATGTGGTGTTCAGAGATGGATGCAATATTCTAGGTGACCATGGGGATTTCTTGTTTGTGTTTCCCTAAGTGAATAGAGAGCAGAGAGCTGGTAATCACTTGCTTTGCCTGTTTGGTGCTCATCAGGGCTGGCTGTGGCATCAGGGGAAGCACTTTTTCCCAGTAAGACTGGCAGCTGCTGGTGGCCTTTCCAGAGCATGATTTCAGGGTGCTTTTGTGTGTGGGTACCATAGCTGTATTTCTCTGGGAATGCTATTACTATTTGTCTTTGGAGCTCATGGGGTGTGTGAGGGCCTTTCCTTTTGGCTTTCATTGCTGGTGATATTGTTGTACACTGCCGAGAGTCGCCTTGTATGGGCAGCCATATAAATGTGAGCAATAAATAAAATAAAACAAAATAATAAAATAATAAATAAAATAAAATAAAATAAAATAAAATAAAATAAAATAAAATAAAATAAAATAAAATAAAATAAAATAAAAAATAAAATAAAATAAAATAAAATAAAATAAAATAAAATAAAATAAACAAAGGCTTCCTAAAGGCACTTGTCCAAGCAGTCTGGCAGGGGAAGGCAGCAAGGTCAGAGGCTCTACCATTGCATTTCAAAGTGGCAACCAGAATAGTTTCAGTTTCAGCTGTTCTTTCTTTTCACCTCTTTTTCTTGGAGGACTAACAATACACATGCTTTGGGTTCCTGAAGCATGACCTGCTGAGTGGAGTTCATGTAGCCCTCGATTTGACTGGATTTGTTTGGGGACAGATTTAACCCTGTTCGATAATATCCCTCATTAATCCAAGTTAGAATGCTCTGGGAACCAGGCCATAGTACAGAGCCACCTCTGCCTGGGGAATTTTCTTTATGGGACCAGCACCCCCCCCCCTAAATAGTAGTAAGGTAAAGGTTCCCCCCGCACATTTGTGCAGTCGGGTCCGACTGTAGGGGCTGGTGCTCATCTCTGTTTGTTAGCCGAAGAGCCAGCGTTGTCCGAAGACATTTCCACGGACATGTGGCTGGCATAGAGAGCTAGCTTCATTCAGTTCTGGTACACAACAAATAATTTCAATTAATGTACAATAGAATTTCAATTTTACTTTAAAAAAAGTATTGTCCATATTGCAAAGAGGATCAAAAGCAATAAGACTTGCAGATTTAAGAAATGGCTGATGATGGAGATTAATCATAATCTTGATAACCTTGATTCTTTTCAGAACAGTTTTTTGACAGTCATCCAAGTGATGTACAATTAGTAAATAAAAGGCTCCACTAACAAATGCAGAATTCCCAAGGACCTGGATAGCAACTAGCAAGTAAAAAAGGCATTTCAAGCATTTAAAAGGGTCACTAAATCAGCACTTGCTACCTTCGTTTCATCTGCAAATAAAAGATTGCTTATTGCACCTGGGAAAACTCTGTAGAAAAATATGTCCCTAACTATGAGGGAAATCTGTTCCATGCTGAAGAGATGAAGAGGCTGAAACCGGAGTGAAAGTTTAATCTCCTGCGTCTTTCTATGAAGAATTAGAACTGCTTTACACGGAAGGTGTTGGCACCTCTTCCTCGTCTCATACTTTCCTTGTTTATTCTTTTCACTATTTCGTTCTGCCACTCAAACTCACAATGTCTGCCACTTTTGATTATATAGACTTTTCAAGTGGGAACAATGATGCAGTATGCAGATCGCAAGAGGGCACCAGAATGGCCACTGAAGGTGGGAGAGAAGGTTTATTTGTCCATGAAATTTTTAAAGACTTGGCAGCCACCAAAAAAGCTAGGCCCGAAATATGTGGGCCCTTTCCCCATAACTAAAGTAATTAATGATGTAACAGTGGAACTACAGCTGCCAAAGAATTTAAGGAAAGTCCATCCAGTCTTTCATTGCAGTTTATTGAAGCCACTAAAAGACTCAGAATGTTGGCATCCCTAGCAGCCCGAGCCAGTTCCAGTGATGGTTGATGGGGAACAGCATTTTGAATTCAAAGACATCCTGGACTCCATGGGACATTGCAATACCTGATACAGTAGAAACACTTCCCCAAGTCCCAAAGGGAATGGGTAAACAGCCACCATGTGCAGGTGCCCCAACTAGTAAAAGAGTTTCACCAATGGTACCCCAATAAGCCTAAGTGAGGGTAAATTGGGTCAACTGAGGTTGGATGGGCGGTTATTGCCTTATAACCAATTGCTTATTTTCTGTACTTTTCCATGTTTTTCATATGATCTTGTAATGGTGGTGGTGGGGTTGTTTAAGGAGTGTGTTATGTCAGGATGCCATCCTGCCATTCTGTGTCAGGATGCCATCCTGCCATTCTGCCTTAGATAGATGGGATTTGTACTAACTAGTTAGTGTGAAGCCTGTAGTAATTAGCCAGAGTGCTTGTGTCCTGTTCTGACTAAGCCTTGACCCAGGAAGCGATGGTAACGTTCTTTATTTAACAATAAGGGATACAGGAAAGGTTAAGTGGTTGATAACTTACAAATGCATGGTGGCAAGGCAAAAGCTCTGAGGCAAGGTTTGGCATGGCAGTAAGGCAGGGCTCTGAGTCTTGATTTGCTCCAGTGGAAGGCGTTTGTGTCAGGTATTGTAAACAGTTGTCTCTGACAACCAGCTCTGATTTCTTGCCATTTTTATATCTTTGGCTTTCCCGCCTTTTAGGCATGGGTGCCAATCGCCTCTCTCGCTGCTCAGCCCGCCTTTCCAGCCTTTATCGTGCACTGATAGGTGGTGGTGAATCTGCCTCCTCTCTGTCTTCAGTCAGTGGCTCTGGATCTTGCTGCTCATGGCTCTCTATTTTTTTTTCTGCGATCGGCTGGTCCTCCCCCTCCTCAGACTCAGCCTAGATCCTGACAGCTTGCCAGACAATAGAACAACCGTTACAGATAAGAATGGCATGCAGGCATTTAATTGGGGAAGAGAGGAACCAGACTCCAAGGCCATCCATCTGGAAATATCAAAGGCTGGCAGTGTCAAGTTATGGGAAGTATGTCGGGAGGGGAGGGGTGGACGAGGGGTGCTTGAGAGTTTGGCAGGTTTTAAAATATGTTTGCACACAAAAATGTTTCATCTGCTCGTTGCATCAAATCTATTCACATGTATTAATAAAATAACTTTTTCATATCCTATCATGGCTTGTGCTAAAAGTTTCTAAGTTAATATCAAAGGAGTGAGTCATCACATTAAAGCTATTAGAGTTCTTCAGAACAACAAGTTTGAAAAGCCACCTGGTGAGTCTATCTTCATTTCTGAACAAAAGAAAAAATAAGTATAAGTTTAAGAACTTAAAAGAATTTGAAATAAACAACAAAAAGCTAAAGAAGATTTTGGACAAGAAAGTTAAGGGTCCAGACCAGGGCTTTCCAAAGTGCCGCTGCTGGTGACACACCAGCGGCGGCAGCGCAGCAGTGGTGCACGCACACGCGGCGGCAGCGCGGGGGGGTGCGGCGGCGCGCGCATGCACGGTGGCGGCGCGGGGGGCGTGCAGCGGCACGTGTGTGTACAGCGGCAGCGGCGGCAGCCTCCGCTAAAATGCGGAAGCACTGATGCCGCGCCGCTACCGCTGCTGCCGTGCATGCACATGCCGTCGCTTCCGGGTGGTGTGGCGACACACAGTTTGGAAAGCTCTGGTCCAGACAAATCTGGAATATTGAAACTTTTACTATAAGATTTTGGAACTAACTATATAAAATAAAATATAATTTAATATATATATTTGTGATAACCCCCCGTGTCAGAATTCCCAACCAAGAAAACCTTCAGGCAATTACTCTAAAGGATCCATTTATTCAGGTTTAGTACACTTCAGGGCAGCAGAAGCCTCGAATAATGGTTTTCGCACCGAGAAAAGTCTTATGAAAGCAATGGCAAAAAACACACATACAGTAAAAGCCCAGCCATAACAAACCAATTCCCACTCCAGGAATCCCCCATCCCTACGGAATGTCCCTCAGGGAGCAGGCAGTTATCAGTTCTCTCCACGCAATGCAGAAGGCGAAGTCTCTGAAGCCAAATAGAGCAGAGCAGCAAGCTACACGTTTATAAAAGGCAAAAGCATGGCAGATGAATATGTGAGGCTGACATTCTGCCCCTCTAGAAAAAAGGCAAGGCATGCTGAAAGGGAAACAAAAGACAGTTAGTGAGGTTTATCAGGATATTGGTCGTGAAAGGCACGAGTAAGAGCAGGAGCACGAACATGTTTGCTTGACACCCATTCAGCATCAGACTTAGGGAAGTGCTTCCATTGGATCAGGTATTGAAATCCCCCACAAAATTTATGAGAGTCAAGTATAGAGTGTACTTCGAAGTGTTGATCACCATCAATAATAATACTGCTGTAGAGATGGGTGGTGATAAATTTGAATAATAAATAAATAAATAAATAATGAGAGGTGGAGGGGTGGTGGTGGTGATGGATGCCAGGTGGAGGAAGGCACATAGTGTTTAAGTAGACTGCAGTGAAACACCGGGTGGATGCGTTGTAAACTTTTTGGTAGTCAAAGTTTGACAGTAACAGGATTAATGACTTTGATGATTGGAAAGGGTCGAATAGAATAGAATAGAATAGAATAGAATAGAATAGAATAGAATAGAATAGAATAGAATAATAACTTTATTGTCATCCCACTATACACTATACAAGTGCACAATAGAATGAAATTTCGTTGCACTTGGCTCACAAATTCACTCAAGCAATAAAATACTAATGATAATAATAAAAAAACATAATTACTATAAAATACCCATTCTTATAAAATATACATTCTTAAAAAATATACATTCTTTAACTCACAATTTCAGTCAAACATTAAAATACTAATAAAAGTCCATAATTACTATAAAATATACATTCTTTACATATCCAACAGATTTCACCTAAAAGAACCTATTAATAATATTATTTATTAATAATAATAAATTTAGGAGCCAGTTTCTTTGGTGGTTGGGAAGATTTAAGTTGCTTAGTGGAAAGGTATACTTGCTGTCCAACAGCAAAGTTCAATTCAGAGGAGCATTTACTGTCAGCAAAGTGTTTGTATGTAGCTTGAACTTCTTGCAATGTTTGTACAATTACTGGCCAATTTTTTCTAATATTTATAATCCAAGCATCAGTTGAAAGAGGTGAGTCAGGAGGTTGTGGTGATTCAGGAAATGGTAGTAATTCCTGCCCATAAACGATGTGGAAAGGTGAAAAACCAGTGCTGTGGTGCACAGAGTTATTGTAAGCAAGTTCAGCAAATGGGAGAAAATCAACCCAATCATCTTGTTGATAAGAGATGTAGCAACATAAATATTGCTCGAGGGTGGAGTTAAGTCATTCAGAATCTCCATCTGTGTGGAGATGAAAGGAGGAGCTTAGCGCTTGCTCTGCCACAATGAGTTTAAGAAAAGCCCACCAAAATTGTGATGTGAATTGTGAACCTCTGTCTGAGATAACTCAAAGAGGGGGTCAGTGGTAGCGGTAAATATGTTGTATAAAGAGGCGGGCGACTTGTGGAGCTGATGGTATAGAGCAGAGCTTTCCAAACTTTTCATGTTGGTGACACACTTTTTAGATATGCATCATTTCACGACACAGTCTTACAGCAGGGCACAAGGCAGGCACTAGGACCTGCGCAGAATCCTGGCAGGGCAGGTTTGGAGGCAGCAAGGCACAAGGCAGGCACTAGGACCTGCGCAGAATCCTGGCAGGGCAGGTTTGGAGGCAGCAAGGCACAAGGCAGGCACTAGGACCTGCGCAGAATCCTGGCAGGGTTCGGAGGCAGAAGCAGCCGTGACACACCCAGACACTGCAGCCGACACACTAACGTGTCACGACACACAGTTTGGAAAGCTCTGGTATAGAGGTACATGGAATAAAATGGGCTTGTTTAGAAAACAAGTCAGTAACAACCCAAATGACAGTTTTATTTTTACTGGAAGGCAAATCCACAATAAAGTCCATGGCGATTTGTTTCCAAGGCTGTTTTGGAGTGGCAACTGTTTGTAAAAGTCCAGTAAGTTTACCAATTTTTCGTTTAGCCATGGCACAGATAGGGCATGAAGAAATGTAGTCCTTGACATCTTTACATAAAGAGCACCACCAGAATTGGCGACAGATTAAATGCAAAGTCTTTACGAATGCAAAGTGGCTGTCCTGATTTGGGTATAGAAATGACACGCTGAGGCTTAGAATCCAATCTCTAGTGTTTATTAAGCTCTTTCTAAGAGAAATCCAGCTAAACTGAAACGGCTTGAGGAAGCCTATAGATAAAGTCCAGAATCTAAGGCGGGGCGTTTCCTGAGACGTTTAGGTGGCAAGGCCAAAGTTTCAGTACTACGCACGCGCTTCCCTTCCTGGAGGGAGCCCCCCCCCCATTGCTGCCTGTTATCTCCCTGACAGTGGCCAGCTGATTTAGCATCATGAGAATGTTGTAAAACTGCTGAGTATAGAGGTTGTGGAATATAAATTTGCAAACCTCGATACCAAATGCCATTGTGTTCAGTCAGTGAGGCTTTATTTTGTCTAAGCCAGATTGCATTTCAGATTGCAGTTCAAGAGGCAGAGTAACTGGGGATGCTGACGTTATGTGTCTAGTAGCAGCAATGCAAGCATCCGAAAGGCAGAGTCATGACATGTTTGGCACCACCATGGGAGAGGCAGGATCAGAAAGATGAGGACTCTTATCTTCTGGACAGTGCTGAACCAATGGCAGGGAAGGGGGAATGACAGAATTTACCACCTCCTCCCTCTGGCTGTTGTGTTGCTGTTGGTGGGAAAGTGCATCGGCTAGGAAGTTTTTCCCTCCCTGAATGTATTTCAAAGTGAAATTAAAGCAGGTAAAGAATTGTACCCACTGAACGTGTTTGGGATGTAGTTTATGGGGCGATTGTAGGGCTTGCAGATTTTTGTGATTGATCCAGACCTCAAAGGGTTGGGATGAGCCCTCTAATAGGTGGCGCCAAGTGACTAATGCATGGCAAACGGCAAAAGCTTCTTTTTCCCAAACGTGCCACCGATGTTCGGTATCAGTGAACTTACAGGAAATGTAAACACAAGGTTGCCACAGTCCCATGGTGCCTTTTTGAAGGAGTATACAGACAATAGCCACATCAGAGGCGTCACGTTGGACCAGGAATGGCTGAGATGGATCAGGGTGTTTTAGAATTGGTTCTGCCATGAACAGTGACTTTAACTGATCAAATGCCTCTTGGCATTCAGGCGTCCAGAGTAAGGGAGTGCCGGGCCGTTTTGCTTTCTTTGGGTTGACTTTATTCTTGATCTTTAATAAATCAGTGAGAGGTAAAGCGACTTGAGCAAAATTGTGAATAAAATTGTGATAAAAATTAGCGAACCCTAAGAACAACTGAAGTTGGTGATGGGTTCGAGAAGGCTCCCAATTGAGGACATCACGGACCTTTGCTGGGTCCATCTGGATGCCATGGTGAGAAATACGATTGCCTAAGTAATCTATTTGTTGTTTGTGAAATTCACACTTTGATAATTTGGCATACAGTTGATTGTCTATGAGTCTCTTTAATACCTCATTGAGAAGAGCAATGTGCTGGTCAAGAATTTCTGTGTAAATTAAAATGTCATCCAGGTATACGATTACACCTTTATATAATAAGTCATGGAAAATGTCATTGATTAATGCCATGAAGCAACCAGGAGTGCCTTTTAACCCGAATGGGAGCACTAGATATTCAAACGCTCCTAAACGGCAATTAAAAGCAGTTTTCCATTCATCTCCTTCCCATATGCGGATACGGAAATATGCCTATCTTAAGTCCACTTTAGTAAAACTTTTCCCTGAAGACAAGTGAGTTAACATGTCTAGCACCAAGGGAAGAGGATACTTGTTGGCAGTTGTGATAGCATTTAGACCTCTATGATCTGTACACAAACGTAGTGAGCCGTCCTTTTTCGGGTGGAACAGGACTGGGACCCCTAAGGGGGAGTTAGTCGGTCGAATGAAACCTCGTTGGAGGTTTTTGTCAATTAACACTCTAAGCACTTCCTTTTCTCATGCAGACATTGGAAACAGTTTTGGCTTAGGAAGTGGAGCTGCAGGATTGAGTTCAATAGCACAGTCAGTTTTGCAATGGGCAGGGAGTTGATCTGCCTCAAACTCATCAAATGCTTGTGTACGTGTAGATAGCACTTCTTCTGTGCCCTCGTTGGTATGTAGCTCTGAAGCATTTGCTACCACTATGGTTAGGTTTTCAGGCACAGGAGTGAAATTGGCAGCTAAATCAGTTAAAGGAAGAATATTGGCTGTTGTGGGTCTTCCGGGCTGTAAAGGAAGAATAGTTTCCAGGTCTGGCGGGGGCTCTTGTTCCAGCCAGCCACTGTAATTGCCATCAGTGAAATTGAAACTGCCAGTGAGCCAGTCAATTGATGGCTGTCTTGCTTTTAGCCACGCTAGTCCCAAAATCATGGAATATTTGGCTATGGGAGCTACTAAAAGTTTTACAGTCTCTTTGTGTGTTCCAATATCAATTTCTACTGTCTCAGTATAAAACTGGACAGTATCTAGTTCAGATCCATTGAGTTGTGTGAAGGTGACTGGAGTTTTCAAGCACCCAACCTGAAGTCTCAAGCCTTTTACTACGGCAGGGTGGATAAGGCAGCGTGTGCAGCCACTGTCTACTAAAGCTACCAAGTCTGCACTTCTGCCAGTTCGTAAGGAAGTTAGTTTTGTACCCACCAATATACTGGGGCACGGACCACTCACCATCAATTCCAGATGCCCATTTTGTGGAGCTGTTGTTGCCTGCTTTCGGGCTCCATCATTTAGGACAGGCAGTTCCAGTTTTCCGATAACTGGAAATCTTCATCTGTAGAGTCATCTACTGGAGTTGTTGAACCCCCTGGGGCAAGATGAAATTTGTTGTCAGTTGACACCAGCTCTGTGCCGATAGATGCACTACTGGTAGCCTTCTTAGGAGTAAGCTTGGGTTTGGTAGTGGGACTCTTGCTTCTGGGTTCTGGCGCTGGGTGAGCGTGAGGGCAAGCTGAAGAGCGATGTCCTTCTCTGCCACAGCAGAAGCATGTAGTGTCTCTCGGTTTCTGCTCACAAGGTGGTCTCCATCTTGGGTGTTGGTCTCTGTGTGGTTCTCTGTGTTCCATGGGTGCAGGTCTCATGGGATCCCGGTGATCCTCTAGCTGATAGAGACTTGGCCATTTAACTTGTTCATTGGCTTCTTCAATTTCTCCGGCCAGGCAAATCCAATCACGTAAAGTAGGTGGTTTGTCCCAAGCCAAACCCCACCTAAAATCTCCTATAACTTAGCTCTATAAATAGAAAACAAACATTGCCACTCTACCTGGGCACAGAGAGATGGCTTCTGTCTGTGCTCCTGCCCTCTGAAGATGCCAGCCACAGATGCTGGTGAAACGTTAGGAACCACAACTTCCAGAACATGACCACACAGCCCGGAAGACCCACAACAGCCATTGAACTCCGGCCGTGAAAGCCTTCGACAATACATTGAACGCCTCTACAAGGAGGAAACGTTCTGACAGACACGGAGACTGGAAACACTCAGGAAAAGAAAAGCACACCTACTCTCCTCCTTAACCTTCCTAATGCGATGCAGAGATACCAGGACCATTCCAGCCTTTCTCAGAACAAAAAGGACCTTCAAATCGTCACAAGCCAGCCGCATTTTCGACCGCCTTGAACAAGCCCTCCTGCATGAGAGAATTCACACAACCCGCAGAAACCTTGCCATCACAGAAAAAGATCTATTTGCCACACATATGAGCCTCAGTCACAAAATGAGAAGCCAGGATTGGGACAAGATTGATACCATATCCTACAGAAAAATGGAAAAGGACATCATTGACTACACAAACGGACACAAGCAAAAATTCAACAAATGCCAAAACAGTCAACCAAAACCGGCACTGGATACTTCACGCATTGTCATCAATTTGACAGAACGCCTACTCTCTCCTGAAGAAACCTCCATCCTAAGCAAAGGAGGAAACTTTGCAATTACAGCCACCAGAATTCTGGTGGAAGATATCATTGCCAGTGTGGAATCAGCCATTCACCAACGGCCGGAGGAAGAAGCAGAAGAAATAAGGGGTGAAGTGGCAAGAATCCTAAGGAAAGCAAAGCCACCCACCAGTAACATTACTAAGAAGGAGAGAAACGCCATAGAGACCCTCAACTCGGACCCAGACAACATAATCCTTCCAGCGGACAAAGGCAACGCCATGGTAATTATGAACATAGATGAATACAAAGACAAAATCAGAGAACTACTAGACCCCACCACATACAGAACAATAAGACAGGATCTGACCAGCAAAATCATGAAGCAAACCAACACACTGATAAAGTGTTTAATCCAATGGAAGCATTTCCCAAAAACGCACACTGAGTAGGTGGATCAACATCACGTTTGAGCACCACTGTTGATGAAACAATTCCATGCGAAGTATCCAGAAAAACCAAACTCAACATACCGACTTACCTTAACATGTTTAAACATTTTGTGTGCATTCATGTTGATTATATATTATCAAAGGAGGAGGGAGATTTGTCTTCAGGAGGGTGGTGTGTCATGTTGGAGTGCTCCAGAGGCAATAGACAATTGCATCTGGACCCTTCCCACTGACATGGAGTGAAATGTAAGGGAGAATTGTAAAATAGACACATGTAGATTATTAGTGCTTTAGAATAGGAAAGGCTAAGGGCTTGCATTTCACAGAACGGGGGAGGGCTTGCATTCCAGCAGAGACATTAGACGCTGTTTATTCAACAAGGCTACAAGGTCAGGTAGCTGGACTGGTATGATCTGACGCAGAGCAGGGAAGCAGAGAAACAAAAGGATTTATAGTAACCGTTATTCACACAGAGGGGAGGGGTGAGAAAGGAGACAGATTAAGATTGTTTAAAGAGTGCTTTTAGGAGGGAGATTTCATTCCTGGCTTCAGCATAGCTTGGTGCTGATCTCAAATAAAGGAACTTCATATATCCTACATGGCTTGTATCGAGTGTTGCTGATCTGAAACTTCAAAGACCATGATCCTCACAGGGTGGAAGGAAGAATCAATTCAAGTAGCAACATATCCTAGAAGTTAATGTCCACAGTCAGTGAAGAAATGGAAGCTCAAATGAAAAGATGCTGGATATGCAGCAAGACAACCATTCAAAACATCCTCCAAATCAACCATGAAGTACTTACAGGAAAGAAAAATAAAGCTTTTGAAAAGGCCTTCTCAATCCTCAGACTGGAATCTCATTGAAAATCAGATGGAAGACCTGAAACAGGCAGTGACTAAGAATATTTTTGAACTAGTAGGGTTGGGGAAAATTCAAAAGTAAGAGTAGTAAGACTCTTAGCTGTCTACAGAAAACTTTTGGAAGTCTTTATTTCTCCCAAATGAGATTTTACTAAGTAGTGACCGAAAGGGTGTCCAATCTGTCCCTGCCATATTTTGTGTTTTCTTATTTTGAATCAGTAAGCCACTGGATGTAAATAGGGTCTCCAGTCACTGTTTCTACATTCTCTTGACTCATTCCTCCCCTTCCATTCATGTCACCTAAGGGAATAACTGGACCTCATTCATTCACAACATTGCACAATTTTCCCACAACTCAGTTCTAGTTCTTCAGTTAACACTGAGCATAACATTCACTGGAGCATATCACTGGATTCCTACTTTGATACACACTCACAACACCTAGTTGATACTAATTCATATCTTCTGCCACTTTAGGCTAAACATGTCCAGTTCCTTCAATCATTATTTACAGGACTGGCCCCCAAGTGCTCATCATTTCTGTCACAGAAATGCATCCACATTTCTGCATCCTTTCCAGATACTTAGCATTCTTCTTGTATTGTGGTGACAGAAACAGGCACAGTATTCCAGGTGCAGCACAGAGCAGAATTATCACTTCCTGGGATCTCAACACTCTACCTCTGTTACTGCAGTCCAGATTGGTTCTTTTGGCAGCTTTAGCGCACTGCTGGTTCATGCTTAATTTATGGTCCATTAAGGGCCACATGTTAGGTATGGATGTTCAATCATCTGCGAATCCATCTAGTCTCAGGACCATCCATCCCAATCATCCCATTGTATCAAGAATTTACTCTCACAATTCCTTGCCTTTCTGAGGGATTGGCCTCTGCTCTGCATCAGACCAGGCCACAGCCTCACCCTGCTCCTGTGAACCCCCAACCACCTTCCCAGAGAAACTTCTCAAGGCAGCCCCGGGGAGATGGGAGGGCAAGTGCAGGAGTGCCAGGACCATACGGGGGGGGGTGGGGTGGAGGAAGGGGTAAGAGCTCAGGATCCCATTGCTGTAGGAGCACAATAAGGAGCATCCAAGGAACCGCATCCCATGGCGGTCCGGAATCTGGCTGGGCAGCTCTCTGGCATCATTAGCTTACTTGGCCACCATGCACCCATGAGTTTCTGAGGGATTCCATTTCATCTCAATCAGGAAAACAAGCCTAGATTATCCTCCTTTGATTTTGAGATTGGCAAGTATTCCTTTTAACAGTTCCATGTTATTAGAAATGAGGCAACTTATTTCTCTGTCAAGCTTTGACACCCATAACCTTTCATTTTCAAAATGAACCATCTGCATCTGACAGATCTACAGCGACAGCTGGAGGCCAATTCATTTCACATGCACTTTCTTTTTTTCTTGCTCTCATTTTATGCAGAGAGAGGTACAAAAATACATTGCCACATCTCTCATTATCTACATCAGCCTCAAACCATTGGCTAATTGCACTCCCCAAAATCTGCCTTTTCTCTTGACATTCTTTAACAAGAGACCAACTCTCTCCACTCTCCATGTCAGGATATATCACAGAGTTGTAGAGCATTTGTAAATAAGCTTCCTTAGTAAAGGATGTTTAGCACTTGGTGGACAAATGGGCCAAACAGGGCAGTAGGAGTGATGAGACTGACAGCTGGCTCTGCCCCTGGGAAGGAGCCAGCAGTGAGCCTGGAAGCGCCCCACTGGGAGGGAGGGAGGGAGGCCCAAGCAGAATCATTCCCCTCCAGAAGGAAGGTCAGTCAATTTAAAATAATATTCTTTCCTCTAAAGAATATTCCTGCAACAATAACTATAAAATGGGGGAGCCAAAGAGAAATATAGGCATTTTTTTCCTGTGGAACATGTGTGAGCATCAATAGAGGGGATGATCAAATTTTCTGCTATGGATCGTTCTTTGAGAATAGCAGAGATGAGAAACGTTGGTTATTGTGAGTGAACCACATCTGGGTGGATGGGGAAATATCAATTTCTTATTGAAGTTAACTGGCTCGTTGTTGTTTGAGCAGACTGTGCTTCAGTTCTAGTGCCAGAGGATTACTGTCCATTGCTTTGGTTTGAAAAAACTAGACTTGTGTTTTATATTAATTAATTAGTTTATTTTTACACCATTGCACTAAAACATAGAATAAAAAATTAGAATCATAGAATCATAGGATTGGAAGGCAACTTGGAGGTCTTCTAGTCTATCTCCTGCTCATGACAAGAATCTTCAGACTAATGGCTGTCCAACCTTTGTTTGGAAGGTTTGATGTGATGGAGCACCTATGACTCCACGAGGTAGGCTGTAGGCCACTGCTTAATAGCTCTCATTGTCAGTAAATTCCTCCTTATTTAGAGTTTGATTCATCCTCTATAAAGCTTCCACCCACTGGTTCTTGTCCTACCTTCAGGCACTAGGGCACTATAAATCCACACTCTTTTCCTCATGACAGCACCAAGTATTGGTCTGTCTCAGCCTTCTCTTCTTTAGGCTATACATTTGTTGTTGTTTATTCGTTCAGTCGCTTCCGACTCTTCGTGACTTCATGGACCAGCCCACGCCAGAGCTTCCTGTCGGCCGTCACCATCCCCAGCTCCCCCATGGTTGAGTCTGTCACCTCCAGAATATCATCCATCCATCTGCTATACATACCCAGTTCTTTTAACTGTTCCTCATAGGATTTAACTTCCAAGCTCCTCACCATCTTTGTCCCTCTTTTCTGCATCTTTCCATATCCTCAGCAACCTTCTTGAATTGTGGCAACCAGATCTGGACACAGTATTCCAAGTACAGTCTGACCAGTGCAGAGCAGAAATGGTTGATTCATATGGTTGTTCAACAAACTGCGAATCCATCTGGTACTGGGATTATCCATCCCAATCATTCCATGTTATCAAGAATCTTCCTTCTTTGCTTCCACCTTATCAAATGTCCTATTGAAGTATATATGCATTACATCCACAGCATTCCATTGGTCCAGTAACCTAGTCACTTTGTCAGAAAGAGCAATAAGATGTGTCTGGCATCACCCATTTTCAACAAACCCATGCTGGCTTTTACTAATAATCTTGTTCCTTTCTAAATGCTTTCAACCCCACTTCTTGATTATTTTTTCTAGGATTTTCCCCAGGTATTCATGTCTTTCTGAGGTGCAGTCCATCCCTCACCAGAAGTTCTTCCTATGGGTAGTATAGACCATGGTCCAGGAATCCAAAATTATCTGAACAACCATCCCTTGAGCCAGCAGTTCACCTACAGAATCCTCTGTTCCTTCCTTTGGCCATGACCTTCAGTTGAAGGTATGGACAAAAACATCACTTGTGCTCCAAACTGTTTTGCCCTCCTGCCTAGCCCCTTGTAGTCCTTTAATGTTCTTTAAGACTCTTTCTGGCAGTGTCATTTTTTCCAACAGAAGAAAGGGATAGTGGTAATTTTACTCTGTCATTTCTCTGTCATCTCCCAGGTCTTTAAACCTGGAAGACAACATACTTCCTTTGAAATTATTTCTGGTCTACAGATTGCTCACTCCATTCCTCGAAATAGTGACTCATCCATCATCACTTTATGCTTTTTCCTCTTTGGGACAGCCATTGGATTTCTCACCTCCAAGGAAGCCCAGGTTTCTCTCCTTTCCATCCTTGGAACACTGGGCAGTAACCCTTGTCCAGTTATCTGTGAGTCACCCTCCATGGGGAGGGCCTGAAATTGATTGCACAGATCCAGTGACAGGAACTGTCTCTTTGTTCTCTTTATCCTCTAGTTACATGCTACCAGCCCTCCTCTTCCAGAGCTTCTGTTTTCTTTGTAACAGTGGCTTCCTGTGTTCATTTTGTAGGCATCTTTCTGCCTGTCCAGAAAATCCTCTTCTTACTCAGTCTCAGTGTGGCCAGTTCTACCTCCAGCCCTCCATTTTCACCTTTGCCCTTGGTGCAGGGAATAGTTGGAATCATCCTCAGGCAGGAAGACAGTTATATCTTAAATTATACTAAAATATAGTTTAAGATATAATATATACAGTTATATCTTAAATTATACTAAAATAATTATAGAATTGTGCTAACATAGATGTCAGGATGTCATCCATGCCATCCTGCTATGGTGCCAGGAAGTATCCCACCAGTCTGTTAAAACTCACAGGGTCAGTTGGGGGTGCATTGCAGTAAAACCGCCAGACATGTAAGTGGAGACTTGGTGTATTCACTATGTTAATCAAAGTATCGAGGCGAGAGATTCAGCACCCAGCACAGATCAAAGGGTGATATCGCGGCGTTAGTTGATTCGGGCCTAGAAAGACGAAAAACTGAGAGATGAAGGGAAGGGAAGGGCGATTGAGCAGTGAATCCCAATGCGGGCGGGGGGGGGGACTTGGAGATTATTAAAGTGTTGGTTGCAGGAGCTTGATTCACTCAAATCTTTAATGTGCAATGGATCACTGGCTTTAATAAAGATTCCTTCATATCCCTAAGTGGCTTGTGTCAGGAACTCTGTCACAATAGTCAATGGATCGGGGACATCACAATATACTTCTCCCAACAATAAGATCTAACCCTAAACCTGAACAGCTCCAATTTCAGTGCCTTCCTAAATATTGGTGGGAAGATGCTATACAGATGTCTGGGGAAAGGCTGTTCCAGAGGAACAAGCATAACAGAGAAGCTTGGCCTTCTGGCTCCTCCCCCTTAATCTCTTGCAGGAGGGAAATCCTCGGCATCCCTACTCCAGATGTGCAAGCCAAACTAGCACGTTCTATCTGAAGCAGAATGTCCTGCAGGTCCCTGGGCCATGCAGGGGTCTACAGGTCAAACAAGCAGATTTTCTAACTTGTCCCCCCAGCTCCACTTCACATAAAGGCACACACACTCCAGAGGGCTCCCCTTCAACTTCAACCTGATCCTGACGATTATCATCACTCTCCTCTCCTGCCCTGTTGATATGACTGATGCAAGACCCAAAACCAGGAAACCAATATTTAAGAGGGCAACATCATTGCCCTCTCCTGACCAGGTTCAGTAATACACACAAGATTCATGTGCTCACCCATGACCGGACCATGGATGAACATGGTATTACTATGAATGGACTTGGTATTTACCTACAAATGTTTGAGACCAAGGCCATTGGAATTCTGGTCACCAAAAATGGGATTGAGGCAGCTGGCTGGAAGTAGTGACCAGCATCAGATTTCTCTTATCATTCTCCTTGAATAGCCCACTGGAGTGGCATCTCCCATCACATCTTCCTCTGCAGTGCAGCATGAGACTCTTGCCATCCCCCTCCACTCCTCCAGATCCTTCTAAAGCCTCTCTTCACATGAACAGACCTGCCTCTGAGCCTTGTCCCCTTAGTCCTGTCACTTCCCTTTCACCATCCTCTGCTCCACACACAGTCTAGGTGGGCTGGCAATCTGGGAGACCACCCCACCCCGCCCCGCCCAGCCTACCCTCAATTGTTAGAGGCCATCCAGCTGATGATACGATGGCTAACCAACAAAACAGAATAAAATAACCCTGGTTCCCAGCCAGAATTCAGCCAGTGCACTTCCCTGCAATGCAGGAGGCCCTCTCCAGCCTTCCTCACACAAAGGTCAGCTGCCCTCTTTCTTCAGAGTGGAATCAGCCTTCCTGTCACACACAAAGAGGGGAGTCTTCCTCCTAACTTTCCCCACTGTTTTCCTTTGTGGGAGATTTTCCTGAAGGGACCCAAGGGGCTGCCAGCAGGAATCCCACCTGCCAGGTTCTACAATCCCCCCCCCCGCTGAAATTACTTCTGAGAGCTTTGATATTTAGCAGCTTCTGTGTAGCAAATTGCTAGCCGTGGTGCAGCAGGAGCTCCCGAACAGCCTCGCTAATGAGTCCAGATTGCCTCTTTGCTGATGGCGGCAGCAGCCTTCTTTCCTTCCCCTCTAATGCTGCCCCCCTTCGCAGCCATGGCAGAGATGCAAGAGCTGCTGCTCCCCACAATTTCCTTACCCCACAATTTATGTTCTCCACTACCTCCGTCAAACTTCTCCAGGCCCCTATCCAAAGGTCACCTCTCGTGGCTCTCTAGGCAGTCTGGGAAGGTAAACGTTGTGCGGGGTGGGAGAAAGAGAGAAAACAGGCATGGAGACAAGAAATGGGGTAATCCTGAAAGGGGTGGGGCATCTTCCAGCAAGGGGGGCTGCGCCTATGGCAGCAGCAGAGTCACCTCCACGTGTCCCCCGGACTTAGCTTGAGGATGCCTGGCTAATCATCCTGGAAGGCCCCTGCACTGGGCAGCAGCCTTCCACCTCCTCCCATTCCACACAGGGAAGCCGAGTTTCCCACCGTCTCCTAAGACCATCCTTGCTCTCAGCACCACGTGCAGTACTTGAGCAGTGGCTGAGCTCAGGGCCAGGCTGGCTCAAGACATTCTGGCGCCACCCATGGCTGGGCTCATCTTCCAATTTTGTTTTTTTGTTGTTGTTTATTCATTCAGTTGCTTCCGACTCTTCGTGACTTCATGGACCAGCCCACACCAGAGCTTCCTGTCAGCCGTCGCCATCCCCAGCTCCCCCACGGTCGAGTCCGTCACCTCCAGAATATCATCCATCCATCTTGCCCTTGGTTGGCCCCTCTTCCTTTGGCCTTCCACTTTCCCTAGCATCAGCATCTTCTCCAGGGTATCCTGTCTTCTCATTATGTGGCCAAAGTACTTCAGTTTCGCCTTTAATATCATTCCCTCAAGTGAGCAGTCTGGCTTTATTTCCTGGAGTATGGACTGGTTTGATCTTCTTGCAGTCCAAGGCACTCTCAGAATTTTCCTCCAACACCACAGTTCAAAAGCATCTATCTTCCTTCGCTCAGCCTTCCTTATGGTCCAGCTCTCGCAGCCATAGGTTACTACAGGGAATAGTAAAGGTAAAGGTTCCCCCTGCACATTTGTGCAGTCGTGTCCAACTCTAGGGACCGGTGCTCATCTCCGTTTGTTAGCCGAAGAGCCAGCATTGTCCGAAGACGCTTCCACAGTCATGTGGCCGCATGACGCACGCGGAACGCTTTTACCTTCCCACCGAAGTGGTACCTATTCATCTACTTGCATTTGCATGCTTTCAAATTGCTAGGTTGGCAAGAGCTGGAGCTAGTGCGGGAGCTCACTCCACATGCAGGGCTAAGGATTCGAACCTCCGAACTTGCGATCTTCCGATCAACAAGCCTGGCGTCTTACCCGCTGAGCCACAACGCCCCTATCTACAGGGAATACCATTGCTTTAACTATGCGGACCTTTGTTGTCAGCGTGATGTCTCTGCTCTTAACTATTTCATCAAGATTTGTCATTGCTCTCCTCCCAAGAAGTAGACATCTTCTGATTTCCTAGCTGCAGTCAGCGTCTGCAGTAATCTTTGTGTCTAGAAATACAAAATCTGTCACTGCCTCCACGTTTTCTCCCTCTATTTGCCAGTTATCAATCAAGCTGGTTGCCATAATCAGGGTTTTTTTGAGGTTTAACTGGGTTAGAGTATACAACCCTGCTGTACTTCTTTCCCAATCTTAAACCAGTCCGTTGTTCTGTGGTCTGTTCTTACCATTGCTACTTGGTTGTTATACAGATTCCTCAGGAGGCAGACAAGATGACTTGGTATCCCCATACCAACTTGCCACAATTTGTTATGATCCACACAGTCAAAGGCTTTAGAATAGTCAATAAAACAGAAATATATGTTTTTCTGAAACTTCCTGGCTTTCTCCATTATCCAGCGGATATTGGCAATTTGGTCTCTAGTTCCTCTGCCTTTTCTAAACCCAACTTGTACTTCTGGCAATTCTCGCTCCATTAATTGCTGGAGTCTACCTTGAAAGATCTTGAGCATTACCTTACTGGCATGTGAAATAAGTGCCACTGTTCGATAGTTTGAACATTCTTTAGTGTTTCCCTTTTTTGGTATGGGGATATAAGTTGATTTTTTTCCAATCTGATGGCCATTCTTGTGTTTTCCATATTTGCTGGCATATGGCATGCATCACCTTGACAGCATCATCTTGCAAGATTTTAAACAGTTCAGCTGGGATACTGTTGTCTCCTGCTGCCTTGTTATTAGCAATGCTTCTTAAGGCCCATTTAACCTCACTCTTCAGGATGTCTGGCTCTAACTCACTGACCACCCCTTCAAATCAGTCACTGTAACGAAGCCCCTCCCCCAGCTGCTGGCCATCCTCTTCCTCTCTTTCCTTTCCCCTTTCCCAGCATCAGAGCCTTTTCCAGAGAGCTGGTTCCTTGCATAATGGCACCCCCTAAAATTTGGTGCCCCTAGGCCGGTGCCTACTCAGCCTTATCCTGGAGCCGGCCCTGCTCTGGGCAGGATCTGCCTAGCATCTCTTGGCTGCTTTGGGGTGAGGTGGGTACTCTCCCACCCCCACCCCCTGTGGCTTTCCTGCAGTGGGGAGCAGCTGACAGAAGGGGAGAGGAGATCCCTTTGAGGACAGGCTTCCTCACCCCCTGCTGGCACTAGCACAAGATCTCTCCCATGGAGGGATGGAATCTGTACAGGCAGGTTGTGCATGTTGTTCGCCCATGACTGCTGACATCCTGAATGCAGAGGGCAGTGTGGGCTGAAGGAAGGATGCCCCTGTTTCAGCCAGTGCTGCCCCCTCACACAACAGGTTGGCAGGTAGCACAGGAGATGAGATGGGGAAGGGGTGGGGAGGAGAAGGGAAGGAATGAAGTCGTGCTCTGCCTTTCAGTTCTCCTGGGTAGCTGCCCATCAGGCAAGACTTTCAGGAGAGGCAGGAGAGGTGAAGGAGCAGCAGCTCCCTAAGAAAGCAGGAGCTGAGAGCCTGGACTCTGACTCCTGGAGCAGGGTGGGTGGGGGCTCCTGGTGAAGCAGGCCTGAAAACCTCCACCCCGGTCAGCTTCTGCAGAAGGCCAGACATGCCGCTCCGGCCATCTCTCAAAGCACACCTTCTCCCCCAGCCCAGCCTCCCGCCGCACGAGGGCAAACGACCAGAATCTGCTTTTCTTGCTGGTAGAGGAATCCATGGATTGTTGCACTTCAACTCACCTGTTGGTCAATTGTTGGGGCAGCAGCATTCCTGGCCTGGCAGAGTCATGCTTGGCTCTGGACAGAGTGAGTCGATGCTGGCATCATTGGTGCTGCCTCAGGATGGGAGGAGGGCACATTCAACAGAGTCTCCACAAGAAGGGCAAGAAATGGGGTGACTGCTTTGTTCATGTGCAAGCAGACCATGGTGGGGGAGATGGCAGCTGCTTCAGAAGGGGAACCAGCGAAGGGGCTGTGAAGAGAAGGGCTTCAGGGCAGGGGTACCAATTGCAGCACTTGTTCAGTGAAGGTTACTTGCAAAACACCCAGGGTGCTTTAGGACTCCTGAAACAAATGATAATGGCTCACTGAGAAGAAATGACCAGAGGAAGGAAGGAAGGAAGGAAGGAAGGAAGGAAGGAAGGAAGGAAGGAAGGAAGGAAGGAAGGAAGGAAGGAAGGAATTTAGTTTTAGCATAATTAAGTATTATGAGTTGAGGTGGTAGTGCCTCCTGGGGTTGGCTGGCCCCGTAGCTCCACGATCTATTCTGCGGGTCCAAATCCATCTTGGATTTTATTTTATTATGTTATGCTTGTGTTTTTAGATATTTTGTATAGTTTTTAAATTTTTTATTTATTGTAACCCGCCCAGAGTCCCTTGCATGGGAGATGGGCGGGGAATAAATTTGAAAAATAAATAAAAATAATAAATAAATAAATGAGTTTCCAATAAAAGAAGGGAAAATGCACATTAAAAGCCCACTATTGTTTGAGATTTAAAACTGCTGCAACGAAGACAATTTAATACCAACATCGCAAAATAAAGGATGAGATCATCAGAATGCCCTTGGGACTGAATGGAGGAAGTTCTCTCCTTAATTCTTGTTTTATGTTTAGTCCAGCACTTCTCTACAAATATGAAACCATTTTGGTTAAAATTAGTATGGTTCCTAATTTTTTTATTACTCTACCAGCATTTTTTTCTTTTTTGGTGTGAAGGTCCTGATTCTTCAGCTATTAATTCAGAGACTCTTGCTACAAGCCATCAAGGATATGAAAGAGTTCTTATTAAAGCAAGTGATCCTTTCCAATGCAAGGACTAGAATGAGGAAATGCCACGCCAAATGGCATTTACATTCTCCACCTTGTGCCAGCCCCCCCATTGGGGGAGTCACTCCGCGACAGCCCCTCCCTGCGCTCTCACCGGTTCCATACTTCCCAGCCACAAATCCTTCTCTAACAAGCTGACAGCCCATCCGGGCTGACTTGGCGCCAGCCCGTTCAACTAAACAATTCTGATCAACATTCCTGGCAGCTCTGTAGTTATGCCAGACTACTACTACACAACATTCCTAACGACCCTGCAAGAATGCCAGACTGCTACTACCCCCATAACTATGCTGGCAGGATGCTCCATCCTGACATTTGGGCTAAACTTCAAAGCCTTTCAGGTCTGTAAGAACAGCGATGGCACCAATTAGCATTACAGCTTTCTTTGTCTTCTTTAATAAGCATTTGGTGGTAGTGAAACCAGGAGGAACCCAAATGTATGTTTTCTTTTCTTTTTTTTCATTAAATTTTATTAAGAGGGTTAATAAAAAAAACACAAATGTATGTTTTCAACTGGCAAAAGGTAATTGCAGTGTTAAATTTTTCCAACATAATTTTAAGGATTAATTATATGGAAGCCTCTTAACAAATGTACCTCTTCCTTTCTGCCACGTTGTTTACACATTGTTTTAAAATAGTTTCAGCATTTAGAAATCTCTTCACAAAAGAAAGGGGACTACTTATCCAAGCTCAAATCTCTGTCCCTTCCAAACTCTAATAATCGAAACACAACCAGAAGTATCCAAGTGTAATGGCATGTGGGAATGGCCTTGGGGGACGGGAGGAAGAGCCATAGCCTAGACAACTGTCTGATAAATGAAACCTGAGTCCAAAGCAGGAATGGGGGTGGAGAAAGCATCTCAGAAGGGACTTTTCCTAGTTTTCGGGAGAGTAAACGGAGGGACAGGAGGGGTACTTCAGATTTGCAAAATACTGTTAATGTAACCTTATAATAAAGGTAGAGTTAGTATTCTGTGTCATGCCTCTGGTCTGGACTATCTCGAAGGGCTAACATCAACACATGCAGGCTCCCAAATTGCAGAATTGCAGGAGAAGGTGCATTCCAACTGCCCAGCCCTGGGACCAAGAGCAGAACTGGAAGGAGCTACTCAGGCCATCAAGTCCAGCCTCCTGCTCCAATCAGGAAATCAGACTGAGGCATCCACAACCAATGGCCCCCCGGCCTGTATTTGTACATATCCAGTAAAGGGAAGATCATTCCCTCGCCAGGTAATTGGTTGTACTGTCATCCTGCCTTCCCTGTAGGAAGCTTCTCCGTAGCATTCAGCTCAGTGCCCTGAACTTTGGGATAGAAAAGAGTAAGACTTGATCCCGCCCCCACCTTTCCCTCTAGGCTTAACCCCCTCCAGGCTAAAGACACCCTCTCCCCTCCATTTCTTTCATAATCATCTTCATTGCCCTTTTCTGATCCTGTCTCAGTTTCTCTGAGATTTTCTGGTACCAGAACTAGACCTGATGCTCAAGTGGAATCTGACCAGTGAAGAATAGAATATAATTTCCTGTGATTCAGAAGCTCTCTGTTTAGTAAGCAAGCTAAAATTGCAGCGCCACCAAGATATCTGCAGGGTCACCTACTCCAGCCAGATTCAACCTATCCAAGGAGGTCCTTCTGGGAGACTCCAGTGGTAGACCTAGCATATCTGACACACAGAGTGGATAATTTTTAACACCCCTCTCCTTCATTGCTGAGACCCAGTTTGGTGCAATGGTTAATGCATCAGACTAGATACCTGGAGGCTGTGCCAGCTGGATGATCTTGGGCCAGTCACTTCTCTCGGCCCTGGGAACAAGGAACTGGCAAGCCATTTCTGAATAATGCTGCCGAGAAAATTGCAAAGGGGTGTTGCCAGAAGCTCAAACTGACTTGAGGGTGCAAATACACTTCTCTCAGCTGATTGGCAGGCGGGCAGCAGTGACCTGATTCCACACCTGCTACTAGTGTCCTCGTGGCTTCAGCAGCACCCCTCTTATTGCCGCCCCCCTCCTTTGGTCCACCACTGGGAGAATGCTGATTCTGGGCCCGGTTTCATGAGTTAAGGTGGGCTGAGGCTAGAAAGTTCTGCTTCTCTATCCTGGCACCAACTTTCTAGAACAGCCTCTCTCTAAAAAGTGAGGTTGGCCTCTGTAGTGACTGCCTTCCAGAGGTTTCTAAACACCAAACTTTTCTGGAGGGCCTTTGCAGACTTACTGCTCACCACTGGCATTTGGATGTTTAAAAAGGTAAAGGTAAAGGTTTTCCCCTGCATAGTCATGTCTGACTCTAGGGGCCGGTGCTCATCTCCCTTTGTTAGCCGAAGAGCCAGCGTTGTCCGAAGACGCTTCCACGGTCATGTGGCCGGCATGACGCACGCGGAACGCTGTTACCTACCCACCAAAGTGGTACCTATTCATCTACTTGCATTTGCATGCTTTCGAATTGCTAGGTTGGCAAGAGCTGGGGCGAGTGCAGGAGCTCACTCCGTCACGCGGCGCTCGGGTCTTGAATGTATTGGATTGGATTGAATTGTGAATTCAATTCACAATTGTTTACTTATTAATTATTTACGTACAATAAATAAGTAAAACAGTAAAAAAAAGTCAATTCAAGGTGTTGGTTATCACCTTTAAAGCCCTACATGGCATGGGACCAGGTTACCTGAGGGACCGTCTCATCCCTGTCACATCAACCCGCCCCACCCGGTCCTGCAGAGAGGGCACGCTACGAGCCCCGTCTGTAAGAGAGTTCCATCTGATGGGGCCCAGGAGGCATGCCTTCTCTGCAGTAGCCCCCGCCCTTTGGAATATTCTCCCCCCTGAAATAAGATCGGCCCCCTCCCTCCTGGACTTTAGAAAAAACCTAAAGACCTGGTTATGCCATCTTGCTTGGGGAGGGGAGGGGAACAGCCAGTCTTGGGATTGGCTGGTCTCTTAGATCTGCCTTGGCCAGCCTTACCAGCCCATGGGATAAGTAAGATCCACCATTGCTTGGATCGGACTGCATTAGATATTTTTATTGATTATTATTGTTATTTATGGTTTTTATTGATTTTAAACTTCTTATTGTGAACCTCCCAGGATCCCTCCTTGGTGGGGGAGATGGGTGGGATATAAATGTGACAAATAAATAAATAAATAAAACAGACTTTTTCTGTTTTTTGTTTATGAACCTGTATTGCACTATTTGCTCTTTACCATGAATATTTAGTATGTCATTGTAAGCTGCCATAAGCCTATGAAGATTTGGCAACATAAACAAACAAACGGTCTCAGCAGTCACATCACTCTGTGGACTCGCGTTAAATTGAGGATCATCCGCATTCCAGTGGATACGGGGGGGAAACCTGAACACAGAACCGCTAAGGACAACTAAGACTGGTGCCTGGGGGATGCGTTAGGGGTGAGATGGATGCAACATCTGGGGACATAGAGGCCACTGAGGAATGTTGGTGCTGCAGCTCCATGCAAGTGAAGAAAGGCTCAAGCTTCCGTGGTGCCTCTGGGGGGGGGGGGGAAGAGAGCCTCGCCTGTGCTGAACTTTCTATTCATGAGTCGTTTCTCATACATGAATAGAGGCCTTTGTGTCACAAGTGACAATGAATTGGTTTCCATGCAGTTGTCCACTGCTCAGAAGGGCAGAAGCAACTGATAATTGGAACAACTTCGCAGCTGCTCATTCCCTGGGAGAAACAGAGATCCAGAGGTTCAGAGGCAGAGGACCACTCCCCAAAAGGGTCTAGCCCCTGGAAGGAAGGGTTAGAGGAAGGGAAACCGAGCTGTCCCCAGGGCTTGGCGTACGATCAGGTGATGCATCCAGGTCACCCAGAGGGCTCTGACAGAAGAAGATCTTGACACGAGACCCATGGGATCATCCAGACCCAAGGCAGGCAGTGGCATGCTTTTCTCCAGGTGTAGAAAGAGCAAGCTGTTCTTGCCATGTTTAGGATCTTGGCCAGTTCAGGTGTTTGTGCTTTGGGACTTCATATGGCAAACCATGTTTCCACCAAAATAAACGCATGTTCTGTATAGTATGTATTTCATTGATTTGTATAACCACCGATCTCTCAATTGCAACTCTGGCTGGCAACATAGGATTAAAGCCAACAATAACATGGAATGAATATAAAGGTAGTAACAATAATAGCGTAATGAAACCAGAGGACAATCTAACTCAAGCCATACAACCGCAGTCATGTCAAGGAAAAAATCCCACACTGACAAGCTCACCCAAACTGCAGCCCTTCTAGGGCTCCAAGGGCTTAGGAAATGCCCCAGTGTGAGGGTCAAACGAATCTTGGGAGTTGTTACCCTTCTCAGCCAGACGTAATTGAAATAATCTGCTTAGAGATTACAGTCTCATCTGTTTCATATGAACAGGGGGAGTTAGTCTAATTCATGGGATTCACATCTGTAGTAGTAATAGAAGTATTTTATCTGGTATGTGTTTATCTGACATACTATAGCTGAGAGTAGACTTGAACCCAGCTCCTCGTCTAACACCTTAACCCTACCTCACATTCATCCTCACGGGTTTGCAGCTAATTCGACCACAACATGGCATTATTTTGAACACCATGTCCTTTCCCATGGTTGTGGACATCCCCGTTGTTATTACACTTGTTCTTGTTATTTTGATAATGGTTCTATTTTGTATTTAGGACTTAAAGAACTTCAGATTGCAAAAGTATTAACCTGCAACCTTATCCATGAATTTTACCTTTTAAAGGGAGCAAAGGAATGGGATTGCTACCAAATCCCTTTTCTTGGAAACAGTAGACAAGAAAAAGAAGGGAGTTTATCAGAATTATGCTCATACCAAAATCCGTTCTGCCCCCCAAACTGAGTGTTACATATTCTGCTAATTTCTGTGTTTTGTTTCCCAGGCAGGTTAATACTTCTGATCCTCCCCCAACCCCACCTCTTGGAACAGAGCATTCGGGGAAAATCAAAGTGACTATTTGTGAGTGGCTTTTTTCCTTTGCTTCCCTCCCTTCAACCCTCAAAAATATGAAATTCCCTGATGAAATTGAGAGGGGGAAGAAATACAGGGGTACCAGGTCTGGGCCTCAAAAATCCAGGCAACTCCTCTGGATTTACATCTGGAGGTCATCCGGATTTTTGCAGACGGGTAGAAACAGTTTTACCAAAGGTGATGTTTTATTATGACACATTTTGCAGCCAATTCTTTTAGAGAACAGACTTCTTCAGAAATACATTTGGCATATCCTGTCCCAATAGATGTTCGTTTCTGGATTCCAGCACAAAGCTTTGTCTCTCCTTCTTTGCTCTCCTGTTAAAAATGCTCACTTGAAGTTGCAGGGAAGCCCAGAAAAACTGCCTGGGGAGGGGTGACGACCCCCCCCCTTCGCTGCATTTCCAGGGTCGCCAAGGAGAATCCATCTCAGGACAGGCCGGGTCCTCCATGGGGCTCTTCCTGCCCAGACTCTTCTCCCCTTTCAGGATTGCCAGCACACAAGGAGGGAGGCTGGACCTGCACTGATGACGAAGCGCTGCCGGGTACATGGGGGCCGAGGGGTGTGTGTCAGGCAACTGTTACAGATGCCCGGGACTTGCCAAAGCATCACGACTCATTTTCACATGCTTCTTTTGGAGCCGGGCCAGAATCTCTTCCTCAAGAAAGGCTTTTTTCCCCAGATGTATAGTGGCATCGTTTAGTACTGAGCAGAGAGAAAATTATCCTCTTTCTGCTGCTCAAAGCAAAGCATAAGGGGGGGGGGGAGTGCAGGGCGGATTCATTTGTGGGGATGTGTGGATAAGGGGGAGTGACCACCAGGGTGCTGGGGAAAGCAGCCGCAGCAGCACCCGGCAGATGTGGGGTGAAGCCGCAAGCTGGGCGAGGGGCCTTTCTGAGGGAGGGGCATCAGACAAGGCCACAACCTCACCCTGCTCCTGTGAACCCCCAACCACCTTCACAGAGAAACTCCTCAAGGCAGCCTCGGGGAGATGGAAGGGCAAGGACCAGACTGTGGGGGGGAGGAAGAGGGAAGAGTTCAGGATCCCATTGCTGTAGAAGCACAAGAAGGAGCAGCCAAGGAACCACATCCCATGGCGGTCCGGAATCTGGCTGGGCAGCTCTCTGGAGTCATTAGCTTACTTTGCCACCATGCATGCATGCATTTGATTTCTAGACCACTTTTATTTTGTACAATTCATTGTACCTACTGCTCCCCCTTCTTATTTCCCTTAGTACAACAACCCTGTGAAGTAGCGGGGGGGGGGGGGGAGAGAGAGAGAGAGAGAGAGAGAGAGAGAGAGAGACTGGCCCGAAGTCCACCCAGGGATTGCAGTCAGCCAAACTGTACAAGTTTTCCTGGTGCTCCATGCTGTTTTCCATCAAGAGCAAAAGGAGGTGAAGGATGCCTCAGTAGTTCACAGTGACTGATTGGGGGAGATTTGGGTGTCGGAAGGAAGGAAGGAAGGAAGGAAGGAAGGAAGGAAGGAAGGAAGGAAGGAAGGTCATCTTCTGTCAAACATTATAAGATAGAACAATGCGGTACCACTACCAGATGTATTTGCAGTTGGCTGATCAACTGCACTCAGCATGTGGTCCTCAATAGAACTACATCTACATGGAGGGAAGTATGCAGTGGGGTACCTCAAGGTTCTGTCTTGGGCCCAGTGCTCTTCAACATCTTCATAAATGACCTAGATGAGGGGATTGAAGGGGCGCTCATCAAATCTGCAGATGACACAAAGCTGGGGGAGATTGCTAACACTTAGGAAGGTAGTCTTCACTTAACAACTATTCATTTAGTGATGGTTCAGACTTACGACGGTGCTGAAAAAACTGACTTACAACCAGTCCTTACACTTAAGTTCGTTGCGGCATCCCCAAGGTCATATGATCATGATTTGGGCACTTGGCAACAGATTTGCATTTATGACCATCACAGCATCCCGTTGTCACACCATTTTCTACCTTCCCAGCCGGCTTCTGGCAAGCAAATCAATAGGGAACCATGTGATTCACTTAACGACCAAATGGTTTGCTAAACAACTGTGGTGATTTGCTTAATGACTGCCGCAAAAAAAGGTCATAAAATCAGGTCAGATTCGTTTAATGACCGCTTCGCTTAGCAACTGAAATGCTGCTCCCAATTGTGGTCGTTAAGTGAGGACTACCTGTAGAGTCAAGATTCAGAAGGATCTTGACAGACTTGACCTAACCAACAAGATGAAGTTCAATGGCAAGAAATGTAAGGTCCTGCACTTAGGCAGGAAGAACCAGATGCACAGGTACAAGATAGGCAATACCTGGCTCAAGAGTAGTGCCTATGAGAGGGATCTAGGTGTCCTGGTGGACCACCACTTAAGTTTGAGTCAGCAGTGTGCTGCAGCTGCCAAAATAGCCAACACAGAGGGATAGTATCAAGATCACAGGAAGTGATAGTACCGCACTGGTGAGGCCACAATTGGAATACTGCATCCAGTTCTGGTCACCACAATACAAAATAGATCCTGAGGCCCTAGAATGAGTGCAGAGAAGAGCAACAAAGATGATAAGGGTTCTGGAGGCTAAATCCTATGAAGAACAGCTAAAAGAACTAGTTATGTTGAGCTTAAAGAAAGAAGACTGAGGGGAGATATGATAGCAGTCTTCTCATACTTGAAGGCCTGCCACAGGGAAGAGGGTGTCAATTTATTCTCCATGGCACCTGACGATAGGATAAGAAGCAATGGGTGGAAGCTCATCAGGGGGAGATCCAACCTGAAAATAAGGAGGAATTTCCTGACAGTGAGAACTATCAAGCAATGGAACAACTTGCCTCCCGGAATTGTGGGTGCTCCATCGCTGGAGGTTTTCAAGAAAAGATTGGACAACCATTTTTCTGAGATGGTACGAGGATTCCTGCCTTGGGCAGGGGTTGGACTAAAAGACCTCCAAGGTCCCTTCCAACCATATGATTTTATGATTCTACAATTCTATGATTAAATTTCTGAATGAGGATCTCATGAGACCTGAGACCAGGACATTCCTCTGGGATACTTCACTGGAATTGTTGGGGGTGGATAGAGAGGCTTTGCAGTTGCTCCAGACCTGCCTTGAATGTAGAGGGGGGGGGGTAAGGTCATGTATAATCCCTTGGGATTCACATGGCTTGATTTTCTCCCTATAGTTTTAAACCACTACAGTATATGAATCAATTGGGAGAGATCTTAGCTGTTTCTAACATGTTCTGAATCTCTGCTTTAAATTGGTGGTTGACTGACTATGGGTGAACAATATGAAAGAATGGGCTGCTGCTCCCTAGGCCTTAGTTCTTCCTGGATCCGGACTGCTGTGTAAACTGTGTGTAGGTGGCTGCTGCAAGCCAACTGGCAAAGCCCTGGATCATCTGGCCTCTTTATAATATCTTGGGCTCTGACAGACTGGTATGCCCTTCCAATGGCTTGGCACCACCATGAGGGCCTTCTTGCTCCCAGTGAAGCTGGTGTCTGACCTGTGGGATCATCCCGTGGGCCCCAGTTATGTGCACAGCTGCTGCCAGGGCAAGGGTCTCTCCTGGGACAGCCCCCTGGCTAGGAACTGCTGAGATCCATACTTTTTTATTTATTTTATTTATAGTGCTATTTATACCCCGCCTATCCCCTCCTTAATGGAGGACTCTAGGTGGCTTACATACATATATATATACATTTTTACCATTATACAATATCACCAACTATAGAGTGTAATTAACCCGCGCACCAGGAGAGGGGGTAAGGGAACCGGCTCTTCTAAGGCTCTGGACTACAATTCCCAGGATGCCTTGAGCCGGCTGCTGACGTCCTGTTGATGTCACTTCCGGGTCTGTCCTCACCATCACTTCCGGGTCTGTCCTCACCATCGCCGTTCAATCTTTCCTCCGATCTTTCCTCCGGTGGAACCAGCTCCCGACAGGACGCCAGCAAATTCTCCCACTTTAAGGTGGTACCCATTTATCTACTTGCTAAGCTTTCGAACTGCTGGGTTGACAGGAGCTAGGACTTAGCGACGAGAGCTCACCTCGTCACGCGGGTTCGAACTGCCGACCTTCTGATCGGCAGCCTACAGCTCAGCTGTTTAACCTGCTGAGCCATCCGCGTCCCCATTTGGGCTTCAGTATTGCTATTATGTCTTCATTGAATTTATTCATTATTAGCTTTGCTCATATGACTCTGTATTTGTTATAGGTTTGCTTCTGGCTTATTTAAAATGTGTTCATTGTTTTTCTCACCAAATAGATCACTGTTTCATTGCAGCCCCCTTGGAAGCCCCCTTCGGAGCAGAGAACAGAGGGACCACTGCCCCTTAGCCACCCCTGCATAAAGCTCCAGAGGATTCATCCTCAAGGGCCAGGAACCCCATCCACTGGACTTCCAGAGGAAACCCATCTTCCCAAGGAAAGCAGAGAGACTGGTTCCATGGTGAATGTGTGTAGGAGATTACCCCTCATCTGCTCCCCACACCCAGCTGCTCTTTCCTGCTGTCAGTGCTGATGCTTGAATGACACGTTGAGAGGGAATGAAAGCAATGGAGAAAGGGAGAAAATTACAACCGAGAACACAAATGCAGTCTTGGGGCAGGGGATCTAAATATTTTTTGTGAACCAGAAACACCCGTCAAAAGGAAGGCCCCAAGTCAGAATGTTCTGTAAAAAGAAAACAGAAAGCAGGTCCAGAGCATTGGGGACTCGGGTTCGAAGCCTTTGTGGGTGGCCTGCCTCAGAACAGTTTGGCTGTCCCAGATTCACATAATCACACCTTTTACTTAATCACCACTAATTACCACTTCACATTAAAGTGCTGCTGCATACTGGACTGCTTCTAATTCTCTGACTTCTGTGGCTTCCTGTACAAAAGGAAGGAAATTGGATATTGAATGAATTGCAACTCTGTCCTTTAAAAGAGAAATCTCTTTTCAGAATTTCATAATTTCAGCTGGCTCTCATCCCAGAACCTCTTTCCAGTGACAGGGCTCAGCACTGGGGTGAAAAATTAATGCAGAGTGTTGTTCCGCACCTAGGAGCAAGCCAAGAAGCCCACCACTTCTGAGCAGGGCAGAACCTCAATCATTCACTGCACAAAAGGCTGTAACTTTTCTATAACATTCTTGATTATGCAACTCCCGCTCTAGATATTGCGATATTTGAATGTATAGCTTGCTCAATGAATCAATCAATCAGTCAAATCTTTATTGCAGTCTTTGACCAACTTGAGAAGGTTTCAGCAGAAAAATAAAAAACAGTAATACTAAAACCCACATTCAAAACTGTGAGATTAAAATTATGCATGAATGTTGCGACCATACATAGACCATGTACTATTTTTTTTATATACTATTCTTTATTGAGATTTTAAAATATACATACATAGTTAAAAGTTAGAAACGAAACGGAAATAGAAATACAAATCAAAGAAAGAAAGAAAAAAGTGTAGAAAAGCAAAAGAAAGAAATAGAAAAAGATATAGAAATTAGTCGACTCCCGATCTATCTATGGTCATAGGTAAAGGTAAAGGTTCCCCCCGCACATTTGTGCAGTCGTGTCTGACTCTAGGGGCCGGTGCTCATCTCCGTTTCTTAGCCGAAGAGCCAGCGTTGTCCGAAGACGCTCCCACGGTCATGTGGCCGCATGACACGCACGGAACGCTGTTACCTACCCACCGAAGTGGTACCTATTAATCTACTTGCATTTGCATGCTTTCGAATTGCTAGGTTGGCAAGAGCTGGGACTAGTGCGGGAGCTCACTCCACACGCAGGGCTAGGGATTCGAACCTCCGAACTTGCGATCTTCCGATCGACAAGCCTGGCGTCTTACCCGCTGAGCTACCACGCCCCTATCTATCTATCTATCTATCTATCTATCTATCTATCTATGGTCATAGGAATACAAAAAAAAAGATTTTTCTTACATGCTAGCATTTGATATAATATTCATATACATTTCTTGTCTAATATATTTTATTTATATATAATCTAATCATCAAAGCCCCATGCAAGCTTTGCTCCACCTGCATTTTGCAAATAGTCCATTAACATTTTCCACTCTTTAAGATAATAACGATTTGAATTTTCTTTTAATAAACATGTCAATTTATCATTTTCTGCCATATCCATTAATTTTAACATCCATTCTTGTATTGTTGGTAACGTTTGATTTTTCCAATTTTGTGCATAAAGAAGTCTTGCTGCTGTAATCATATATTGTATAATTCTAATGAAATGTTTTTCTGTTTGTACATCTAATAATCCAAGTAAAAATATTTCTGGTTTAAATGGAATTCGTATTTGTAATATATTTTGCATCAGTGAATGTATTTCAGTCCAAAATTTCTTTGCCACCTTGCATGTCCACCACATATGGTAAAAAGACCCCTCTTGTTTTTTACATTTCCAACATATGTTGGAAACATTCCCATACATTTTAGCAAGTTTTTGTGGGGTCATGTACATCACCTTATAAAAAATTTCCTTCAAATTATAACACAAAGTAAATTTTAATCCTTTGTTCCACATATCTTCCCATTGTTGCATTTGTATATTATGTCCAATATTTTTTGCCCATTGAATCATACAGTCTTTAACTTGTTCCTCCACCATTTCTCCTTTTAACAATAATTTATACATTTTAGCAATTAGGTGGTCATCTGTTTCACATAATTGTATCTCGAATTCCGATTTAATTTGTTCAAATTCCAATGTTTTTATCTAATTTAAATTTCTCTATAAGTTGCATATAAGAAAGCCATTGAAAAGTATATCCTTCTTGAGCAAGTTCTTCTTTTGATTTTGTTACATAATGCCCTTGTTCCTTTTTAAAAATCCTTATAGGTCAGCCACTTATCCTTATTTCTTACTTCTGTTCTATGAAATGCTTCTTGCGTAGAAATCCATAAGGGTCTTTTATAACATAAGGTTGGCTTATATTTATTCCAAATCCTCAACAAAGATCTTCTAATATAATGATTTTTAAAGTCCACATTTAGCTTTGTCATACCACAAATATCCATGCCATCCAAATCTAAATTCATGACCCTCCAAATTCAATAATTTTTCATTTTTCAAAACAATCCATTCTTTAAGCCATACCAAACAACAAGCTGCATAGTATAATTTCAAATCCAGAAGACCTAAGCCACCTCTTTCTTTTGAGTCTTGCAAAACTTTATATTTTATTCTTGGCTTTTTTCCTTGCCAGATAAACTTGGAAATATCCCTCTGCCATTGTTTAAAAGGTTCCTCTGATGTCAATATAGGTAATGTTTGAAAAAGATATAGGATTCGTGGCAAAATATTCATTTTAATCGCTGATATTCTACCTAATAATGATAGTTGCAATTTTTCCCATCGTTCTAAATCTTTTTAAATATCCGTCCACAGTGGAATATAATTATTCTTAAACAGTTTAACATTTTTGGATGTTAAATATACTCCCAAATATTTTACTTTATCCTCAATTGAATATCCCGTCATTTCTCTCAATTTCTTCTGTTGATGTAAATCCATATTCTTAGTCAAAACTTTTGTTTTCTGTAAATTCACTTTAAATCCTACTAACGATCCAAAGTCTTTCAATTTCTGCATCAATATTTCAATGCCATCCAGTGGGTTCTCTAAGGTAATGACTAGGTCGTCAGCAAAGGCTCTTAGTTTATAAACTTCTTTTTTAACTCTAATGCCATGAATACCATCATCTTGTCTAACATCTCTAAGCAAAACCTCTAAAACCAATATAAACAAAAGTGGGGATAGGGGACAACATTGTCTTGTACCTTTTTGTATTTCACATGGTTTACTAAATTCTCCATTAACAATTATTTTTGCAAATTGGGGAGTATATATTGATTTAATCCACTTAATAAAATTTCCTCCAAAATTCATAGCCTCCAATACTTTAAACATAAAAGACCAATTTAAATTGTCAAAGGCTTTTTCAGCATCTATGAATATCAAGGCAGCTTGTTTTTCATTATGTTGTTCCAAATATTCCAATACATCCAGGATATTTCTAACATTGTCTCTAATTTGTCTCTTAGGTAAAAAATCCTGCTTGATCTTAATGAATAAAATTTCTAAGAATATTTTTCATTCTTTCCGCCAACACTGTTGTAAATATCTTATAGTCATTATTCAATAATGATATTGGTCTGTAATTCTTTGTTGAAGTCAAATCTTGCTGTTCTTTCGGAATCAATGTAATGTGGGCCTCTTTCCAAGTTTCCGGCATAATTCCTGTTTCTAAAATCGAATTCATAGTTTTCTGTAAAGGTATGCAAATTTCATCTTCAAAACATTTATAATAGGCTGCCGATAGGCCATCAGGTCCAGGTGCTTTTCCACTATTGATTTTCTTAAAGGCCATTGTCATTTCCTCTATTGTTATAGGATTATTAAGCATTATTCTTTGTTGATCATTTAGAACAGTTAATTTTTGCTTACTCATATATTCATCAATATCAGCTAGTTGAACATCCTGTTTTTTGTACAATGATGAATAGTAAGAATGAAAAGCTTCTTGTATATCTACATTATTCACTAACATTTTCCCTTCGTGTTGTATATAGAGTCCCCTTGTGGGGGGAGATGGGTGGTGATATAAGTTGGAAATAAATAAAAAAAATATTAGAAATTACATTTTTTTGTCTTTCTTTTCTCAGTTTGTAAGCTAACCATCTTCCTGGTTTGTTTGCAAATTCAAAATGTTTTTGTTTCGTGAATTTCATTTGAGTCTCTATTTCCTGTATCAATATCATCGATATTTGCTTTTGTAAAAATTTAATTTGAATCATCAATGTATCATCCATTGGCTTGTCCCTCAGACATGTCTCTTTACTTTTAATTTCATCTAAAATCAATTGAATTTTTTCTCGTTTCTTTCTCCTCATTTGGGCATTATATTGGATAAAATAACCCCTCATATAAGCTTTACTAGCATCCCAAACAGTTTGAGTACTAGTAAAAAGGTAAAGGTTTGTTAGCCGAAGAGCCAGTGTTGTCCGAAGATGCTTCCACGGTCATGTGGCCGCATGACGCGCGTGGAATGCTGTTACCTACCCACCGAAGTGGTACCTATTAATCTACTTGCATTTGCATGCTTTCGAATTGCTAGGTTGGCAAGAGCTGGAGCTAGTGCGGGAGCTCACTACGCACGCAGGGCTAGGGATTCGAACCTCCGAACTTGCGATCTTCCGATCGACAAGCCTGGCGTCTTACCCGCTGAGCCACCACGCCCCTTTGATGAGTACTAGTACCCTTATTTAAATTCAATAGAAAATATTCTCTTAACTTTTTCTTACATGTATCTACAATATCCTCTTTCCAAAAAATTGACTTGTTTAATCTCCATCAAAATATATTCCTTTTCCCTTTGATAGTTAACAATACAGGATTATGATCTGAGAAAGTTTTAGGTAATATTTCAAACTTGTTAACATCCATCATTAAACTTGGTGGAGAAAACCACCAAGGAGAGGAGTTCGTAAGTTGGCAACTTTCACCTCCTCGAGAGACCCAGGGGCCAGAGCAAAGGGAGGAGGCTGAGCCGCAGCCCTCCACCTCTGGCATGCATTTCCCAAGAGGGAGGGGGGAGAACTTCTCTAACCCTCTAGCTGTTTTGCAGGAAGAGCCAGCTGCAGAGGAGATGTTATCAAATCTGGACAACAGCAGCCCTTCTTCCTTTGAAGATCCTTCCATGGATCAGCTGCTGTGGTCTATAATGAGAGGGGATATATGAAACGTATGAGGGAACTATGGATGGAGAGAAGACTTGCATCCACACTAACTGAGAAACAGCTAGTTACCCAACGCTTCAACATAGTGAAGAGGAAGCTGGTCTCACAACTTGAGATAGACCAACTACACATTATATCCCAGACTCAAGAAGACCCAGAAGAACAACTGGAAGTGCAGCCAACACCTGAAGCTGGAACGTCACTGCCACCCCCTCCATTATAGACCACAGCAGCTGATATGAGGCAAAAGATCATGGATAAACCAGCTACAGTCAGCTCTCGAGACTGATTACCAAGGCTCAGTGGAGAAGTACCACCAGATAGTATGCTAGAAGATGCCAACAGAGCCCTCACGACAATCCCTACTACCACTATAACTCAAACCAATGAACTGGTATAAGCTACAGCCACTGTAATCCTGGAGATGCTTGGGTACATGATCTAGAAGAACAGCACTACATACCCCCCCTGGAAAATGAGGTTGAAGGCTAAGATCAAGGCAACTCAGAGATAAGTTAGTCAGCTGGTAGAACTACAGAAGGGTGTGGAGATTAAGGATAAGACTTGGCTACTGAAAAAATACAAGGGCCTGACTCCATCTGAAGCCCTAGAGACTGCTAAACAAAGGCTCATAGCACTGGCTACCAGGCTAAGGAGATACACTAGAGAAGCAGAGGCCAAGAAGATAAATGCCCTGTTCACCAAAGAACCATCCAAGGTGTACTTCCAGCTGCAGTGCAACAACACAGTAACAACAGAGCCACCAACAGCAGAAATGGAACAGTACTGGAAGAACATATGGGAGAAAGAGAAGACACATAACACCAGTGCAAAGTGGCTGCAGGACCTGAGAGCAGACCAGAAAAATCTCCCAGAGCAGGAACCAGTCACCATCACAGTAGCAGATATCCAACAGCGTGTCAAGAATATGAAGAGCTGGACAGCACCTGGCCCAGACATGATCCACACTACTGAGTAAATAAACTAACAGCAGTGCATGAACGCCTAGCAGCACAGATGAACCAGCTGCTAGCAGCAGGCTCCCACCCAGACTGGCTAACACAAGTTAGGACAGTGCTGATCATGAAAGACCCCCACAAGGGAACAACACCATCCAACTACTGGCCAATAACCTGCCTCCACACAATATGGAAAGTCCTATCAGGCATCATAGCCACCAAGCTGCAGGACCATATCAGCCAGTACATGAGCACAGCTCAGAAGGGCATTGGGAACAACACCAGAGGCTCAAAACACCAGTTGCTCATAGATAGAGAAGTCACCTGAGACAGGTCTAGACAGGTCTAGACAGACCAATCTGAGCACAACCTGGATTGACTACAGGAAAGCCTATGACTCAATGCCACACACATGGATCTGTGAATGCCTGGCACTAGACAAAGTCAACAGGACACTAAGGACCTTCCTCAAGAACTCAATGGAATTGTGGAAGACAACACTGGAAGTCAACTCAAGACAGCTCGCACAAGTGGCCATCAAGTGTGGCAAATACCAAGGTGATGCACTGTACCCACTGCTGTTCTGCATGGGCTTGAACCCCCTCAGCCAGATTATCACAAGAACTGGATACAGATACAAGTTCAAGAGTGGAACTACCATCAGCCACCTCCTCTACATGGATGACATCAAGCTGTATGCTGAGAGTGAACAAGACATCGACTCACTGATCCACCTGACACAGATCTACAGTGAGGACATTGGGATGTCATTCGGACTAGAGAAGTGTGGCTGGATGGTAGTAAAGAGAGGGAAGGTAGTTAAGACTGATGGGGTGGAACTACCAGCAGGCCACATAGCAGACATGCAGACCAGCTACAAGTGCCTGGGTATCCCACAGTCACACGGGAACCATGATGAGGAGGCAAGGAAGACAGCAACATCCAAGTACCACCAAAGGATAAGACAGGTCCTGAAGAGCCAGCTCAATGGGAAGAACAAGATCCATTCCATTAACATGTATGCCCTGCCAGTCATCAGATACCGTGCCGTTATAGTGAGCTGGCCAAAGGAGGACATGGAGGTTGCTGATGTGAAGACCCAGAAGCTCCTCACAATGTACGGAGGCTTTCACCCCGTCCAGCACCTAGTTACTGTACACCAGCCAGAAAGAGGGCGGGCAGGGTCTGGTGAGTGTCAAAGCCACTGTCCTGGATGAGACCCAGACCATCCAGGAGTACATCAGTAAGATGGCACCTAAAGATGAGCTGCTGAGAGAATGCCTGAAGCATTGCATACATTTTATTTTATTTATTATTTCAATTTATTCCCCGCCCATCTCCCTTGCAAGGGACTCTGGGCGGTTTACAACAATTGAAGTTTAAAAAATACAAAAACAATATCTAAAATACTTCTAATAATAAATTACATAAAATCCAAGATGGGGGGACCGTAGGATGGATTATATTACTACGGGGCCAGCCAACCCCAGGAGGCACTGCCGCCTCTGTCGTCCCAGGCCCGGCGGCAGAGCCAGGTCTTAAGGGCCTTCCGAAAGGCCAGGAGTGAAGGGGCCAGTCTCACCTCCGGGGGCAAGATATTCCATAAGGCGGGCGCTATCGCAGAGAAGGCACGCCTCCTGGACCCCGCTAGATGGAATTCTCTTGTCGAGGGGGTCCGAAGCATGCCCTCTCTGCATGCACGGGTGGGGCGGGCCGACGTTATTGGGACGAGACGGTCCCTCAGGTACCCTGGTCCTATGCCATGTAGGGCTTTAAAGGTAATCACCAACACCTTGAATTGGACCCGGAAGCAAACTGGTAGCCAATGCAGCTCGCGTAGCAGAGGTGTTACATGTGCCGATCTCATGGCACCCATAACTGCTCGCGCCGCGGCATTCTGCACCAGCTGAAGCTTCCGGATACTCTTCAGGGGTAGCCCCATGTAGAGCGCATTACAGTAATCTATACGGGAGATGACAAGGGCGTGAGTGACTGTTCGGAGGGCCTCCCGATCCAGGAAAGGGCGTAACTGGCGCACCACACGAAGTTGTGCAAAGGCCCTCCTGGCCGTGACTGCCACCTGCTCTTCAAGCAGGAGTCGCGAGTCCAGGAGGACCCCCAGATTCCGCACTGGATCCGAGCGAGGTAGTGCCACCCCACCCAGAACCAAAGATGGCAACTTCGCGGATCTAGGGGGGCCATCAATCCACAGCCACTCCATCTTACCAGGGTTCAGTTGAAGCCTGTTGTTCCCCATCCAGACCCCCACAGCCTCCAGACACTGAGATAAGGCATCGACCGCATCACTTACTTCACCCGGGATGGAGATGTATAACTGGGTATCATCAGCATATTGGTGATACCTCATCCCGTGGTGACGGATGATCTCGCCCAGCGGCTTCATGTAGATGTTGAACAGGAGAGGAGAGAGAACCGACCCCTGCGGCACCCCACAAATCAGGGGCCGCGGGTCAGCTCTCTCCTCCCCTATCAACACCGACTGGGAACGGCCCTGGAGGAAGGAGGTGAACCAGCGCAAAACTACGCCGCCCACCCCCAACTCCCTGAGCCGTCCCAAAAGTATACCGTGGTCGACGGTATCGAAAGCCTCTGAGAGATCTAAGAGAGCTAGGATGGACGCACTCCCTCCATCCCGCTCTCGCCAGAGATCATCGATAAGCGCGACCAATGCGGTCTCCGTCCCATATCCCGGCCTGAAACCTGACTGGAAGGGGTCTAGATAATCCGTTTCCTCCAGAATCCTCTGGAGTTGCCACGCCACCACCTTCTCAACCACCTTTCCCAAAAAGGGAAGGTGGGAGACTGGGCGAAAATTGCCCAGGATGGTAGGGTCCAGGGACGGCCTCTTGAGGAGGGGGTGCACCAGCGCCTCCTTAAAGGCCTCCGGGAACACCCCCTCACTCAAGGACAAATTAATCATCACCTGGACCCATCCACATGTCACCTCACTGGCCGATTTCACCAGCCAGGAGGGACAAGGGTCAAGCTGGCATGTGGTGGCGTTAACAGTCCGGAGGATCCTGTCTACTTCCTCAGGCGCAACAGGATCAAACTGTACATATCTTCTTAGTTATAATTTTACAGAAAGTATTATGGTTTTTCCATCTGCTGCTTTTCCCATGGCATTTGTCATAGTTCATCTGTTGGGTGGGTACTTAATCCCCCCCCTGTTCTCCTAACTAATATTAAATGTAATGCCTTTGTCTCTAGGGTCAGAATGTTATTTATGATCTGATGAAGGCATTGATGGGCACATTGAAAACAGCTTGGATTCTGGTGGAAATCAAAGGCCAGAGAGGCCAAGAGGAGGCATCCTGCTTTCAGGCATGAATGATTCTTTTTAAAAAATCAGAAAAATCGCAAAAAGAATGAGAGGTCATTAATCACAGAACTGATCAACTTGAAGCACCTTAGTACCCAATATACAGCACAGCCTGGCTATTGCATATTAGCCCTTCGTTCCACTGATACAGAGTGAAAGTAGCCAGCAAAGCCATCAGCTGCCTCAAAAAACCAGCGTGTTGTGCCAACACCTGCCCTTGGAAGGTGTTGCACCACTCTGTGAGGTCACTGGATTGAGCAGATGACAGATTAGATAGCTCCAAGAAATGCAACGTAAAAAAGTCTCCCACCAGTTGTTGTCAATGGGGAATACAGGACAAGCCCTGCAGTTTCCATGGCAACATTTTGGGAAGGGGCTCGCCCTTGCTTTCTTCCTAGCACCCTGTTCTGCCAAGTGTCCAGGCAGTGATCAGGTGTCCAGACAATTGGTTCTTTTAGATCAAGAAACAATAAGCACACCAGTGAGTAAAGAGATTTTAAGCTTTATTATTAACTTTAGCAAACAGATTTAAACAGAAACATAGTTTAGGCAGATTGAACAGAAGCATAAAAAGCATAACATAAAGAAAGGAAAATCATAACATACCAAGCAAGTTGATACCCAATCTTCCATAGGCTGTCAGGAGCCCCTTAACAAGGACAGCGGAGATACCCCAGGATGGCTCAATTTTCACAGCACCCAGTCCTCAGGTCTGTGCAGAAGCTCCCAAACTCACAAGGCAATCCTAAGGTTTTTATCAAAGTCTGGCCCTAAAACCTCATGACCCTGTTTCCATGGTACTGAGGCTGCAGGATCTGACCTTGACTGGATAGTTCCCAGGGTCTGGAGCACCTGTTTATGATAGTTCTAAATCTTCCAAAAGAAACACAAGTCATATAGGATATGAATAAGTTCTGTTTAATGAAGATTAGCTTCCAGTTCCAAAGTGAAGTCACAATTAACTTTTCACACCTAATTCAGTACCTACAAGCCCCATTTCCCCCTCCCTACTTTCACCTCCCTCCTCCCCTCAAGCACCCACTAGTAACTTTCCCTGACTTCATCTGTACACCCCCTCACTTGCCCGCACCATCTCCTGCTTTCTCCAGATGGTGTGTGTCCTTGATCTTCCCCTCCTTCCTCCCAAACACCTTCTCCATGGCCTGGGAAAGAATGTTGGCCATTTATTTTTGTGCTGCTTTCCTTCAGCGCCTCCCTCCACTCACTCCTTGCTTCCTGTATCTAATGGCATGATGGGAAAAAGACAGCTCCCATTGTGACATACCGCTTCCCCCATAACTATCTTACCTTCTTTGGGTCTCCCTTCCCTTTCATTTTTAACAAGTCTGTGATAGGCAAAGCTACCTGCGCAAAATTGGGGATGAACTGCCTGTAGAAACTTGTGAAACTGAGGAAACTTTGCAACTGCCTCCGGGTCTTCAGGGTTTCCCATGCCAGTATATCGTTCACCTTTGCCGGGTCCATCTCAATCCCCTTACTGGACACCCGGTACCCTAGATAGTCTAACTTTTCTTTATGAAATTCACATTTTTTAAAATATATTTTATTGACTTTTAAATATACATAGATAAAAGTTGGAAACGGAAAAAGAAATAGAAATACAAATCAAAGAAAGAAGAAAAAGGTGTAGTAAAGTAAAGAAAAAAAAGAAAAAGATGAAACATAGAAATTAGTCAACTTCCGATTTATCCCTGGTCATAGTAATTTAAAGAATTAATCTTACATGCAAGTCTATTTATAACATTGAAAAACATTTCTTGTCTAATATATCAATTTATATATATTTTACTCAATCCCCATATAAGCTTAGCCCCTCCTGCATTTTGCAAATAGTCCGTTAATGGTTTCCACTCTTTAAGAAAGTAATAATTTGAATTTTCTTTTAATAAACATGTCAATTTATCATTTTCTGCCATGTCCATCAATTTTAACATCCAGTCTTGTATCGTAGGTGTAGTCTGATTTTTCCAATTTTGTGCATATACAAGTACAAGCTGTAATCATGTATTGCATAATTCTTGTAAATTGTTTTCCTATTTGTTCTTCTGATATTCCCAATGGAAATAGTTCTGGTTTAAATGGAACTCGAGTTTGTAAAATATTTTGCATCAATGAATATATCTGACTCCAAAATTTCTTTGCAATCTCACATGTCCACCACATATGGTAAAATGACCCCTCTTTTTTTTTACATTTCCAACATAAGTTGGAAACATTCCTATACATTTTAGCTAATTTTTGTGGGGTCATGTACCATCTATACATCATCTTATAGAAATTTTCCTTCAAATTATAACACAAAGTAAATTTTAATCCTTTAATCCACATATCTTCCCATTGTTGCATTTGAATGTTATGACCAATATTTTTTGCCCATTTAATCATGCAATCTTTGACTTGTTCCTCTACCATTTCACATTTTAACAATAGTTTATACATTTTAGCAATTAAATGATCATCTGTCTCACATAATTGTATCTCAAATTCTGATTTGGTTTGTTCAAATTCAAATTCTTTTTTATCTGATTTAAATTTTTCTACAAGTTGCATATAAGAGAGCCATTGGAAAGTATATCCTTCTTGAGCAAGTTCTTCTTTTGATTTAGTTTTATATTGTCCTTGCTCTTTTTTAAAAAAGTCTTTATAAGTCAGCCATTTGTCTTTAGCTCTTACTTCTGTTCTGTGAAATGCTTCTTGCGTGGAGATCCATAAAGATCTTTTATAACATAAAGTTAATTTATATTTATTCCAGATTCTTAACAAAGATCTTCTAATATAATGATTTTTAAAGTCCACATTAACTTTTACTTTGTCATACCACAAATATCCATGCCATCCATATCTTAATTCATGACCAAGTTCAATAATTTTTCATTTTTCAGAACTATCCATTCTTTAATCCATACCAAGCAACAAGCAGCATAATATAATTTCAGATCCGGTAGACCTAGTCTGCCCCTTTCTTTTGAATCTTCTAAAACTTTATATTTTATTCTTGGTTTTTTCCCTTGCCAAATAAACTTAGAAATATCTCGCTGCCATTGTTTGAAAGGTTCTTCTGATGCAAATATAGGTATTGTTTGAAAAAGGTATAAAATTCGTGGCAAAATATTCATTTTAATTGCTGAAATTCTACCTAATAATGATAGTTGCAATTTTTCCCATTGATCCAAGTCTTTTTTAATATCTATCCAAAGTGGAATATAATTATTCTTAAACAACTTAACATTTTTAGATGTTAGATATACTCCCAAATATTTTACTTTTTCTTCCATTGAATATCCCGTTATTTCTTTCAATTTCTCTTGTTGATGATGGTCCATATTTTTAGTCAAGACTTTTGTTTTCTGTAGATTCACTTTAAACCCTGCTAACGACCCAAAGTCTTTCAATTTCTGTATCAATAATTCAATTCCATCTAGTGGGTTCTCCAAAGTAATTAAGTCGTCAGCAAAGGCTCTTAGTTTAGAAACTTCTTTTTTAACTCTAATACCATGGATACCATCGTCTTGTCTAATATCTCTAAGTAACACCTCTAGTACCAATATAAACAAAAATGGAGATAATGGACAACCTTGTCTTGTACCTTTTTGAATTTCACATGGTTTACTAAATTCTCCATTAACAGTTATTTTTGCAAATTGGGGAGTATATATTGATTTAATCCACTTAGTAAAATTTCCTCCAAAATTCATATTTTCCAATACTTTAAACATAAAAGGCCAGTTTAAATTGTCAAAGGCTTTTTCAGCATCTATAAATATCAAAGCCGCTTGTTTTTCATAATGTTGTTCCAAGTATTCCAGTACATCTAATATATTTCAGACATTGTCTCGAATTTGTCTCTTAGGTAAAAATCCAGCTTGATCTTGATGGATAAAGTTCTTAAGAATATTTTTCATTCTTTCTGCCAATATGGTTGTAAATAGCTTATAGTCATTATTCAATAAAGATATTGGTCTATAATTCTTAGTTAGGGTCAAATCTTGTTGTTCTTTAGGGATCAATGTTATGTGCACTTCTTTCCAAGTCTCTGGCATGGTTCCTGTTTCCAAAATTGAATTCATAGTCTTCTGCAAATGTAGACATAATTCATCCTCAAAGCATTTATAATAGGCTGCTGACAGGCCATCCGGTCCAGGTGCTTTTCCACTACTAATTTTCTTAAAAGCCTTTACCATTTCCTCTATTGTTATTGGGTTGTTTAGTATTAGTCTTTGTTGATCATTAAGAACAGTTAACTTTTCTTTACTCAGATATTTGTCAATATCCACTAGATTAACATCTTGTTTTTTGTATAATTTTGAGTAATAATCGTGAAAGGCTTCCTGTATATCTATATTATTCACCAAAACTTTCCCTTCATGTTGTATATTAGCAATTCAATTCTTTTTGTCTTTGTTTCCTCAATTTGTAAGCCAGCCATCTACCTGGTTTATTTACATGTTCAAAGTATTTTTGTTTTGTAAATTTCATTTGGGTTTCTATTTCTTGTGTCAATATCATTGATATTTGTTTTTGTAGAAATTTAATTTGAGTAATCAAGGTATCATCCATTGGCTTATCTCTTAAACATAACTCTTTGCTTTTAATTTCATCTAAAATCAATTGAATTCTCTCTTGTTTCTTTCTTCTCATTTGAGCATTATATTGAATAAAATAACCCCTCATATATGCTTTGTTGGCATCCCATACAATTTGAATATTTGTGCCTTTGTTTAAATTCAATTGAAAATATTCTTTTAACTTTTTTTACATACATCAACTATATCATTTTTCCGAAGAATTGATTCATTCAGTCTCCATCTAAATACATTCCGCTTTCCTTTAAAAGTCAACATTACAGGATTGTGATCTGAGAGAGTCTTAGGTAATATTTCAACTTTACCAATGTCCATCATTTAAACTTTTAGAAATCAGAATCATATATATTCTGGAGAAGGATTTAAATCTCTCTGAGTAGTATGTATATTCTCTTGAAGTCCCGTTCATCAATCTCCAAATATCTTGTAAATCCAGCATTTCTTTCAAATCAAAGAATGTTTGTGGTAATTTTCCCTGTGTACGTTTCACTTCTTTTTGTGAATGTCTGTCCATCATTGGGTGAATAACCCCATTCCAGTCACCCATAAAACACCAGTTTTCATAGGGTAAATCCAAATGTTTGTCCATTAAGTTTTTGTAAAATACTCCTTTGTCCAAATTTGGTGCATAAAGTCTGACAATTAATGTTTTAGTTCCTTGTATATTAATTTCAACTGCAATGTATCTTCCTTCATCATCAACTAATAACTTTTTTGGATTTAACTTTGATTGTACTCCCTTAGTTTTTTTAAGTCCAGCCGAAATAAATTCTTCTCCAAGTTGTTTACAAATCAAATACTTAGTATCTTTTTTACAGATGTGAGTCTCTTGTAAACAAATTATATCCAATCTCAGTTTTTTCAAAGAATGAAAAAAAATTTGCCTCTTCTGTGGGGAATTTGCACCATTAATGTTCCATGTCAAATATTTGTAATCCATGAGTATTTTGATGTTTAAAAGCCTTTTTTCCAGTCCAGTCCTGCAGCTCCCAACTCAGATAAGTCTTCACTCGTCTCTTTGTCTTTTGGTGTCTCCACTTTTTCTTCCAAGTCTCCAGATGCATCTTTCATATCTGTCTTATATTTCTCTTAAAATGCTTTTGCTTTTAAGATGGAAGCTATCCTGAACCTTTGCCCTTTGAACATAAAAGATACACCTTCTAATCTCTCCCATCTAAATGAAATATTATTTTGCTTTAACTTTTCTGTAAAGAAGGAATAGTCTTTTCTTTTTCTTAGTATCCTCAAAGGTATTTCTTTTAGTACAATTATTTCTTTTCCTTCTATATTTAATCCAGTATTATAATGCTTCTTCAGAATTTGCTCTTTTATAACTTTTCTCACAAAATATATCAATATGTCTCTAGGTACTTTCTTTTCTCTAGCATAACGTGAATTAACTCTAAAAATTTTATCTATTTCTAAATCTAAATCTTGTTCTTTTATCTCCAAAAATTTAGCTAATGTGGAAACAATCCTTTCTCTTACATTTTCATTTGATTGTTCTGGAACTGCTCTCAATCTCAAGATATATATTTTCTCTCTCATTTCTGCTAATGCAGTAATATCTAAATTATATTCAAGTTCCTTAGTAACATCTTCTGATTTAGTCTCTAATTTTTGCATCTGACCTTGCATATCTTTAAGTTCCCCTGACAAAGTGTTCACAACTTCCTTTACTGTCTGTACTTCTTTTTTAAATTCTTGTTTGATTTCCTGAGTTATTTCTTTCTTTATTTATTCCATCTTCTTATCTATTTTTTTATCTAAAGATGCAATTTGTCCTTCCATCTGTTTGTTTTGTATCATTGAATCTTCCATTTTCTTGTTTAGTGATGCCATTGCTTCCATGAGTTTTTTCATTTCTGATGGGGGGGGGGCTCCGTTGATGCTACAGGCATTGAAAAATCTGTAGGTGTCCTTCCAGTTTCTTTTTCTTTTTCTTTCTCTCTCCTCCTCAATGCCATAGATGCCATAATGTAAATAATTTCCCTGTAAGAGGAAAAAAAGAGAGGAGAAGGGGAAGACAAAAAACAAGGAAAGGGGCTAATAATTGTTTTTTTAAAAAAGAGGGAATAAAAACTACAAAAAATAAAAATAGTCCTTTAAATGTAGTTGTCAAAATAGCTAAAATATAGTCCATTAAAATTATATATCCATATAAATGTAAGAGTAAAAGATAAAAAGGAACAGAGAGGCTTTTTTTCTATTGTAGACAAAATAATAACAAAAAGGATAAACAATCCCAAGGTTTCTCACGCCAGCTTGTATCCACTCAGTCCAGCCATGAATAAGTAAAATATTATCTATAAAAAAAAAAAGAACAACTACCATAGAAATAGACATTCAGCAATCAAATTTCTGTACAAAGGGGATCCAGAAAAATCATAAAAATTCTATAAAGCAACTTATATAATCCAAAAAATATTCAAACACTTTAAAAGGTTTATTATGATTCTTTCATAATAAAAATCACAAACAGATAAAAGAAAGGATGTTAAATCATTAGTTCATTAATCCATAAGAAATTAAAGTCCAGGCAAGATAGCCCCAAAATTAAAATACTTCCAATTGCAATAAGAATAAAAACAAACCTAAATAAGAATAACAAAGAAAGTCACTCAATCCGTTTCAGACAGTCAATTAGCTTTCCAGTCCCACCGTTTAAACAATCCTTTGGCAAGAAAGAAGTAAAACACCAGCATTTATAAATCGAGTCCAGAGATAAATCTTAGATGTTAATAGGCAAGTAATATTTAAAAATAAAAATATGTGTCTAAAAGGTTGGGTGATGTGCTATTTATCTTATTCAGATTCGTGGTTTCCGCAGAGCTTCAGTTGACAGTTCCAGCCGCCTTTCACCACTTCAATCTCCCTTCCCCCGTGGTGGAAATATGGGGGTCGGAAGAGAGCGGCGAATCCGGCGACCCTTCTGTGGGCAATCTTCTGCTCACCCTCTCTTCGAGGGCGATTTTTCAGCGTTTTTTTTTTTCTTTTAAATCACCGCAAACAGGAAAACTGCGGAGCTTTCAGCTCAGCACACCGGTCACCTCAACACCCGGAAGTCGAAAACTATGAAATTCACATTTTGACAACTTGGCATACAGTTGGTTTTTTAACAGTCTTTGGAGCACTTCCCTAACCAAAGTTACATGCTCCTCCAAATTCTCTGAATAGATTAGAATGTCATCTAAATACACCAATACACCTTGATACAGGTAATCATGTAAAATTTCATTTATCAAGTGCATAAAGACCCCGGGCGCCTCCTGTAGGCTGAATGTCATCACAAGGTACTCAAAAGCTCCCAATTGGCAATTAAAGGCAGTTTTCCATTCATCTCCTTTGCGAATGCGCACTCAAAAGTATGCTTCTCTTAAATCCAGTTTGGTAAAAATCTTGCCTTTTGACAGATGTGCCAACATATCTGTCATTAAAGGTAATGGGTACTTGTTGGATTCAGCAGGCAATGGCATTCAGCCCCCTGTAATCCATGCAAAGTCTCAGGGACCCATCCTTCTTAGCACGAAACAAAACAGAGAGGTGGCCGGGTGGATAAATCCATGCTTCAAGTTCTTATCAATAAACTCTCGTAGTGCCTCACATTCTTTAGCAGTCATTGAATACAACTTGGGTTTTGGTAGAGGTGCTCCTGATACTAATTCTGTGGCACAGTCTGATTTTCTATGGGGGGAAGCTGATTAGACTCAGTCTCATCAAACACCTCTCATAAGTCCTGATATTGCAGAGGGATCAAATCACGTTCCCCCTCCTCCAGCTTTCCCCCAATTTCCTCTATTGCTGCTACTTTCTCTACCATGGTTGAAGAGGCTTCCTGTTTTAAACCTTTATAAATCCTGTCAGCAAACTTAAATCACCCTGAAATCCAATCAACTTTGGGATTTCTTTCCCTAAGCCAGGGTTCGGTTCTCTCCCCTCTCCTATTTAATATCTACATGAAACCGCTGGGTGAGATCATCCGCCAACACGGGATGAGGTATCATCAATATGCAGATGATACCCAGTTATACATCTCCATCCTGGGTGAAGTAAGTGATGCAGTGACCACCCTGTCCAAGTGCCTTGAGGATCTAGGGGTCTGGATGGGGAGAACAGGCTTCAGCTGAACCCTGGTAAGACGGAGTGGCTGTGGATTAATGGCCCCTTGGTTTCTGGGAATTTGTCATGATGCTCAACTATATATCTCCATCCCGGGCGAGTTAAGTGATGTAGTGACTGCCCTTTCTCAGTGTCTGAGGGCTGTGGGGGCCTGGATGGGGAACAACAGGCTTCAGCTGAACCCTGGTAAGACGGAGTGGCTGTGGATTAATGGCCCCTTGGTTTCTGGGAATTTGTCATGATGCTCAACTATATATCTCCATCCCGGGCGAGTTAAGTGATGCAGTGACTGCCCTTTCTCAGTGTCTGAGGGCTGTGGGGGCCTGGATGGGGAACAACAGGCTTCAGCTGAACCCTGGTAAGACGGAGTGGCTGTGGATTGATGGTGCCTCGAGATCCAGAGAGTTGTCATCTTTAGATCTGGGCGGGGTGGCACTACCCCGTTCAGACACAGTGCGGAACCTGGGTGTCCTTCTGGACTCACGACTCCTGCTTGAAGAGCAGGTGGCAGTCGTGGCCAGAAGGGCATTTGTATAACTTCGAGTTGTATGCCAGCTACGCCCTTTCCTGGACCGAGACGCCCTCCGGACAGTCACTCATGCCCTGGTCATCTCCCATATAGACTATTGTAATGCACTCTACATGGGGCTACCCTTGAAGAGCATCCGGAAGCTTCAACTGGTCCAGAATGCGGCTGCGCGTGTAGTTATGAGTGCCCCAAGATCGGCACATGTGACACCTCTACTCCGCGAGCTGCATTGGTTACCAGTTTGCTTCCGGGTCCAATTCAAGGTGTTGGTTGTCACCTTTAAAGCCCTACATGGCATGGGACCAGGTTACCTAAGGGACCGCCTCGTCCCCAGAGCATCGACCTGCCCCACTCGGTTATGCAGAGAGGGCTTGCTACGGACCCCGTCTACAAGAGAATTCCATCAGACGGGGTCCAGGAAACGGGCATTCTCTGCAGTGGCACCCGCCCTCTGGAATATTCTGCCCCTGGAGGTGAGGCTAGCCCCCACACTTATGACCTTCCGGAAACAACTGAAGACCTGGCTCTGCCACCTCGCTTGGGATGGGGGGAGTAATAGCTCCTCTTGGGGATGGCTTGCTCCGTAGAGTTCTTTTAAACTTAACATCAGAGCCTCTTGGGTTTTATATATTTAATAAATTTATATAGATATACATTTATGTACAGTATTTTATATGCTTTTATATGTTTTAATTGTCAACTTTGTGTAAACCGCCCAGAGTCCCCTCTGTGGGGGGAGATGGGCGGTGATATAAGTATGATAAATAAATAAATAAATAAATAAATAAATAAATAAATAAATAAATAAATAAATAATAAACAAACCCTAGAATCATGGACTGGCTGCCAATGGGAGTCACAACAAAACTCAAAACTTCTTCATGGGACCCCATTCTCGTTTTTACTGGCTCTCTATAAAACTCCACGGGGGCCCCATGCATCTCCAACCCATCCATCTGAGTGAACAGGATGGGTTTAGGTAGTTTTTCTATTCTCAGTCTCAGTCCAGTCACTATGGCTGGATGGATTAAACGTGTGCACCTGGAGTCCACCATGGCTACCAGGGTAGCCTTCTCTTGGCCCTCAGAGTCTGCAGCTGCACCCCCACCACCATGATTGGACAACTGCCACTCACCATCGAGTCTTAGCACTCGGTGTTAATTGCCTGTCCCTCTACACCTCCTGGGACAGGGTGAAGAAGTTTTCCACCAGTGGAAATTCTTCATCTGTGGAACTTTGCGGTTCCTCCAGGAACTTTCCACTAACCCCTTCAGTCGCTGTTGCCACCGACCCCTTGGTCTTTGCTTGGGGCTTGCTGCTGGCCATGCCTGCTTTTCCTTTTCCAGCAGTCATGGCTTGAGGGCAATTTGCAATCCGGTGTCCCTCTTTTCCGCATTTAAGGCAGAGACCTTTCTTCATGCATCTCTCCTTTTCCTCCTCCCATGATCGTCTGGAACTTGTCTTGTCACTGGAAATCACTGGAAGGCTTTATTTCTTACTAGGGGCTTGAGTGTGTTGGTGACTTTTAAGTCGCAACCTCATGTCCTCCACTTCCCCTGCCAGGCATATCCAACCCCGCAAAGTTGTGGGGTCTCCTCTAAGCATGGACCATTCTAGGATTTCATTTTGCAGCCCCGCCTGGAAATGCTGAATCTAGAGATTCGGGCCAATCGGGCATCTTCCCCACCAGCTGCTGGAACTCTACCACGTACTTAGCAACCGACCTATTCCCCTGCTTGATGTGTTGCAGGCTGGTTCTGGCTTTAGTTTGTGACAGTGGATCTTCAGATCTTGCTCTTAGGGCACTCATAAATTCGTCAAAGTCTGTCAGGACCCTTGACCTTGAATCATATGGCTGAACCAGCCACTCACTTGCATCGCCTTCAAGGTGCATAAAAATGTAACGTACCTTGTCTGCTTCAGTTCTGAAGGAGTCTCCATACTCCTCCATGAAAGCTCTTACGTGGGTCAGGAAGCAGGTTACATTCTTCGGATCACTGTTGAATTTCACTTTCAGATCCTTTATTCCTGCTTTGCCTTTACCTCCCACCCTCCAAGGGCCTGGGAAGCCATATAGATAAGCTAGTGCTAACGTAAACAATATTGGGGGTTTCTCTTCTCCCTCCTTTTCAAGCAAGAGTGAAAAACAAGCAGGTTAAACATAGCTCAGAATATACTCTAAACTTCTATAATTGTCTAAATATGAAGGAGAAATTAAAAAATGTCACTTAAACTCCTCGAAATACAATGGTTTCCACATTGCTACTACACACGCCAAGAGAGAGACTGGCCCAAAGGCTAGAATTCAGTTTCCTGGCTTTTAGTTATGCCTTAACCAATAGATCAAACTGGCTCTTCTAGTAAATCAGAAGTTTGTAATCAAGCTGAAATCCCTCTAAAATGTTGTTCACAATGCAGTGGGGTTGCTGCTAGAAAGCCAGCCCGCCAGTTAATCCCTCACTTTTCCTCTCAAGCCACGTACCTGCAAAGTGTAGTTGAAAGGGAAGCTGGTGGTGAGAGCAGAGATAGAAGAGGCTTTATAGATCTCCAACTGGCTTAGATACTGATCCATGGGGCTTTGCTACCCAAACAATTGGAAGTTACCCTTTTCTATGTATCCCAAGTGTGGGAAGCATCCAGTTGACTCAAATATTGTCCAAGACTGATTGATAGTTTCTGCACTGTTAATATACTGTATAGCGGAAGGAACAGCAATACTGTCATGCAATACTAAGGATTTATTTATTTATTTATTTATTTATTTATTTATTTATTTATTTATTTATTTTTTACCCATATTTCTATGACCGCCCATCTCCCCCAAAAAGGGAACTCTGGGCGGAATATTAAGTATGTTAACTAAGGAGCATTAATTGTGTTCCAATCGAAGAGAATACCTTGAGTTGAATACCTCGCCACCTTGAGTTGACCAAATATATATATATTAAATATATATATATATAGATTAAAAAGGTGGGATAAAATAATAATAATAATAACAACAACAACAACAACAGAATACTTATGAAAATATTCAGGAAAGAGTCATTATTCAAACTTGTATTGAAAGCTTTTGCAAGAGTTTGAGAAGATAAACTTGTTCTCTTTTTCCTTTGACCATAGGATTTCTCTTTCCCAGAGGCCCTGGAGGAGGCAAGTTACCCATCAGCCTGTTCAGGAGCAGTTTTGATAGTTGAGTCTGCAGTGCCAATCATACAGATGGGATGTGAATGTCCCATGAACAAGAACCTGACATTTGCACCTCACACAGCAATATCCTTTTGCAGCTCTGATGCTTTGCCCGCTGCCTCCAAAGCTCTCCAGCTAATGCATTCTCTGGAGGCCCTCTTCTCTTGACCTCATAGAGTTCAGGCTTTCAGATAAAACATCCAGGATCCATAACTGGATTGCAGAGGGCACAGAGATTTCCACAGATGCACATTTCAAAGATATATTTTGCTTTGAAATGTTCCAAAAGCACCAGGGAGGAGAGGCAAGATGAAAACAGGTCAGGTAATGATCTGAAATTACTTTCCCTCTCATCTGCCTGCCCTGCTCCAGCCACCCCGAAGCCTCCCACCAGATGGTGCTGCTGCTTCTGCACCCCTCCTAATATACTGACTCCAGAGAGCTGCTGAACCAAGTGAGGGAGGTGTCCTCTCGCCCTCTTGGTTTTGGGGAATGAATTTGGGGGCAGGGAGAGGGGGGAGAAGCACAGGGAGAGGCAAACATGCCTATGTTCCTTGCCTGTCTTTGCAGACTGCTGAGTCTGAGAACCTCTAAGAGAATCAGAACTAACTAGCAAGGATCCCTGGACCAAAGTAGGCCTGAGAAAGCTCTGTAGTGGAACAGAAAAATCACTTGGTTGGTTGGTTGGTTGGTTGGTTGATTTAATTATTTTCAAGATTTATAAGGCCACCCAACTCCAGCAATGTGACTCTGGGTGGCGTACATCATAAAAAACAAACAATGAGCCAACCTTCCCCTCCCCAAACCATATAACATTAAACACTGCAATGGGCTGTGAGAATGACCTTGGGAGACAGGAGGAGGAGCTGCAGCCTAGAAACAGTTGGACAAGAGATATCTCAGCCCACAGAAGGAAAAGCGATCAAGAAAACATCTAGAAGGGACCCTCCCTAGTTCTCTGGAACGTAAAGGCAAGGAAGGGGGAAGCACCTTCAGACTTGCAAGATTCTGTTACTATAACCTTACAATAAAGGTAGGGTTAGTACACATGGTTTTGGTTTCTTGTCTGGACTACCGGGAAGGGCTGACAAACACATACCATATATAAATATAAAATAGCAGCCAAGCAACATAAAAGGGATTCTCATTCAACTGGCTTCTAATGTGGGGGGAAGAGCCAGGTCTTTAGGCTTTCCTAAAGGTGAAAAGATTTGGGGCCTGTCATATGTCAGGAGGGAGATTATTTATTTATTTTTATTTATTTATACTTATATTTATACCCTCCCTAACTTATACTTATATTTATCCCCTCCCTAACGGAGGACTCTAGGCGGCTTACATACATCGTATACATTTCATTTTATACATTTCATACATTTAAACCGCACGCTAAGGGAAGGGGTAAGGGAACCGACTCTTCCGTGGCTATTGGACTACATGTCCCATGATGCCTTGCGTTGGAGCCGGCTGCTGACATCCTGTAGATGTTGCTGCTTCGGGATCCGTCGTAGCTGCCGCCATTCAAGAGGTCTTCCGTTCGGTGGCCGACCCCCAACAGGACGCCAGCAAATTCTCCCACTTAAGGTGGTACCCAATTTATCTACTTGCTAAGCTTTCGAACTGTTAGGTCGACAGGATTATTCTCTAGATTATTCTAGAGAAGAGGCACAGCAACCAAAAAGACCTGCCTCCTGCGACCCATAAGATGGCAATATTTAAAAGGCACCTGGAGCATTGAAGGAATAATGTGGATAGGTGGGTTTGCCCAAGACACTTAGCTAACATTTTTTCATTTTAATCTTAGTTGCATTTATTCTGCCTTGCTAACTACTGGTCTGAGACTGTAATTGACTGACTGAGTGAGTGACTGACTGCCTTGCTAAGTTACACCATAGAAAAGATTGCATCTGAACAATTTTGGAAATGTATTATTTTTAATTTGGAGTAGGACACTATCTATATAGCTTCAGCATCATTTCTCAAGTGTCTTTGATTAATAATTTGGTGACAGCTGTGGTGTTCTTGCCTGAGTCCTGCTATCTCTACCTTGAAAACAAGTACAGAGAGATATTTCAAAAATTCATTGTGACAAAGCCCTTGAAAATATCCAGCTGAAACCTGATGTAATTAATAACCTCTAAAACATCTATCTTCCTCTCTACCAAAAATGCAGCACATACAGGCATTTTTGTGCTCTTCATTATAGCCTCTGGGCAAATCTTTTTCCAAATCAAGTCTTGAATTTTGAAACAATTCTGATCAAATTGTTTTGCCTCCGAATCTCAAAGTGCAAAATCCAGCTGAATCATGCCTCCTTTGAATTTTAAATCTCAGTTTGAATTGGAGCAGAGCAGGGCTGCTTCACAGAGACCTTGGGAATGGTCCAGCAACTTAACATAAGCCTTGCAAAGGGGAGGGGATGCCAACAGGATTGAAATGATTGCAGTGATAGACTTTGTGGAGGAACAAAGCAGGGCTGATTTCTGCTGTAACTTTGCTGGTTTTGCTTAAGAGGAGGATAACAAGGATTGGTCTTGCAGCTTAATAGAGGTGTTGGAAAAGGATGGTTGTCAACACTTAGAACTTACCAGCAAGTATCATTGTGTGGATGTGTGTGCATGTTTGTGCACATGCATGCATGTACACACTAATCCTAGCTTCAAAGATCTCGAAGTAAAGATGAATACAACTCTGGTTATGAGCAGTATATCTGAAAAACATATTTAATCCATGGGTGTGGGAATTAAGGCAGGAGCAGTTCATGTACAATTTTTATTATGAGAATCATTAATTTAATTCTTTTGTGACTTAACTTTTATCTTGGGCCAAAATTCTTATTGAAACGAGAAAATGTTATCTATTAATACATTAATGCTTAATGTTCCCTTCCTTTTTTGGGTGGGGGGTGAAATTCATTAAAGATTTTTACAAAAGAAGATAAAAACTAATACAAACTAATATGAAATGAGAGAAAGAATGGAAGAAGAAAGAAATCAAAGAGAAAACTAAAAGTGCAAAAGAGAAAAAAGAAAAAGAAAAATAGAAAAGAAAGAAAAAAGGTACAAAGAAGTAGCTTCTGATCTTCTTCACAGCAGTTATAAGTACAATCATAAATTTGGGGACCGTATAAGTACAATCATAAATCTGGGGACCGCCCAGAGTCCCCTTGTGGGGGGAGATGGGCGGTGATATAAGTTAGAAATAATAAATTAAATAAATAAATTTACTTCTTACTCTGCGGTTACAACATAATTCTCTTCTTTCTGTAATCTATACTGTCTAATCATCAAAACCATAAATCACAAGTTCATTTTTTCTGTTTCACGCAAAAAGTCTATAAGGGGTTTCCAGTCAGCAATAAACGTAGGTATTGTCTTTTCTCTAATAAAATTAATCAATTTAGCCATCTCAGCAAGTTTCTCCATTGTGGGTAGTGCCAAATCTTTCCATCTTTGGGCATACAATAATCTCACTGCAGTTATCATGTATAAAAACAAAGTTCCACGACTTTATTCCAGCTGTTTGTTCATCAATCCCAAAAGAAAAACCTCTGGTTTCAATTGTATATTAATCTTTAAAATCCTGTGAATCAGTGTACACATCATGATGTCATTCATGCCATCCTGCCATGGTGCCAAGCTGTGATAGCTCTCAGTGGGGGGGGGGGGGGTGCCTGGCAGTAAAATAGCTAGACAGGTAAAGCGGAAGGCTAGTGTATCCGGAGAATTGCAAACATGTAATTTTTCCCTGTGACAGGTGGGCCAGAATGTCCTTCATCAATGGTAGGGGATATTTGTTGGAGGTACAAATGGCATTAAGTCCTCGATAGTCCATACACAATCTCAGGGACCCATCTTCCTTAGTCCTAAAGAGGACAGGTGCAGCCATCTTAACCCTTGTCCCACGCCAATCATCTTTAAAAATGCCCTCCAAAATTTGGATATGAAATGTACATCCCGATCAATTATTATTCATTCTGGGGTTCCATGTATTCTATAAATGTGCTGTACAAAGAGTCTAGCTAGTTGTCCTGCTGTTGGTATCTTAGTAGAAGGGATGAAACGGGCTTACTTTGAAAATAAATCAGTTACCACCCAAATCACTGTCTTTTTGTCACTCTCTGGTAGATCTACTATGAAGTCCATGGCTATTTGCTTCCAGGCTTGAGTGGGGCTCGCTACATTATGCAGTAGCCCTCTGGGTTTCTCCCCCACTCTTTTAGCCATGGCACAGGTTGGGCAGCTGCTTATGTATTCTTCCACGCTGTCAGGGAGACACAGGGGAGCTTGCCCATGGGAGGGAAGCGAGCACGTAGCTCGGAAAGCCTGGCCTTCTTTCCCAAATGCCTCAGGAAAGCTCCGCCCTAAGTTGGACTCATATCTTTGGGATTCTTCGGGCAGTTTAAATCAGTTTAGCAGGATTCTGTATGTAGGTACCAATAAACACTAGAGACTAGATTCCCAGCCTCGGCGTGTTATTTCTGCACCTACACAGGACACACGCCTTGCGGGGAGATGGCCACCAGAATTGCTTCCTCATTAGGTGTAGGGTCTTTAGGAATCAGGATTGTTCAATTAGATGAATGGGTAACCCACATATCTAATAATTGGCCAGTAATAGAAAAAGCATTGTCAGAAGCTAAGGAGTCTTATAAAAAATATGCTGACTGAAAAAGGGCTCCAGAATGGCAATTAAATGTAGGGGAGAAGGTATACTTATCCACATGATTTTTAGAAATGTGGCAGCCTTCAAAGAAGTTAGGCCCAAAATATGTAGGCCCTTTCCCCATTACCAAGGTAATTAACGATGTCACGGTACAATTACAACTATCAAAATTTTTGAAGAGTCCATCCAGTTTTCCATTCTAGTTTATTGAAGCAATTAAGAGACTCCAAATGTTGGCACCCTGAACCACCTGGACCGGTCCCAGTAATGGTGGATGGGGAGCAACAATTCAAGGTACAGGAAATACTAGACTCCAGATGGCATCGGGGAACATTACTGTCAGGATTGAATTTTGAATCCTGCCATTAACTTCAGACGATACGTGTCAGCCTTGTACGGACTCAGGAAGGGAGGGGGGAGTGCATTCCAAGAATCACGCCAGACAGTTGGAGCCTGTTTTGCACATCATCAAGATCATCCACCTGCATGAGTGTGGAGGGGGTTTGAACGGAGTGGGAAAAAGATGGACATTGTCATCATTGGGTGCAGGGGCTGGCACAAGGGTGGGAAAAGCAAAATACAATCTTTTGGCGGGAAACATCATTCGGATCTTTTAGAGTGCTTTGATTTACATGTAACCGTAATGAAGCTTATTCTGCAATTCAAAAGAACTGCATGGAGAAGCGATTATTGGGGCATTGAAATCAGGGTCATCACAGAAAGACCTGAATCCCAATGTATGTTGATTCTACGAGAGGTCTGTCCTGAAATCTCGGATAGTCCTACGATCGAGAATTGATACTGCAGCAGATTAACAATCTGTGTATCGGAAACCCAGACCATGGAAGATTTGAAAGTGGAACCGCAGGACGCTGGTGAGGAGCAGCCTATTACTTCTCAAGTAACAGCGGTGAACCTGAAGGTTGAAAAAGTGGTAAAATTTGTATCCAAGAGTGGTCGGAAAAAAGGTACCAAGAAGCAAAATATGGAAGAGATTCTGGAGCCAGCCGAGTTCCCTCAAGCTACAATTCCCAAGATCGGAGCAGAGTGGTCCCTAGGGATTGGAGGCAGCATGTAAACTGGGATGGTGAATTGTGCTACAAAGCCAAGGGTTTCACAAGCCCAGAGAATGTGTTCCCTGGAGGCTAAGACATCCCAAATGGATTTCAAACTAGAAACAGTACGTCAACAGGTGGCTTCGATCAAAGTTGTAGTGGATAAGATACTACAGAAACTAGAAGGTGGACAGCCTTCACAGGTGACAGCTAGCCCTACGATCCCATTGGTGGAGGGAGAAACTACCGATGAGAGTGATGAAGAAAAAGAGATGTCGGAGCCCGATGAAATTGGCAGATCTGAACTAAAAGTAAGAACAATAATGACCAGAGCCATTCCCCCGCCCCTTAGACGGCTGGGAGCGAGCAAGAGTTCCCCGTTGGGGGAGATGGGCGGTTATATAAATTAAATAAATAAATAAATAAATAAATTAAAAATGAAATTTGATGGAGATCCAAAGAAGCTGGCCTGCTTCATGACTCACATTTGTGGCTTCATGGAAGAATTCAAGAGCTCCTTTGTGAACAAAGAAGATAAAGTGTAATATGTGTCCAGTTACTTAGAAGGGGAGGCAGCAGACTGGTTGGTGGTAATGCATGAAGCAGGGGCTAAGGAGTTAGACAATTTTAATGCATTCATGGTCACTCTACGAAAACAGTTCGAAGACACACTGTCAAAAATGAATGCTCGAGTTGAACTGCAAAATCTGAGGCAAGGTAACCATTCCATGGCTGAGTATGCCATGGAGTTCAGAAAGCTTGTAAGCAGGTTGCCAGATTGGCCAGAAACCTTCCAGATAGAATATATCCAGTTGGGTCTCAGACCAGATATCATTGAGATGGCATTAGGACGAGGGGATCCAGATAGTGTAGATGAATGGATTCAGCTAGCTGGAAAAGTAGAAAACACGGGACTATGTTTGAAAACCTACCGACAATTCCAAACTGTGGGCAAAAGACCAGTCAGTGCTGCACCGTTAGTCAAGTGAGAGCTCAAGCAAAAAGCCTGGGAGGAGGAAAAGGAACAGTGAGCTTAGAATGGATTATATTTTAAATGCGGAAAAGAAGGTCATTGCATTGGCAACTGCCCACAAGCTACTAATCTTCTGAGAAAGAAACCAGAGGACAAGGGGAGCAAGCAAGTTACTCCAAAATGTTAAGGGAGAAGCAGTGGCAATTGAGGAATGGCCTAAGCAAGAAATTCTTGAAGAGGAGGATGACTTAACAGATGAAGAATTCCTGCCAGCAGGAAACTCCAACTGCATGTCCTGAGATGCGCCGGAGGGCAGGCACTTAACAATGGGTGCACCGACCCACTGGTGAGTGGAGACTGTCCAACCATGCAAGTGAAGGTAAAAATTGAAAAAAATTGCCTGACGATCAGCTATTTTCAATGGGATAAGGGTTTCTATGAACAAAAAGATGGAGTAGCCATGGGAAGCCCCCTCAGCCCGGTTATAGCGAACTTCTACATGGAATATTTTGAAAAACAGGCTTTAGAATTGGCACCCCTCACACCAACAGTCTGGTACCGGTTCATGGATGACACTTTCACCATTTGGAGTCATGGGGAAGAAGAATTAGAGAAATTCCTGAACCACCTCAACAGCATCCACCTGAATATACAATTCACCATGGAAAAAGAAATGGAAGGCAAACTACCATTTTTAGATGTCATGGTCATACACAAACCAAACCTGCAATTAGGACACAAAATCTACAGAAAACCACCCACACAGACTGGTATCTACACAAGAATTCCAATCACCACCCATGACAAAAAAGAGGCATCATCAAAACACTAGTGGATCGCGCAAATCAGAACTGTGAAGATCAATTTCTCAATTCTGAACTCAACCATTTGGATTGGTCCCTACAGGCAAATGGCTACTCCAAAAATGAAATCAGGAGAGCTATCAAACTGAAAAAACAGCACTCAACTGAAGAAAAACAGCCCACCACAAGCAAAATATTTCTGCCCTACATTAAAGGAGTCATGGACCGCATGGAAAAACTAATGAAAAAACATAACCTCCAAACAGTCTTCAAACCCACCAGACAAATACAACAAATGTTAAAATCAGCAAAGGACAAAAGGGACCCCCTCACCGCTGCAGGAGTTTACCGCATACCCTGCAGCTGTGGACAAGTATATATTGGGACCACAAAACGCAGCATCCACACCAGGATAAAAGAACATGAAAGACACTGCAGACTACAGCAACCTGAAAAATCTGCAATAGCTGAACATGCTCTCAAACAAACTGGTCACCAAATCTTATTTGAAAACACAGAAATACTGGACAACACCAACAGCCACTATGTTAGACTATACAGAGAAGCCATTGAAATACATGAACACCAACACAGTTTCAATAAAAAAGAAGAAAGCAAAACCTGGCTGCCAGTCCTGAAAAACACAACTTGCAAAAGGTCAATGAACTCTGCTCAACCACAGAAATATACAAACAACTCACACAATAGATGTGCTAATCCCACACACGACAGCACCACACCCCCTAATCACCACAAAAAACCCTCTCCCAATCTCTTGCAAATGACCTCTCAGCAGCTATAAACACCAGCAGGAACACACACCCTCCACTTGGGCACAGAGAGAATCTTCTAGCTGTGCTCCTGTCCTCTGAAGATGTCAGCCACAGCAACTGGCGAAACGTTAGGAACAAAAACTGCCAGAACATGGCCACAAAGCCCAGAAAACCCACAACAACCATAAAAATTGAAACTTTGGATGGGAGGGAGCAAGCCACTTTATTGGCAATGCTGGACTCTGGGTGTTCAAGATGTTTGATTCACCCTGCCATAGTGACTGGACTGAGACTAAAATTGTTGTTGTTCAGTCATTTAGTCATGTCTGACTCTTCGTGACCTCATGGACCATAGCACGCCAGGCCTTCCTGTCTTCCACTGTCTCTGAGTTTACTCAAATTCATGTTCATTACATCGGTGATGCTATCTAACAATCTCATCCTCTGCCGTCCCCTTCTCCTTTTGCCTTCAGTCTTTCCCAGCATCAGGGTCTTTTCCAGTGAGTCCTCTCTTCGCATTAGGTGGCCAAAGTATTTGAGCTTCAGCTTCAGCATCTGTCCTTCCAATGAGCAGTCAGGGTTGATTTCCTTTAGGATTGACTGATTTGACCTCCTTGCAGTCAGGGACTCTTAAGAGTCTTCTCCAGCACCACAGTTTGAAAGCATCAATTCTTCGGCGCTCAGCCTTCCTTATGGTCCAACTCTCACAGCCATACATTACTACTGGAAAAACCATAGCTTTAACTATACGGACCTATGTCGGCAAGGTGATGTCTCTGCTTTTTAATATGCTGTCTAGGTTTGCCATAGCTTTCCTCCCAAGGAGCAAGCATCTTTTAATTTCATGGCTAATTTTTTGTCAACTTGATGGGTCAGATATGAAAGGGGGTCCTGTGGAATTTTATACAGAAGCAGTAAAAATGAAAATTGGGACCCTCAAAGAGACTTTGAGATTTATCATGGCCCCAATAGCAAACCAGCCAATTGTCCAAGGCTTAAAATGGCTATGAGAGAGAAATCCTCATATTGATGGGGCTCTGGGGAGCTGGAGTTTGCCGATGGGTCTTATGAGGGGTTGGAAGCAGAAAACGTACAAATTGGAACTGAGATGGGGGCTGCTGTGATTGAAAGTGGTAGTGGAAATCAGCCGAGCGAGGAAGTGGAAATTCCTGAGCAATATGATGGATTAAGGGTGGTGTTTGATGAAACTGAATCAACTCAATTACCCCCACCACCACCATAAAACAGATTGTGCTATTGAGATCAAACCTTGGGCAGTTTTACCAAAAACCAAGTTATATTCCATGACACACAAAGAGTTACAGGAATTGAGAAAATTCATTGAAAAAAATCTAGGGCAGGGTTTCATTGAACCAGCCACCTCACCAATGGCAGCCCCTGTATTATTCAGGAAAAAGAAAGATGGCTCATTAAGACTGTGTACTGATTACAGGGGTCTAAATGCTATTTGTATCAGTATCCTCTACCTTTGCTAAAAGACATGCTAGCCCACCTCACAAAAGGGAAAATCTTTACCAAGCTGGACTTAAGAGAAGTGTACTTCAGAGTACGCATACGTGAGGGGGATGAATGGAAGACTGTCTTTAATTGTCAATTTGGGTGCTTTCAATATTGGGTCATGCCATTTGGCCTATCTGGAGCCCCTGTGGTCTTCATTAATTTAATTAATGAGGTGCTCCATGAATTTTTATACAGAGGAGTCCTGGTCTACCTTGATGACATTCTAATGTATACAGAGACAATGGAAGAACATGTAAAACTGGTGCGTGAAGTATTAAAGAGACTGTTAAAAGCTCAGTTGTACGTTAAGTTATCAAAATGTGAATTTCATAAAGAGTAATTTGACTATTTGGGGTATAGAGTATCAAATCAGGGGATTGAAATGGATCCAGCTAAAGTGTGTGATTTATTGGGGTGGGAACCCCAAAGAACCCAAAGGCAATTGAAGGTTCTCAAATTTCTATCACCTGTTCATACCTAACTGCTCAAATTGCCCTACCCTTAACTGATCTCTTAAGAACAAAAAATAAGGGTGAGGTACAGAAAGCAGTGAAACTGGGGGCAGTATTGAAATGGACTTCAGAGTGCCAAGCGGCTTTTGACAAACTGAAGGCACTTTTCATGGCGGAGCCAATTTTAAAACACCCTGATTCTGAAAAGCCATTTATAATTCAAACTGATGCTTCAGTTATGGCAGTTGGCTCAGTACTCTTACAATAAGATTCAAATAATGTATTAAGACCATGCGCATATATCTCCTGAAAATTTTCAGAGATTGAAAGATGTTGGCATGTTTGGGAGAAGGAGGCTTTTGCTGTACGTCATACATTAGCTACTTGGAGACATTTATTGGAGGGGTCCCCAACACCCATTTGAGGTATGAACTGATCACAAAAATCTGGAAGTGTTAAAATCACCATGTAAACTGAATCCAAAACAAGTACACTGGGCTGAATTTTTCAGTCGGTTCAATTTCACCCTAAAATATTTTCCGGGAGGAAAAAAATTTCTAGCTGATGCCCTTTCTAGGTTACCACAACATGACAGCCAAAGGGAGGAAGTAATTAACACTATAATGTCTCCTCAGCAATTGGGTTCAAACCAAGATGGGAGAATGGTGGGAGAATTTGCCGGCATCCTGTCGGGGGTCGCCCTCAGAGCGAAAAGAAGATCCCGGGAATCCCATTAATGGCAGCATAGGATGACGGAACCCGATCGGCAACATCCAGGATGTCAGCAGCCGACTCGGAAGCGAGGTATTCTGGGACATGTAGTCCAATACCTACGGAAGAAGAGTCGGTTCCTTTACCCCTCTCCCTTAGCGTGCGGTAATAATATGTATGAATGGTTGTATAATATATATGCATTTGCAATGTTGTAAGCCGCCTAGAGTCCTCCGATAGGGAGGGGATAGGCGGGGTATAAATATGATAAATAAATAAATAAATAAGTAATAAGATGAATTAGAGAGTAAAAAACACAGTAGCAGTTAGTCTGGACCCACAAGTAGGAATAGTGGCAGCCACCCGCAGTTAGAAGCCATCTCATATTCTCCCATTAGTAATAGCCTTAACTAAAGAATTGCGAGCTGAAATGCAAAAAGATTCTTGGTGGTTGGCACATAGGCAAACCCTCCAGGAAAGCAATGAACTGTGGTGGAATGGGGAGAGAATGTATGTTCCTAATGCTCTCAGAAAGCACATTTTAGAAAGATGTCATGATGAAAAAGTAGCTGGCCACTTCGGATTTGTAAAAATAATACACTTGGTTAGAAGGGAGCTTTGGTGGCCCACACTAAGAAAAAATGTAAAAGACTGTAACCACCTGCCCTATGTGTGCCACTACAAAGAAACCAACTGGGAAACTGGTGGGATTGTTGCAACCAGTGGTGAACCCCTCTCAGTCCTGGAAGCAAATCACTATGGACTTTATAGTAGATTTGCCAGAGAGCAAGAAAAAAATCAGTGATTTGGGTAGTTACTGATTTGTTTTAGAAACAAGCTCATTTTATCCCATGCAAGGGAGTACCCTCTGCCAAACAGCTCACAAAGCTCTTTATTCAACATGTCTATCACCCCCACGTGGTGCCTGAAAGGGTAATTAGTGACCATGGTAGTAAATTCACCTCAAAGTTTTGGAAAGCATTTTTAAAATTAATTGGGGCTGAACAAAGTCTAAGCTTGGTGTTTCATCTGCAGATAGATGGAGCGACTGAACATCTGAATGCTGTTTTAGAGCAATACTTGAGATGTTATATTAGTTATCAAAAAGATGACTGGGTAGACCTGCTACATTTTGCTGAAGTCGCATACAACAACACGATGCACCAGAGTACAGGATTTTCCCCATTTAAAATAGCTACTGGTCAAGAGTTTGTTCTAATAACTGATTTACCTTCTCATCCCTCTCAGAACTCACCCAACCCTTTGTTAGCTGATGAATGGATCGATAAAGTGACAGGCAATTGGCCAATTATGAAACAGAATTTACAAGACACAAAAAACAATTATAAAAGATATGCAGATAAAAAGCAATCCTGTGAGGGTACGATCCTTCGACTGACAAATGAAGCTCTAACACACACTCCGTAGGATATGTAAAAGGTTTATTTACCACAAGCGATCTGGTTCCAGGATATGAACCAAGTAAAGCATAGATACAAGACCTTACAATTTTTTTTATATATATAAATTTTATTAGATTTTTAAATATACAAAGCTAAAAGTTAAGGATGAAACGGAAATAGAAATACAAATTAAAAGAAAAAGAAAAGAAAAGTGCAGGAAAGAAAGGAAAGAAAAAGACAAACAAAGAAATTGGATAACCTCCGATCCATCTATGGTCATAAGAATAATATAGATAGTTTGTTTTTACATGCTGGTTATTCATATAACATTCATATATTTTTCTTATCTATTATATACTATTTATATATAATCTAATCGTCAAAACCCCATGTTAGCTTTACTCCTCCTGCTTTTTGCAAATAGTCCATCAAAGGTTTCCACTCTTTAAGAAAGTAACAATTTGAATTGTCTTTTAATAAGCAAGTCAATTTATCATTTTCTGCCATCTCTAATAATTTCAACATCCATTCCTGTATTGTTGGTACACTTTGGTTTTTCCAATTTTGTGCATATAAAAGTCTTGCTGCTGTGATCATATATTGTATTATTCTAAAAAAATGTTTTTCTATTTGTACATCCCAAATTCCAAGTAAAAAAAATTCTGGTTTAAATGGTATTCGTATCTGTAGTATATTTTGCATCAATGAATGTATCTCAGTCCAAAATTCTTTTGCAATATTGCAAGTCCACCACATATGGTAAAAAGACCCTTCTTGTTTTATACATTTCCAACATAAGTTGGAGGTGTTCCCATACATTTTTTAGAGTTTTTGTGGGGTCATATACCATCGATACATCATCTTGTAGAAGTTTTATTTTAGGTTGTAACATAAGGTAAATTTTAATCCTTTAGTCCACATATCTTCCCATTGATGAAGTTGTATATTGTGGCCAATATTTTTCGCCCATTGAATCATACAATCTTTATTTATTTATTTATTTATTTATTTATTTATTTATTTATTATTTCTAACTTATATCACCGCCCATCTCCCCCCACAAGGGGACTCTTTAACTTGTTCCTCTACCATTTCTCCTTTCAACAATAATTTATACATTTTAGCAATTAAGCGTTCATCATTTTCACATAGTTGTATTTCAAATTCTGATTTAGTTTGTTCAAATTCTAGATTTTTTTTGTCTAGTTTAAACTTCTCTATGAGTTGCATATAGGAGAGCCATTGAAAAGTATATCCTTCTTGAGCAAGTTCTTCTTTTGATTTTATCACATAGTGTCCTTGTTCTTTTTTAAAAAAGTCCTTATATGACAAGACCTTACAATTTAATAGGTTCCAATCTCCCCCTCCCATAGAATGTGTCTTGTCAGTTCCATTTCTCTCTGTCTCATACCCATTTTTTGTGGCTCGGCACTGTCCATTGAAGGTGCTGAATGACTTCATCTAATCCACACTGTGCAGTGATTGCCTGTCTGGCAGTTTGTTGTTACATTCTTCCTATTGATAGCTTTTGGCGTCCTGGCTGAGGGATATGCTTATATGACTTATTATCATGTCAGGGTGGCATGGATGCCATCCTGACATTCCACCTCCCAAACATCATTCCTCCTTCCTTTGTGGTTTATTCAGGAAATTGTTATGAAACTTTTTCTTTAATTTGGGTGCGTGTTTCCATTGGATTAAGTATTGTAATTTTCCTTGGTGTAATCTGGAATCTAAAATTTCTTGCACTTTGAAATGCTGTTCCCCATCTATTATCAATGGTATTGGTTCAACTTAGTCTGGGTGCCACCGATTTGAATTTTTTGTAGGTTTTAATAGGCTACAATGGAAAACAGGGTGGACCCTCCTCATGTTTTTGGGAAGTTGCAGTTGTACCGTAACTTTGTTTTTTTGGTAATTGGAAAAGGACCTATGTATTTCGGTCCCAGTTTTTTACAAGGTTGCGTAGACATTAAAAATTTCATGGATAAGTATACTTTGTATCCCACTTTCAATGCCCATTCTGGTGCCCTTTTCTGGTCAGCAAATTTTTTGTATGTTTCTTTGGCGTTTATTAAAGCTTTCTCTATTATTGGCCATCCCTCCGCTATGTATTTTATCCAGTTATCTAAAGGGACAATTTCAGTTTTCTTACTGGGTAAATCTGAGAAGGCTAGAAACTCCTGTCAATTTACAATTTGAAATGGAGAAAAGCCCATGCTCTGATGCATGGAATTGTATGCTACTTCTGCGAATGGAAGTAGGTCCACCCAATTGTCTTGTTGGTAACTAACATAACATCTAAGGTATTGTTCTAGTATTTGGTTAACCCGTTCACAGCCACCATCTGTCTCTGGATGAAATCCAGAGCTTAGCCCTTGTCCTACTCCAATTATTTTTAAAAATGCCCTCCAAAATTTGGATGTGAATTGGACACCTCAATCACTGATTATTCTTTCTGGATATTCCATGCACGTGTTGTACAAACATTTTTGCCAATTCCCCTGCATTCAGAATGCTTGCACAAGGGATAAAATGAGCTTGTTTGGAAAATAAATTTGTTACTACCCAGATAACCGGTTTTTTATGGCTTTCTGGTAGATCTACTATGAAATCCATGGCAATTTGTTTCCATGGCTGGGTGGAACTGGCTACGTTTTGTAATAATCCTCTGGGCTTTCCTTCTACTCTTTTGGCCATTGCACATGTGGGACAACTAGCTATGTCTTCTTCCACATCTTTGCGAATGGAGGGCCACCAGAATTGCTATCTCAGTAGGTGCAAAGTTTTCACAAATCCAAAATGGCCAGCTGACTTTGCGTCATGGCTTCTTTCCAATTTTCTCTTTCTTAGGGGTTCCAGTATGTATAACCGTTCCCTGTACCACCAAAGCCCTTGTTTTTCTGTCAATTTAATTTTATTGTCCTGCAACCATTTGTCAGTTTTCAATTGTGACTGCAATTCGTTGAACAATTCCCCCTCTACTGGTAATGCTAATTGTTTTCCCCAGCTCCTAGTGACTGCTACCATCCCCATTTGTGGATGAGGAATGATTGAATCTACTATCTCTTCTCTCTGACTGTTGTGTTGTGGCAACCAGGATAAGGCATCAGCCAAAAATTCTTTTTTCCGGTTATGTACTTCAATGTGAAATTGAATCTGCTAAGAAATTGTGCCCATGTAACGTGTTTGGGATTTAGTTTTTGTGTGGTGTTCAGTGCTTCTAAGTTTTTGTGATCTGTCCAGACCTCGAATTGTGGGGGGGGGGGGGGCACCTTCTAAAAGGTGTCTCCAAGTGGCCAATATGCATTTTACAGCATATGCTTCCTTCTCCCAAACGTGCCAATGGCATTCCATTTCGGTGAATTTGTGGGAGAGGTATGTGTATGGCCTCAGTTTCCCTTGGTCATCTCTCTGTAACATAATTCACCCCAAGGTGGTATCTGATGCGTCAACTTGAATGACTAGACGTTTTGTGGGATCGGGGTTCTGATGTGAAACGTTTCTGTAATTGGTCGAACACCTCTTGGCATTCCCTCGACCATTGCATTTTTGTCCCTGGCTTGTTGGCCTTGGAGTCCCCTTTCCCTTTTGTTTTGAGTAAGTCTGTGAATGGTAATGCCACTTGCGTGAAGTTATTGATAAATTGCCTATAAAAATTCATGAATCCTAAGAAATTCTGTAATTGTTTTCTGGTTTTAGGGGCTTCCCAAGCTACTACAGCCCATAGTTTCTCTGGATCCATTTCAATACCTCTACTGGATACCCGATACCCCAAATAGTCTAGTTGTTCTTTCATAAATTCACATTTAGACAATTTCACATAGAATTGGTTATCCAGCAAATGTTTCAACACCTCCCATACCAACTGTACATGTTCTTCTACTGTTTCAGTGTAGATTAAGATGTCGTCACCAGTACTCCCTGATATAAAAATTGTTGGGGTTTGTATATACCCAGGAATTTACAGATAGATAAATTATACTGGAGAGGCTTGATATCTAGGTGAGAGGGGAATTATTCTGCAAGTCACCCAATTAGCAGCCATTGTTGTAGGGATGATGTGGCAGCAGTGACTCATACTACAGGTGCTATCGTTTAGTTGGGTGTGGCAGATAATGAGAGTGACCTATAATGTGATTGGTCAGTTTATGTATATAGGCAGAGAAGATCTGATGTTCTTTCTTCTCGTTGCTGTTAAACTCTCATCGCTGTATTTCATCTCGTTGCTGTATCATTTGTTACTGCTGTTGGATGTATTTGGACTACGTATGTATATAAAGTAAATAGGCTATTTTATCTAATCTCTGCTTGAGTGTCTATTTACTGCATAGAACGTGGATCACTGGTGTCTTGGGAAAAGGAGCAGGCCGCCCCACGGTGCGCACTCTGAAAAAAATTAATGCAATACCTCATTCTCGGCCTTTTGGCTAAGATCAAGTGTAGTACCTCATTAATTAAACTCATGAAGACTCCAGCCCCTCTTTTTAACCTGAACAGCATCACAACATATTGAAAGCAAACAAATTGACAATTAAATGCTGTTTTCCATTCATCCTCCTCCTGAATTCGTACTCGAAAATATGCCTCTCTGAAGTCCAGTTTAGTGAATATTTTGCCTTTTGATAGGTGTGCTAACATGTCTGTCATCAGTGGTAGAAGGTATTTATTCAATGTGCTGATGGCATTCAATCCTCAATAGTCTGTGCAAAGACTCAGCGACCCGTCTTTCTTCTAGTTCTTCTCTGTCAAATTCACATTTATTTATTTATTTTATTAAATTTCTATGACCGCCCATCTCCCCTTCAAGGAGGGACTCTGAGTGGTTTACAACCAAACAACATCATTAAAATACAAGAAATATAACAATAAAAATATAAATACAATAAAATCCAAGTGGCAGATGGTTCTTACAGTGATGCTAAAAATACTTAAAATATTTAAGTCGGCTCTAAGAAATCAGCCATCCCCAAGCATGACCACTTTCCTTCTTGCCCCAGGCGAGATCACAAAGCCAAGTTTTTAATTTTTTCCTGAAGTCCAGGAGTAAAGGGGCCTGTCTTATCTCTGCGAGGAGGGTGTTCCATAGGGCAGGCACTGCTGCAGAGAAGGCTCACCTCCAAGACCCCACTAGATGGAATTCCTTCATGGAGGGTGTCCGCAGCATGCCCTCTCTGCAAGATCGGGTTGGACAGGACGATGTAATGGGGATGAGGCAGTCCCTCAGATAACCAGGGCCCATGCCATGTAGGGTTTTATAGGTAATAATCAACACCTTGAATTGGACCCAGAAGCAAACTGGCACCCAATGTAGCTCATGGAGCAGAGGTGTTATGTGTGTCATTTTTGTTGCACCTAAAACTGCCCACATGGCTGCATTCTGCACCAGCTGCAGCTTCCAGATATTCTTCAAGGGTAGCCCCATGTAGAGTGTGTTACAGTAATCTACATGGGAGATACCCAGGGCATGAGTGACTGTTCGAAGGGCTTCTTGGTCTAGGAAAGGGCGTAACTGGCACACAACACGAAGTTGAGCAAAGGCCCTCCTGGCCACAACTGCCACCTGCTCCTTGAGCAGGAGTTGTGAGTCCAAGAGGACCCCCAGCTTATGCACCTGGTCTGTCTGGGGTAGTGCAGCCCCATCCAGAACTAAAGTTGACAAATTCCCAGAAACCGAGGGGCCATTAATCCACAGCCACTCCGTCTTACCAGGGTTCAGCTGAAGCCTGTTCTCCCCATCCAGACCCCTAGATCCTCCAGGCACTTGGACAGGGTGGTCACTGCATCACTTACTTCACCCAGGATGGAGATGTATAACTGGGTATCATCTGCATATTGATGATACCTCAGCCCGTGGTGATGGATGATCTCTCCCAGCGGTTTCATGTAGATGTTAAAAAGGAGCGGTGAGAATACCAAGCGCTGTTGGACCCTCCAAAGAAGGGCCCATGGGCTGGATCTCTCGCTCTTTATCAACACTGACTGGGACCGGCCCGGGAGGAAGGAGGTGAACCAGCGCAGAACCATGCCGCTTCTCCCTACCTCCCTGAGCCGTCCCAGAAGGATACCATGGTTGACGGTATCGAACACTGCTGAGAGGTCAAGAAGAACGAGAATGGATGCACTGCCTCCGTCTCGCTCCTGCCAAAGATCATCCATAAGCGTGACCAATGCAGTTTCCGCCCCATGACCTGGCCTGAAACCTGGCTGAAAGGGGTCCAGATAATCAGTTTCATCCAAAATCCTCTGGAGCTTAGACTGTTTCACATACAATTGGTTATGCAGCAATTGTTTCAAAATCTCCCGCACCAACCTTACATGTTCTTCTAATGTTTCAGTGTAAATTAGAATTTCATCAAGATATACTAGTAATCACCGATATAAAAATTCATGTAACACCTCATTAATTAAATTCATGAAGACCCCGACCCCACCCTTTAACCCAAAGGGCATTACCAAATATTGAAAGGAACCAAATTTTTTATTTATTTGTTTATTCTTCAATTTTATTGCCACCCCATCTCCCCCGAAGGGGACTCTGGGCGGTTTACAAAATTGACAATTAAATGCTGCTTTCCATTCATTCCCCTCCCGAATTTGTACTCGAAAATATGCTTCCCTTAGGTCCAGTTTGGTGAATATTTTGCCTTTCGATAGGTGTGCTAACATGTCCATCATCAGTGGTAGGGGGTACTTATTTGATGTGCTGATGGCATTCAGTCCTCGATAGTCTGTGCATAGATGCAGCAACCCATCTTTCTTTTTCCTGAACATGACTGGTGCTGCCATGGGTGAGGTCACTGACTGGATGAAACCACGCTCTAAATTGTTGTCCCTGAGTGCTTCTAGATTCCTTAGGAGTCATAGAATACAGTTTGGATTTTGGTAATTCTGCCCCTGGTTCCAATTCAATAGTGCAGTCCGATTTTCTGTGGGGGGGTAGTTGGTTAGATTCCTTTTCTCCAAACACTTCCTTTATGTGGAGAAACTGGGTTGGAATGAATTCAACCTCCTCCCCTTGTGTATCCTCCCCTGGTTCCATTGCTGCCCTTATTTGTTCAATATTCCCCCCAAGTTCATCAGGTTCCACTCCCTCATACTTTCTGTCTTTGAAAATCATCTGGCCAGTTGGATAATTCACTTGGGGGTTTTGTTCTTTCAACCACACCAAACCAAATACTATGGGATGACATGCAGTAGGGGCTACAATAAATCTCAATGACTCTTCGTGTGTTCCTATCCACATTCGGACCACTTCCATACAGTACTCCACCGGGGGGGCCTTCATCTCTAACCCATCAAGTTGAATGAAATTGATGGGTTCAGGTAATTGTTTTACTTTTAAACAGTTCAGCTGGGATACCGTCATCTCCTGCTGCCTTGTTATTAGCAATGCTTCTTAAGGCCCATCCAACCTCACTCCTCAGGATGTCTGGCTCTAACTCACTGACCACACCATCAAAGCAATCCCCAATATTATTATCCTTCCTATACAGATATTCCCTATATTCTTGCCACCTTTTCTTGATCTCTTCTGCTTCTGTTAGGTCATTTCCATCTTTGTTTTTTATTATACCCATTTTTGCCTGGAATTTACCTCCAATGTTTCTAATTTTCTGGAAGAGGTCTCTTGTCCTTCCTGTTTTATTATCTTCTTCCACTTCCACACATTGCTTGTTTAAAAATAATTCCTTATCTCTTCTGGCTAACCTCTGGAATTTTGCATTTAATTGGGCATATCTCCCCCTGTCACTGTTGCCTTTTGCTTTTCTTCTTTCTTGGACTACTTCCAGTGTCTCAGCAGACAACCATCTTGCCTTCTTGGTTTTCTTTTTCTTTGGGACATTTTTTGTTGCCGCCTCCTGAACAATGTTGCAAACATCTGTCCATAGTTCTTCTGGGGCCGTATCTACTAAATCTAGTCCCTTAAATCTATTCTTCACTTCCACTGCATATTCATTAGGAATGTTAGTGAGCTCATATCTAACTGATCTGTGGGTCTTCCCCATTCTCTTTAGTCTGATTCTAAATTGTGCATTAAGAAGTTTGTGATCTGAACTACAGTCAGCTCCAGGTCTTGTTTTTACCGACAGTATAGATGTCCACCACCTTTGGCTACAAAGGATGTAGTCACTCTGATTTCAGTGTTGACCATCTGGTGAAGTCCATGTATAAAGTTATCTTTTAGGTTGCTGGAATAGTGTGTTTGTTATGGACAGTGAATTGTCTTGGCAAAATTCTATCAGGCTATGTCCCACTTCATTTTGTTCTCCCAGACCATGCTTGCCTGTAATTCCAGGTGTCGTTTGACTACCCACCTTAGCATTCCAGTCTCCTGTAATGAAAATAACATCTCTTTTTGGCGTATTATCCAGTAGGCGCTGCAGATCCTCATAGAACTGATCTACTTCTGCTTCTTCAGCATCTGTGGTTGGGGTGTATATTTGGATCACTGTGATGTTAAATGGCTTACCCTGAATTCGAATTGAGATCATTCTATCGTTTTCTGGATTGCATCCAAGCCTGTTTTAGCCACTTTATTATTAATTATGAAGGCTACTCCATTTCTTCTGTGGTCCTCTTGTCCACAGTAGTAGATCTGGTGGTCATCTGATGTGAAGTGGCCCATTCCAGTCCATTTCAGTTCACTGACACCCAAAATGTCTATATTTAATCTTGACATATCACCAGTAACCACATCCAATTTGCCCTGGCTCATAGATCTTACATTCCAGGTTCCTATGGTGTGTTGATCTTTAGAACATCAGATTCGTCGTTCACCACCAGCAACGTCAGCCGCTAGCCATCCTTTTGGCTTTGAGCTAGCTGTATCATCACATCTGGGGCTAGTTGAACTTATCCTCTGTTCCTCCACAGTAGCATTTTGACCATCTTCTGACCTGGGAGTCCCATCTTCCGATGGTATACCGACATTTCTTTGGTTGTACTGATCCATTGAGTTTTCACAGCAAGAATACTGGGGTGGGTTGTCGTTATCTTCCCCAGGGATTGTATTTAGTCTGACCTCTCTGCCATGACCTTCCCCTCTTGGGTGTCCCTTCATGGTTTAGCTCATGGCGTCATTGAGGTGCTCAAGCTCCAGCACCACGACAAGGTAACGATCTCCTTTGCTGGGGGGGGGGGGAATCTTACTAAACATTTACTAAAATTACTTCAAGCTCCTTATATCTAAATTTCACAATTAATAAATGAGGAAATTTATCTTCATTATATAATTTTTCACCCTGCCATTGCAATTCTTGCTTAATAAGAATACAGAGGCCACCTGAGGCTCGCCCTTTATTCTTTAATTTTTGGGCAGGGGTATCCCATCTTTGAAAGCCCAGGAGCTGTATTGGTTCATCTTCTCTAGTTAACCAGGTTTCCTGAATGGCTATTATGTCGAATTTAGAAAGGAAACCCACTAATTCACTGTCAACTGCTTCCTTCCAACCAGCTACATTCCAGGTCACAATTTGTATAGGTCTCCCACAGGCAGGATGTTCTAAGTGGGGTGGTTGGGTGGGACAAATAGATACAGAAAGTCAGTTTGTTTCTGGCACTGGAACAATATTATCAATACTTCCCATATAAAGACAATTATTATAAGATTCAACTTTCCTCACCGGAGGTTGCAATTGTTGCTCTTCTTTTTCATAAGTGCCAAAATTCCACAAGTTTTGATCTGATGCTGGCGTTTCAGCTAGTGGCAGTAAACTCAATCCGTCCCTCTCTTTAGTTGCTGGACTTGTATGTAGCTAGCATCAGATTGGGGGTTGGTAACAAAAGATTGCTTCCTTTCAGGGCTTCCCTTGGTGATGTTAGCTTGCAGTGGAGTAGAGTGACTAGATGTGAGTGGAGCAATCCCTTGCTGAATAAAATCAGGAGTAGAAGCCACACTAAAATCAACTGCACGAAACAACTCTGAAGACTGTTTTATCTAATTATCCGGTGCCAATGATATTAAGTCACCCACTGCAGTTTTATCCTCTAAGTGCTCAGTTAAAGTTTGTGTTGTAATATCCCATTGAGCGACCTTTTCTTTTGTATGTTTTTGCTTTGGACTGGCATGCCTTCTCTTCTTTTTCCTTGGAGACTTTGTACTCTCAGAGTCAGGGGTCAGCAACAGTTCCACTGAGGAGCAGCTAGCCAGGAATAAAGTGTTAAGAGTCTCTGTTGCATTTGTTACCGATTTCAGCATTGATCTTACTATATCAATTTTGTTTAAGATCAGTTGTTGTTCCCCTGGGGGAAGGGTGGCAAACTGACGGGCCAGCTCTTCCTCATCCTCCAGAAAATCCTCCAAGTCCTGTTTCTCTCCTTTCAGTAAGTTTGAGGCCTATTTTCCATTATCCTTATCTTGTTCTGACCTTGTTAGTGGTGGAGATCTCCTCCTTACAGATAATGAGCAATTAAAGTTAGAATTTTTAAGGTTAATTCCGTCCTCCCTCACTGACTTGGCTATCTGCCCAGACCTTAATAAGGGCTGAGTTTGAGTGTTGTAAAAAACACGTATTGGCCAGATATGATATTTCCTTAAATAATTTTCAAGCCTTAAAAGCATCAATGGCAAAATAAACTGTTCAAAATTTAGCAGTATTCTCTTACATCCATGCCTACTTGGGAGCCAGGTGATCTCTGTTAATTCACTAGAGTATACTCTGCAGCGTAAAAGTTGAGACGGGGAGTTCAGTATTACTCGTCTATTATGCCACCTGCCCCTGTTCACAGGTGTATCGGCAACTTGAAACAATATCCTATGTCTCTGTAATACTAGCCTTTCCTCCATGTCCTCTCCATTTGAGCACCCCCTGGCTGTCCTTGGGTTAGATATAGATGTTAACACTTGGGGGTTACTATTTGCTTTCTTATCCAATTTAGTAATGTAATTTCCCATTAAAATCTTTAGTTTGTCTATCTATTTATTAGCCCCCAAAAGCTGATCAAATATAGTAATGACTGTTTGCGCTGTTAATAGGCAGTTCTTGGCAACCAGTTCCAGGTCTCCTTTAAAATTACTCCTAATATTGTCCATATCCTCCCCTCTATCTCCAATTGATGCCTCATTTCCACATAATGAAGATGTACAATCTTCCACATCCCAATCCAGTGTGGAGTAAGAATTATATACAGAGGTTGCGAGGGGAGAAAAAGGAGGGAGAGGAGACTTACTCGCATTGTCCGTTGGCTGTAGAAACTCCATTATCTTTGTCGATGAAGGTTCTCAGTCATCCAGGTGGAACAGTCTGTAGCTTGAATCATGTCAACTGGATTTCTCAGTGGAAACGTTTCGCTCCTTATCCAAGGAGCTTCTTCAGTCTGAGCAAAGTTAGTAAGGGAATCCTTAAATATGTTTCTAGGGTGGCTGTGTGACCTTGCACCTGGGGCTAGGTCATGGTTATTTTGAGATGTTTATTTCTAAGTCCCTTTATCATCTAAAGGAGGATCGTTAAGATTACCATGCTGCTGTTGAGCTTGCGAAATGGTCTTAATCTTCCTAGGCACAGAAGACAAAGCAGGAAGGAAGATAGTATCATTCTAGTACCATTCTAGTAGTACCATTCTAGTATTATAAGGTTTCCTTAAGATTTGCTCTTTTGTCACTTTTCTTACAAAATATATCAATATGTCTCTAGGGACTTTTCTTTCCTTAGCATAACATGAGTTTACTCTGAATATCTTGTCTATCTCCAAATCTAAATCTTGTTCTCTTGTCTCCAAAAATTTAGCCAATTCAAAAATCATCCTTTCTCTCACACTTTCATCTACTTGTTCTGGAACTGCTCTAAATCTCAAGATGTGCTCTTTCTCTCTCATTTCTGCTAAAGCTGTGATATCTAGATTATGTTCAATCTCTTTAATAGCATATTCTGATTTATCTTCTAATTTTTGCATCTGGCTTTGCGTATCTTTAAGTTCTCCTGACAGAGAATTGACCACATCCTTGACTGTTTGAATTTCTTTTTTAAAATCTTGCTTAATCTCTCGGGTTATTTCTTTCTTCATATTGTCCATTTTTTTGTCTAATGCTGTAATCTGATCTTCCATCTGCTTCGTGGAGTCGTCCATTTTCTTATTTATTGCTTTATTCTGATCATCCATTTTCTTATTTAGTGCTGCAACAGCTTCTAATATCTTTTTCATTTCTGGTAATAAAGCTTCTGAGGCAGATGTAGCAGGTGTAGCAGAATCAATAGGTGGTCCTCCAGTCTCCTTCTTCTTCTCCTTCTCCGCCCCTCTCGTTCCCAAAGACTCCATAGCCCTGCAAAAAAGAAGAAAAAAGGGTGAAAAGGGGAAAAAAGCACCATATAACAATATAACAATAATTATTTAAAAAAAGGGGGGAAATTTTTTAAAAAAATTTTTTTACAGGTAATAAAAAGAAAAAAGAAAAGGTGAAAAAGCAAATATCCAAAAGGTTAAGAAAAAAGAAAGAAAGAACTAGAAAAAAAATTTAAATAGGCTCCTTTAAAAATTTTCCTCTTAGGTCATTTATAATCCCTTATATATAAAAGTCCACAGTGTTTCAAACACCCAAGATAAAAGCCTAGGACTTTTTGTTCTCCTGTAGTCAAAATCAAAGATAAGAATAGTAAATATTCCCAGGGTTTCTCCTTCCCACTTGTAATTCTTCAATCCAACCACAAGTCAAAAAGAAAAAATGTTGCTAGAAACATGTAAAAAAGCCTCTACTTTCCATATAATAATCCAATAATCCAAATTAAACGTTAAATAACTTGACTTTTTCAGAAAAATAAATCCAAACAGAGTTCAAAGTTCAGAAAGAAAAGGAGGAACTTGTATATATAAAAGAATTTTTAATAGGGTTCTTTTTTTTTTCCCTTTCAGGCAGTAATCCCAACATCAAAGTCTTAAAAAATAAAGTATTAATCACTCCATTTAAATCCAGGCTTTAATATAATATTCCAGAGAACAAAAATAGAAATACCAATAATTGTCCATAAGTAAGAAACTCAAGCCAAACTGAAATAATAGTAAAAGTCACTTTCACTTCTAGCAAAGCCACTTAGCTTCTCTTCCCACCGTTTATTCTTCCATTAACAAGAAAAAAATATAGCACCAGCAAATATAAATCAGATACAAATCTTAGCACTTAATAAATATATATATATATTTAAAAGTAAAGAAAAGTGACTAAAAGCCTGATCGGGCCAGCTACTTATCTTTTAGAATCACGGCTGCTGCAGAGCCCCGTTTTTTTTCCCCAGTCTCCTTTCATTGCTCCATCTCCCTCCTCCTGCAGTGGAAATTACGGGGGTCGGGGGAGAGCAGTTACTCCGGAGACCCCTTGTGGTTAATCTTCTGATCACACTCTCTTTGAGTGTCAGAACCCTGGCATGGCTCCAGGGTTCCGCCATAAAAAAGCACGGCAAGTTTAAATAGACTGAGTTGAAACTGACAACCGGCAGAGCTGGGCGGAGACAAGACTAGCGGCCCGGAGTGAAACCTGCAATGGGGAGGGGGTTGGATGATTGGCGGGAGAATATAAAAAGGCAACCCAAGACTCTGGCCGTCATTCTTGCCTTTGGCTTGTGCTACCCTAGTGTATGAAATAAACCGTTTACTCCTTAAAACGAGAGTTGAAGTCTTTTTGAGAGAAACGTTACACTCTACACGAGGGGCACCTCACACAAAGGCAAGAATGAACTAGTCGATTTTCCCGGGAGCGAACCTGAGACCCATTAGGACAACCCCGGTTGAGATCGGCTCCAGCCCACAGTGGCAAACGACCCAGCTAAGATTTCCGGGCGGAGAATTAGCTCGCGGTGGAATTGCGGAGGTGAAATTTTTTACCTCAGGCAGCGAAGCGAAATCCCAAGGCGGGAAGCAAGCAGCAACAGATGGCGGAGCCAGCACGGAAGCAACGCCCTCTAGCAACAAGTGGCGGCTTGGTGACCAACGCTCCCCGGCAGCTCATCCCCAGCAACTTACGGCGGTGGCAGGGCTTGGCAGGAAGCGGCAGCAGCGACGTGGCAGATCAGCGCTCCCCAGCAGCTCGGCCCTGTGATTTGCGGCGACGGCAGAGAACGACGGAGCCACGTGGAGGCCGGCGATCTCAAGCAGCTAACCAGCGCCCTCTAGCAGCGAGGAGGTGTAGAGCAGCAGCCAGCAAGTAGACCAGTTCCTCCCAGAAAAAAAAAAAAGGAACCAGCGCCCCCTAGCAGCTCCTGGCGGCAAAGCAGCCACAAACAGGTAGACCGGCACCCTCTCAGCAAAGCACAGCTGAGAAGCGGCAGTAGCGCAACAGCTAAGCGACAAGCAACGCTCCCCAGCAGTGAGCAGGCAGTAGTGCCATCTACGCAGTGCGTAAAAGGAATGGAGCAAACCAGGCTAAACCACAGCAACGAAGAAACAACTGCGCATCCGACCGAAGGAGCAGAAGCAGCTACAATGCTGGTAGCGGAAGAAGGGCGCGGGCAAAAGAAAGATGGAGTGGGGCTGGGAAACAAAACTCCTCACACCCCCACCACGCAGGCAAGCCGCCCCGCGGCTGAGTGGTCAATTGGGGTGGGAAGAGGCATGGCCCCAGTACGAGTGAAACCAGCGGCGAAATCACGGATATCCCAGGCCCAGAGAGTCGTGGCGCTCGAGGAAAGGGCAGCCAGAATGGAGGTGGGACTAGAAAACATGGATGCCAAGCTAACGGCAATTCAGGCGGCCTTAGAAACACTATTGGGAAAACCCCAACATCAGGAGGAATACAGACACACGTTGACCAGCAGTCATCCCGCAGAACTTTCCTACTCCGACAACCCGAAAGACAGCGAGGACAAAGAGGACTACGGGGAGGACTCAGATGAACCGGCAGCGCAGCCAATCTACGTGACTGACTGCACTCACTACCAAATGCACAAACCGGCCATCATCACGAAACTGAAAACGAAATTTGACGGGGACCCGGAAAAATTGGCATGTTTCCTGAACCACATCAGGGGGTTCATGGAGGAGTCGGAAGAACGGTTTCTTAATGAGGAGGCCAAGGTCCGCTATGTGTCGAATTTCCTGATAGGTGAGGCAGCAAAATGGTTGGCGGTACTCCACGATACCAGGGCAAAGGAATTAAAAAAATTTAGCCTGTTCATGAAATCCCTGCGGAGGAGATTCAAGGACACTTTGTCAGGCATGTCAGCTAAGGCTGAGATACAGAGACTTAGACCGAACTTTAGCAGAGTACGCGCTAGAGTTCAAGAAACTTGTCAGTCGCCTCCCGAACTGGCCAGAAGCATTTAAAGTCGAGTATTTTCAAATGGGACTGAAACCGGACCTCCTAGACATGGCAGCAGGGAGAGGGGACCCAGAGACGCTCGACGAATGGGTCCAGTTGGCAGGGAAGGTCGAAAGCACTAAAATGAGATTGCGCTCGTACCGTCAACTACAATATGCGGGGAGAACAGCCCAAACCACTCGATACCAGCAACATAGGAATTACGAGAGGAAGCAATGGCTGGAGGAAAAAGAGCATCGGGCAAAAAACAAGCTCTGCTTTAAATGCGGGAGTGAGGGGCACAGGATTAGCGAATGCAAACAGGCACTAGGGGGGAGTAGACCCAAAGATAAGCACCACAAGGCCCCACCCTTTAAGCAGACCACAGCGAAAGCTGCAACGGAGAGACGCCATTACACAAAACCAGAAGTTTCCACGGACGATACCATTGACGAAGAGTTCGTGCCGGCGGGAAATGGCGGTGGCCTGTCCTAGACTGCGCTGAAGACAGGTCTTCAGTACGGGGCGCAGAGACACCATGACTACAGAGGACTGCCCCACGATGCAGGTTAAGGTAGTGCTCAAAACCTTGGACGGGAGGGAGCAGTTCATGGGGGCAGCGATGGTGGACTCGGGGTGCACCAGATGTTTGATGCACCCGTCAATAGCAATAAAGATGGGGCTTAGACTATTCAAGTTGAAATCACCCATTACATTTTGCCAACTGGATGGGACGAGAATGAAAGGGGGGCCAGTGGGGCACTACACAGAGGCTGTCAATATGTCAATGGGAACACACACGGAAACCTTGCGGTTCATTGTAGCCCCCATATCAACACAACCCATCATTTTGGGATTAAAATGGCTGAGGGAAAGAAACCCCCAGATTGATTGGGTGTTGGGCGAAATTGAATTTATAGATGGGAAATATCATGCCGAGACCAACAGAGCGGAGAGAAGTGGTACAGAATTAGGAGCTGCGGGGACGGCAAAGGCTGGGGAAACTGTAGTGGAAAAGGAGAGAAGATTCCCCAGATGCTATAAACCCGTCAGAGAAGTGTTTGATGAACAATAGTGCGACCAGCTGCCTCCCCACAGGAAAACAGACTGTGCAATTGAGCTGATTCCCGGCGCGACGTTTCCCAAGCCCAGAATGTATGCAATGACCCAGAGGGAGCTACAAGAACTGCGTAAGTTTATCGACAAGAACTTGGCACGGGGTTTTATCGAGCCAGCAAACTCCCCCCTGGCAGCACCCGTGCTGTTCCGAAAGAAGAAAGACGGCTCACTCCGGCTCTGCACCGATTACAGGGGATTAAATGCCATCTCGGTGACAAACCAGTACCCCCTTCCCTTACTAAAGGACATGCTGGCGCAACTTGCTACAGGGAAGATCTTTACCAAACTAGACCTCAGGGAAGCATATTACAGGGTCAGAATTAGAGAAGGGGATGAGTGGAAAATGGCGTTTAATTGCCCGCTCGGCTCGTTCCAGTACAAGGTACTCCCATTCGGAATTGCAGGGGGCCCAGGAATTTTTATGAAACTGATTAATGAAGTACTATATGAGTTCTTGTATCAGGGGGTCATCGTATATCTGGACGATATCCTAATCTTTTCAGATAACCTAGCCGAGCATAAGAAAATTGTAAAAGCAGTGCTGGAGAAGTTACTCAATGCCAAATTGTACGTCAAGTTGGACAAATGTGAATTTCACAAGAAGCAATTGGACTTCCTGGGGTTCCGGATCTCGCACAGAGGCATAGAAATGGACCCCGCTAAAGTACAGGCAGTGGTGGGGTGGGAACCCCCGCGTACCAGACGACAACTCCAAGCGTTCATTGGGTTCGCCAACTTTTACAGAGATTTCATAAGCAATTTCGCACAAATCGCGCTTCCTCTCACTGACCTGTTAAAAACAAAATCAAATAAAAACAAAACACAGGCAAAACAACCTAGCTCCAAGATCAAATGGACTCCAGAATGCCAGGAAGCATTCGATAAGCTCAAGGCGATGTTTACCGCGGATCCCATCCTGAAACACCCTGAGGTTGATAAAAAGTTTATCATTCACATGGATGTGTCCAACAACGCAGTGGGGTGTATACTACTTCAGGAGGATGAGGACAGAAAACTGAGACCATGCGCGTACATCTCTAAGAAGTTCAGTGAGACGGAAAGAAGATGGCACGTATGGGAAAAGGAAGCGTTTGCAGTCCGTCACGCACTGGCAACTTGGCGACACCTACTGGAGGGGTCATCGGTACCATTCGAGGTCTGGACGGACCACAAAAACCTGGAGGCGTTGACCTCACCCAGGAAGTTGAATCCGAAGCAACTTTGATGGGCTGAATTCTTCAGCCGGTTTAAGTTCACCCTAAAGTATTTCCCGGGGGGAAAAAACTATCTGGCAGATGCGCTGTCCCGATTGCCACAACACGAAGGCAAGATGGAGGTCGTCACGGAAACACTCTTCCCCGCCGAATCCACGAATAAGGGAATCACCGGAGAGCCGCAAAACACTCAAGGGGGGAACATGGCGGTGGTGAAGAATTCAATACGGGAAACAACGGCACGAAACCCTCTTGAAAACGACATACGAGCAGCTGTACCAGAAGACGCATGGTGGGGCGAGAACAAGGGGTCACTACAAGAATACAATGGGGGGGGGTGGAAGGATGATAAACTGTATGTGCCGGCTAGCGTACGATCGCGGATATTAGAAAAATGCCATGATCACAAAGCAGCAGGGCATTTTGGTTTTGTGAAAACAATACACCTAACAAGGCGCAAATTCTGGTGGCCGTCGTTGCGAAGAGATGTCAAAGAATATGTCAAAACGTGCCCCATATGCGCAACTGCAAAAAGGGCAATAGGAAGACCCAAGGGGTTACTGCAATCAGTGGCAGACCCCACCCGGCCATGGGAGCAAATAGCCATGGACTTTGTAGTTGACCTGCCCGTCAGTAATAAGAAAACAGCGGTATGGGTAGTCACGGATCTATTTTCGAAACAAGCACATTTCATCGCGTGCAATGCACCCAAACTCGCAAGACTTTTCATCCAGCACATCTACAGGGCCCACGGCACGCCTGCTAGAATTATCAGCGACCGCGGGAGCACTTTCACCTGCAAATTCTGGAAAGCGTTTCTAAAACTAATCGGGTCAGAACAGGGACTGAGTAGCGCGTTCCACCCATGTACGGACGGAGCGTCGGAACGCCTGGTATCAATTCTTGAGCAATATCTCCGCTGTTACATCAGCTATCAACAAGACGATTGGGTGGAGCTATTACCATTTGCAGAGGTGGCCTACAACAACACAGTCCACCATAGCATGGGATTCTCGCCATTCAAGATCGCCAGAGGACGGGATTTCGCGACAATTCCGGAGGTGGACAGGATCCAGGGAAACAGCATACTGGAACCTCTACAAGCTGATGAATGGATAAACAAATTAACCAGCAACTGGCCAGTTATGTTGAAAACTCTGTGGGAAGCGAGAGAGTCTTACAAGAAATACGCGGACAGGAAACGGACAGCTGAGTGGGAGTTGACTGTAGGGGATAAAGTATACCTCTCAACAAAAAACTTACGGTCCACACAACCATCCCGCAAACTGGCCCCAAGATACATTGGGGCGTTCCCCATAACACAGGTCATTAACCCAGTAATGGCACGACTGCAACTGCCTAAATCGCTGCGGAAGGTACACCCTGTGTTCCACGTGAGCCTGCTAAAACAGTACCACCCTTCTGAACGGTGGCACCCTGAAGCCCCGGAACCGGCACCTACTATAGTCAATGGGGAGCCACATTTTGAAATTGCACACGTCTACGACTCGCGACATCACAGAGGGCGGCTACAATACTTAGTCAAATGGCAGCACCTCCCAGAGGGTTTCAAAGAATGGGTGGCAGCGGAACATATGCAGGCGCCAGCCCTAATCAGGGACTTCCATCGTAAATTCCCCGACAAACCCCGGTGACCCTTACACTAACTATGCTTTCGTTCTTCCAGATACCACGACCATGAACAGGGTGAAGGCAAAAAGGGGAGGGGGACGATCTTGGGACGGCGGCATGTCAGAACCCTGGCATGGCTCCAGGGTTCCGCCATAAAAAAGCGCGGCAAGTTTAAATAGACTGAGTTGAAACTGACAACCGGCAGAGCTGGGCAGAGACAAGACTAGCGGCCCGGAGTGAAACCTGCAACGGGGAGGGGGTTGGATGATTGGCGGGAGAATATAAAAAGGCAACCCAGGACTCTGGCCGTCATTCTTGCCTTTGGCTTGTGCTACCCTAGTGTATGAAATAAACCGTTTACTCCTTAAAACGAGAGTTGAAGTCTTTTTGAGAGAAACGTTACACTCTACACGAGGGGCACCTCACATCGAGTGTGATTTTTTCAGCGATTTTCTTCTCCCAAATCGCTGCAAACAGCTTAGCCATGGAATCGAGGCTGGGAGCCCCGGTTCTTTGCTGCGCTCCGACCAGTACCTGGAAGTGAAAGTCGAGTATTTTATAAAAACTTGATGGATAAACTTTTGGACTTAACATATGATAATTGGTGTTTTATGGGGGATTGGAATGGGATAATTTACCCTAGACTGGATAGACAATCACAAAAAGAAGTGAAGCAAACACAGGGAAAATTGCCACAAACATTTTTCGACTTGAAAGAGATGTTGGATTTACAAGACATTTGGAGATGTATGAATGGGACTTCCAGAGAATTTACATATTGTTCAGAGAGATTTAAATCACATTCTAGAATAGATATGATTTTGGTATCTAAAAACTTGATGATGGATATTAGCAAAGTTGATATATTACCTAAGGCTTTTTCAGATCATAATCCAGTAATGTTGACTCTTAAAGGGAAACGGAGTGTATTTAGATGGAGATTGAATGAATCGCTATTACGGAATAATGAAGTAGTTGATGTATGTAAAAAAAAATTAAGAGAATATTTTCAATTTAATTTGAACAAAGGTACTAATATTCAAACTGTATGGGAAGCCAGTAAAGCATATATGAGGGGTTACTTTATTCAATATAATGCTCAAATGAGGAAGAAAAAACAAAAAAGAATTCAATTGATTTTAGATGAAATTAAAAGTAAAGAGTTAGATTTGAGAGATAAACCAATGGATGACACTTTGCTCACTCAAATTAAATTTTTACAAAAGCAAATATCAATGATACTAACTCAAGAGATAGAGACTCAAATGAAATTTACAAAACAAAAATATTTTGAACATGCAAATAAACCAGGCTGGCTTACAAATTGAGGAAACAAAGACAAAAGAATTTAATTACTAATATTCAACATGAAGGAAAAACCTTGGTGAATAATATGGACATTCAAAAAGCCTTTCATGACTATTATTCTAAATTATATAAAAAACAAGATGTTAATTTGGATGAGATTGAAGAATACTTAAATAAACAAAAACTAGCTGTTCTTAATGACCAACAAAGATTGACATTAAATAATGTTCTAACAAAAGAAGAATTGATAAAAGCTTTTAAGAAAATTAGTAGTGGAAAAGCTCCTGGACCGGATGGATTGTCAGCAGCCTACTATAAATGTTTTGAAGAGGATCTATGTCTACCTTTGCAGAAGACCATGAATTCTATTTTGGAAACAGGAATTATGCCTGACACTTGGAAAGAAGCATATATAACATTGATCCCCAAAGAACAACAGGATTTAACATTAACTAAAAATTACAGACCAATATCTTTATTGAATAACGATTATAAGATATTTACAACTATATTAGCAGAAAGAATGAAGAATATACTGAAGGATTTTATTCATCAAGACCAAGCTGGTTTCTTACCCAAGAGGCAAATCCGAGGCAATGTCCGAAACATATTAGATGTAATTGAATACTTGGAACAGCATTATGATAAACAAGCTGCCTTGATATTTATTGACACTGAAAAAGCCTTTGACAACTTAAATTGGCCTTTTATGTTCAAAGTACTGGAAAACATGAATTTTGGAGGAAATTTTATAAAATGGATTAAATAAATATATATACTCCACAATTTGCCAAAATAATTGTTAATGGAGAATTTAGTAAGCCATGTGAAATCCAAAAAGGCACTAGACAAGGTTGTCCATTATCTCCACTTTTGTTTATATTGGTATTAGAGGTTTTACTTAGAGATATTAGACAAGATGATGGTATCCATGGTATCAAAGTTAAAAAAGAAGTTTATAAACTGAGAGCCTTTGCTGACGACCTAGTCATTACCTTGGAGAATCCACTAGAAGGAATTGAAATATTAATACAGAAACTAAGAGACTTTGGGTCGCTAGCAGGGTTCAAAGTGAATCTACATAAGACAAAAGTTTTGACTAAAAATATGGACTATAACCAACAAGAGAAATTGAAAGAAATAACAGGATATTCAATGGAAGAAAAAGTAAAATATTTGGAGTATATTTAACAGCTAAAAATGTTAAGTTGTTTAAGAATAACTATATTCCACTTTGGATGGATATTAAAAAAGATTTGGAACATTGGGAAAAACTGCAATTATCATTATTAGGTAGAATTTCAGCAATCAAAATGAATGTTTTACCAAGAATTTTATATCTTTTTCAAATGCTACCTATATTGGCATCAGAAGAACCTTTTAAACAATGGCAGCGAGACATTTCTAAGTTTATTTGGCAAGGGAAAAAGAGTAAAATATAAAGTCTTGCAAGACTCTAAAGAAAGAGGAGGACTAGGTCTGCCGGATTTGAAATTATATTATGCTGCTTGTTGCTTGGTTTGGATGAAAGAATGGATAGTTTTGAAAAATGAAAAATTATTGAATTTGGAAGGACATGAATTAAGATATGGATGGCATGGATATTTGTGGTATGATAAAGTTAAAGTTAATGTGGACTTTAAAAACCACTATATTAGAAGATCCTTGTTAAGAATTTGGAACAAATATAAATTAATCTTATGTTATAAAAGATCTTTATGGATTTCTACACAAGAAGCATTCTACAGAACAGAAGTAAGAAATAAAGATAAATGGTTAACCTACAAAGACTTTTTAAAGAAAGAACAAGGACAATATATAATTAAATCAATAGAAGAATTGGCATCAGAGGGACATACTTTTTTTTTTTTAGTGTGCACTTCTTTTTTTTAATATAAATTTTATTATTTAAAATATTTACACATCACATCGATAGTTACATTTACAAAGATTTACAACACATACATGACATACTTACACAAAACATAAAATACAAAACTATAAGAACATTCAAAGTTACATACAAAATAAAGTGACTTCCTATTTCTTTTAAGAAGAAACTTTTATAACTTTTGTTCAATAATACTATTTTCTTTATATTTTTTCTTCCTTTTTAATATTTTGTTTTTATATTTGTAGTTTATCTCATTTATTAATTTCATTTTCAACTTTTTCTTTTGTCATTGTTTTTATCTATCTTACAAAAATAATTTTATATTGTAATCCTTTTGTATAAAATTTAAAAAGGGTTTCCATGTTGATTCGTAATTTCCCATTTCTTTATCTTTTACTAAGTTTGTTAATCTGTCCATTTGCGCTAATTCCATTGTTTTGAAAATCCATTCTTCTATTGGTGGAATCTGTTCTTCTTTCCAATGTTTTGCTAGGGTTATCCTTGCAGCAGCGATCAAATGCAGTAGTAAATTCTTACAGTCTTTAGTCCAATTTGTGTTCATAAGTCCCAATAAGTAGAATTCTGGTTTCTTTTCCATATTTGTTCCAATAATTTTACAAATACATTTATGAATTTTTTCCCAAAATTTTTTAGTTTTTTTGCAGGACCACCATAAATGATAATAAGATCCAACTTTTATTTTACACTTCCAACAAATGTTTGATCCTAAACATTTCATTTTATATAATTTCTCAGGAGTCATATACCATCTGAATATCATCTTGTAATTGTTTTCTTTTAAATTATTACTTAGAGTAAATTTAGTGTTTTTGATCCAAATGGTTTGCCAATCTTCATAACTGATCTTTCTATTCAAATTCTCTTCCCATTTTATCATATAATTTTTTGTTATTATGTCATTAGTTTTTAAATCTATTAATTTTTTATATAATTTCGAAATTAGGTGGTCATTTTCTTTCCATAATATATTGTCCCAATTTTCTGTTGATTTAAGAAATTTGAATATTTTTTGATCCAGTTTGAATTGTTCTTTTAATTGTAAATATAAGAACCACTGACATTTATACCCCTCTTTTTCTAATTCTTCTCTTGTTTTAAATTCATAATTATTTCCCCTAAATTTTAGCAGAGCTTTGTATCTTAACCAATTTTTATCATTTGAGCTTTCTTTTCTGGCATATGCCTCCTGAGATGATGTCCATAGTGGAAGTGAAGGTAGTAGAGAGTTTTTGTATCTGTTCCATACTCTTAATAGTGATTTCCTAATTATGTGGTTATTAAATGCTTTGTTAACTTTACTTTTATTGTACCACATATATACTTTTCAATGGCTTTCATATATGCAGCTCGTAGAGAAATTTAAATTAGATAAGAAAGACTTTGAATTCGAACAAACCAAATCGGAATTTGAGTTACAATTATGTGAGACAGACGATCATCTAATTGCAAAAATGTATAAATTATTATTAAAAGGTGAAATGGTAGAGGAACAAGTTAAAGACTGTATGATTAAATGGGCTAAAAATATTGGTCATAACATTCAAATGCAACAATGGGAAGATATGTGGACCAAAGGACTAAAATTTACTTTGTGCTATAATTTAAAAGAAAATTTTTATAAGATGATGTATAGATGGTATATGACCCCACAAAAACTTTCTAAAATGTATGGGAATGTTTCCAACTTATGTTGGAAATGTAAAAAAAAAGAGGGGTCTTTTTACCATATGTGGTGGACATGTGAGATTGCAAAGAAATTTTGGACTCAAATATATTTATTGATGCAAAATATATTGCAAATTCGAGTTCCATTTAAACCGGAATTTTTTTTGTTGGGAATAATTGATGGACAACCGGGGAAGCAATTTACAAGAATTATGCAATACATGATTACAGCAGCAAGACTTATATATGCACAAATTTGGAAAAACCAAATATCGCCTACGATACAAGATTGGATGTTAAAATTGATGGATACGGCAGAGAATGATAAACTGACATGTTTATTAAAAGAAAATTCAAATTATTATTTTCTTAAAGAGTGGAAACCATTAACTGACTATTTACAAATGCGGGAGGAACAAAGCTTATATGGGGATTTGAAGATATATATATATATATATATATATATATATATATATATATATATATATATATATATATTGATGTAATAGACAAGAAATATTCTTTAATGTTTTATATAGACCTAGCATGTAAGATAAAATTGTTAAAATATCATGACCAGATACAAATCGGAAGTTGACTAAATTCTATGTTTCAGCTTTATCTTTTTTCTTTTTTACTTTACTACACTTTTTTATCTTTTCCTTTTTCTTGATTTGTATTTCCATTTTCCTTTCGGTTTCAAACTTTTATCTATGTAAATTTAAAACCTAATAAAATTTGTTAAAAAAAAACAGATAGGCAAAGATTAACACCAAGATTAGCACCAGAGGAGCAATCAATCAACACAATAGACCCTAATCAAGGAACTATTAACTCAGTCAATCAACCAAGCAGCAAACAACAACCCAATCAAGGAACTACCAAGGAGAGTACAACACCCCCACCAACACAGGCAGGTCAAGCCAGGGTATATAAACAGAGAGCAAGTCCCACTCCCTTTTCACGCTGAAGATGTTGCCTAGTCTGGCAATGAAACATCTGCAAGAAAACAACAAGGCTCAGAGAGCACCAAGGACTCCACAACTAGCTTGACCTTAGAAGAGGCTGATTTTATAGAGTCTAGTCCACCTAGGTAGTAGGATTTATATTTTATGTGCAGTCTTATGCCCAAATCACAAGATTTTAGTCAGATTAATCAAAACAAAATCTTCCGTACTAATTTCTCCTTTCCTTTCTGGTTTCTTTTTTTCTTTCCTTTGTGCTCTGCCCTGTATTCCCATCTACAGAGGTGTTCTATTTTAATGGATATGTTTAAAAATAGAAATCAGCTGCCAGCTCAGATCCTTTAATGTCCTTCCTTCTTCTAACAGAAAGAGAACATTTTCCAAGCCAAGCCAACCATATGGAGATGCTGTTTTGCCTAGTATTTTGGATTCTCATTTGCCTAATTATTTTTTTCAGCAGATAATCAACTAGAACAGCTGAACAAACTGTCAGATGGATTAATCAGGGTCTTTTTGGAATTCTAAAATAGAGAATGTATTTGGATTTCTTTTCCATTAGTGAAATAATGGTTGACAAATGGGCATGCATAATATAAATTAGCTCCTTAACTAGATGAAAAAACAATGATGTGTCAATAAGAAAGACTAAAGTATTGATGAGATAATCATCAGGCTCTACCCTCTCAGTCATCTTGAAATCAGACCAGGCAGCTACTCTGAGGTCTGATGTAGGAGAAATGTAGGTCTGGAACTGGATCTCTGCAGAAGAATAGTGGAACTTTTTTTTCTTGTATGTAGCCTCTTCATCCTTATAAAAGGGGTACATTTTTTTTCCTCAGTGGTGGAGGAGGGAAGATAAGGCACATACTTCAGCACAGGAATCCTCAGACCATTCTGGACAAATGGCTGTCCAACATTTTCTTGAAAGTTTCCAGTAATAGAGCATCCACGCCTCCAGGAGGCAGGCTGTTCCATTCTTCACAGTTCTCACAGTCAGGACATTCCTTACTTCATGTGGATCTCACGATAAAGCTGCCACACTTTGGTCTTACCTTCAGGTGCTCCCTCTCCCCTGGGACATCCTGTCATGGTTTAGAGGACTGCTGCTATCATGTTTCCCCTCAGCCTTCTCTTCTTTAGACTAAACATTTTATGTTTTTTATTTATAATCAATTTATATAGCCACCCATCTTATATATGTGACTCTAGGTGGCTTACAATAAAATCGGTAAATTTTTCTTATCTTGGCAGCCATCTATCTACAAAAGCTGACATTGACGCTGAAATTCAGCATCGTCTGAGCTCTGCAAGTGTAGCTTTCTCCCGAATGAAGCGTAGAGTGTTTGAGGATCGGGACATTTGCAGGGAGACCAAAATGATTGTTTACAAAGCCATTGTACGCCTGTGAAACATGGACCCTCTACAAATGCCACCTCCAACTTCTTGAAAGATTCCACCAACGCTGCCTCCAAAAAATTCTGCAAATTACTTGGGAAGATAGGTGGTCTAATGTTAGCATATTGGAAGAAGCAAAGACCACCAGCATTGAAACAATGATCATCCAACATCAACTTCGCTGGACCGGGCATGTTGTTCGAATGCCTGACCGTCGTCTTCCAAAGCAACTACTTTATTCCCAACTTAAGAATGGAAAACGGAATATTGGTGGACAGCAAAAGAGATTCAAAGATACTCTCAAAGCTAATTTTGAAAAAAATAATATCAGCATTGAGAACTGGGAAGCCCTAACTCATGAGCATTTCAATTGGAGGTCAGCCTTTATTAAAGGCGCTATGGACATTGAAGAAGCACGAGTACAGGGCGAAAGGGAGAAACGAGCTAAGCGGAAGGCACGTCAGGCAAACCCTCATTGTGACCGTCTTCCACCTGGAAACCTATGCCCTCATTGTGGAAGGTTGTGCAGATCCAGAATTGGCCTTTACAGCCACTTACGGATCCACTGTTAAGATTTTACCCCTGGAAGACAATCTTACTCGGCCAAGAAGAATACATGACTCTAGGTGGCTTACAATAAAATAGATAAAATTTTGTTGTTGTTGTTCAGTCGTTAGATAAAATACAAAACATAAAAATATAAAAAATAAAACACACAGCAGCCAGGCATAATCCAATCAATTATCCACCCGGCCATGAGACAGATTCTGTCACATGCCTAGGGCTCCAGGCTCAGGCACAAATTGAGTTTTGGAGGCCAGCAGGGTCAGGGCCAGTCTGATCTCTGGATATTCCAAAGGGCAGAATATTCTGGATATTCCCTGGATACCCTGGATAATATAATATAATAATATGGCAGAAAAGGCTCTCCTTCTGGGCCCCACTGACAGACCCTCCTTACCGACGGTACCCAGAGCATGCCCTCCTGCCAGTTCAGATAGGACAGGTACAAACAACCAGGGAGAGATGGTCCAGTTTACTTAGGTGGTCCCATTTACTGGGTTACTTCCCCGTCCCAAGCCATGAAGGGCTTTAAAGGTGATTTCCAGCAAGCATCTTGAATTGCAACTGGAAGCACACTGGAAGCCAAGGCAGCTCATGGAGTAGTGGTGTCACATGCGCCAAATAACCAGCACCATTAATTGTCCAGGCTGCTGCATTCTGCACCAGCTGAAGCTTTCAAATACTGTTCAAGGGCAGCCACATGTACAGCACCTTACAATAGTTCAGTCTGGAGGTCACAAGGGCATGAGTGACTGTAAGTAGGGCTCCCCGGTCCAGGAACGGGCACAACTGACACCCAACCAGAAGTTGTGCAAAGGCCCTCTAGCCATGGCTGCCAACTGCTCCTCAAGGAGGAGCCATGAGTCCAGACCAGCTCTGTCTCAGGCAGTGCCACCCCATCCAGAATCAAAGGTGGAAGGTCCCCAGAACCAGGAGGTCCAAAAACCCAGAGCCACTCAGCCTTGCTTGAATTGAGCTGAAGCCTGTATTGCCCCATCCAGGTCCCAACAGCCTCCAGGCACTGAGACAGAACTTCCACAGCATCACTCAGGTGGCCTGGGGTAGAGATATAAAGCTGGGTATCATCAGCATACTGAAGACACCTCACCCCAAACCATTGGATGACTCACTCAACAATGCTCTCCCCCGCCATCAACATCCACTGGAACTGACTCCAGAGGAAGGAGGAGAACCAGCACAACACCATGCCACCCACCTACAACTCCTGGAGCCAGCCCAGAAGGATACCATGCTTGATGGTATTGAAAGCCACTGAGACGTCAAGAAGAGCAAGGATGGATGCACCAAGCCCATCCCACTCCCACCAGCCATAATCCAAGAGTGTGATTAATGCCATCTCAGTCCCATACCAAGGTCTGAACCCTGTCTAAAAGGGTCCAGATAATCTGCTTCTTCCAGAGTCCTCTGAAGCTGCAGCGCAATCACCTTCTATACAACCTTCCCTAAAAAGGGAAGGTTGGAAACTGAACAAAAGTTGTCCAGAATGGTGGGGCCTAGTGATGTCCCCTTGAGGAGGGGGTGAACCTCTGCCCTCTTAAGAGGTGGCAGAGCCACCCTCTCCCTGAAAGAGGAATTAACCATCGCCAGAACCCAACCACACATCCCTTCCCAGGAGGTCTTGACCAGCCAGGAGGGACACAGTGTTTGATTGGGTTCGCTCTTTGTCGATGTGATGGACTTCAGTAACACTGCTGGTTCTCAGGAAGGAGGGAGCACATTCCAAGGAGGGGAGCAAGATAAGAGAAAACACAGTCCATATCTGGACTGTGGGAAGTCTAAGATGTTCAGAATAGCCCCACCCTAGAGCCTTCCAGGTTATTTCCAGGTTAGGTAGCTTTAGTGTGGCAAGATTCTGTCTATATGGTGTGAGCAAATAAAGAACTGAAGTTTGAATGGACTGATTCTTTGTCATTCTTGGGCTGGGCCTGACAGTCATTCTCCGGTAGTGCTCTAAGTTCTCCCACTTCATCTCCCTAAGCTCCTCCGTAAATCAGGGGGAGTTCTGGGATCACCAGGAGGGAGAGGCCACTTAGGCACAAACTGATCCAAAGCCCCCACCTCCCTCTCATTCCAGGTGGCCAATAGGGCCTCAGTCGGAGCATGCAGCAGACCCTCCAGAACAACGCCAAGCACCTTCTGGAACCCATTTGGGTCCATTAGTCACCTGGGGCAGACCAGTCCAATAGGTCCAGCCTCCCTGTGGTGGGGTGTAGCACCATAGGGTTACCAGAGAGTGATCTGCCCATGACAGGGGAGAAACTGAAACCGACCCCAAAATCAGATCACCTTGCCACTGCTCTGACAGAAAAACCAGGTCAGGCATATGACCACTGTTATACAGTGCCATATTGTTTATGGTATGTTAAACATACCAAGCTCCTTCAACCACTCTTTGTAGGATTTAGCCTCCAAGCCCCTCACCATCTTTGTTGTGTTTTCTGCACTCTTTCTAGTTCCTCAGCATCCTTTTTGTATTGTGGCAACCAGGACTGGACACAGTATTTCAGATGTGGTCTGACCAGTGCAGCATAGAGTGGTATTATCACTTCAATAGATGACACTATACATCTATTGATGCATTGGCTCTTTTGGCAGCTATAGCTGTCAGTCTCCCTCCACTTTAACAACAACAACAAATCTTTATTACGGTCATAGACCAGCATAAGGAGGATAAAGTACAGTCAATTAAAAGATACAAATGAGTTTAAAATATAAAACTAAAACACAGGTCCAGTGGGGGAGAAAAGGGGGGGGTGAAAGAGAAAAAGGGGGGGTAAATATAGAGGGCCATAGGATTAGTATAACTGGAAATGCATTACTCTAGTAAATTAAAATTGAAGGCTAATTTGTGGAACTCATCATCCGGCGAATTTTAAGCGCTGCCACACAGAATCTGGCAACATTGTATGTTGTGGTAGGGTTGATGTCTGACAGCAGCAGGGAGGTATAAAATTGTCCTGAGCGCCCCGGATATTTGTACAACAATGGTGTAATGAGACTAGTTCAAATGTCTCTATAAAACAGGCACTGAAGGAGCACATGCTCTGTTGTTTCTATGTGGCCAGAGTCACAGCGGCACTGTCTCCTGATAAGGTATCTTTCGAGGACAGCAGATGGGAGGGCATGACATCGTGCCAATGTAAAAGCTCTCCGATGGTTGGGTACCTCTAGTTTAGATACTGTAGGTATATCATGGGGAAGGCACAATATCTACTGGATTCATTGGCAATAAAGGTTGGGGAGCTGGCTAGATCCAATTGGTGTTCTGTGTCTATTACCCGTTGTTTGGTGAGTGCTTTGGCCTGATCATAACCCATGCTGAGTAGCAGCCCTGGAGAGAAGCCCAGGGATGAGATTTTGTTTGTCACTGCTTGTTTCCATTTGGATTGGAAGTCATCACTCAGAGTTAATGGGGCAAGGCCAAGGGGAAAAAGGGATAGTCTGAGCCAATAACTGAGTATGACCACCCACACCCTAGCCTCTATTTTCATGAGTCCTGTCTCTAGTCTCAGGGTGGCATTAGAGACGCATTTTGGTACTTGAAGGGCTGATCTTAAGAATTTGCACAAGTTCTAATGGAGTAAAGTTGGAGAAGGGGCCTAGTTGGGCTCCATGCAGGAGTTGTGCTACTGGCTTAGCTTCAAATAGTTTGAGTGCTGCAGGTATGAAGTGGCCTCCCCTTGACTTGAGATATTTTAGAATGGCATTTGAGCTCCTTTGTGCAATCTCAGCTACGTAGTCCCCATGGGCTTTTCTGCTATTGTCAGAATGGAGGACTACTCCCAGGTATTTGAAACATGGGACCTGCTCAATTTTATGGCCATCTATGCTCCAGGAGTGACTCTTGGGTCTTTTGGCAAATGCCATAATTTTGGTTTTCTGGTAGTTGAGTTGCAGCTGGTCTTCGTTGCAGTAATGTGTTAATGCTCTCAGTGCTCTTTTAAGGCCAATAGGTGTTCTTGACAATAGTGCTGCATCATCTGCATAGAGTAGAGTGAAAATATGTCTTCCCGCAAGTTTTGGGGGGTGAAAGTCCATGCTGTGAAGATGGTCCACCATGGAGTTGATGTAGAAGTTAAATAAGAGTGGGGCCAGGATGCATCCTTGCTTGACGCCTTTCTGAGCTCCAACGGCATTGGTGAGATGGCCCTGGGGGTTACATCTTATTTTAAGTGAGGTCCCTTCATGGAGCATGCGTATTAAGTAGAGTAGCCATCGGTCAATTGAGGAGGCCTCCAGTTTTCCCCATAACTTAACTCTGGAAATGGAGTCAAAGGCTGCTTTAAAGTCTATGAAGGCGGCATATAGGGAGGTTGTATTATGGGAGGAATATTTTTCTATAAGGTGTTGTAATACTACGCACTGATCTATGGTGGATCGGCCTTCCCTAAAGCCGACTTGCTCTTCGGCAAGTATGTTTTCTTGTTCCATCCAGATCTGGAGTTTCCATTGCAGATGCCTTGCATACAGTTTGCTGATTGTGTTGAGGAGGCTGATTGGTCTGTAATTTGCAGGGTCTTCCTTTTTCCCTTTCTTTTTGTAAATGGGGACAATGATTGCAAGCCCCCAATCCTTGGGAATTCGACCATAGTTGTCAATGCAGGTGAAAAATGATGCTAATGTGGGGGTCCAGAAATCCAAATTGTTTTTAATGACCTCTGATGGGATTAGATCTTCTCCTGGGGTCTTTCCTAATCTTAGTTGAGCAACAAGGTTCTTGATCTCCATTGCTGTCGCAGGTGGCCACGTTGGTAAATTTTCTATATTTTGCATAGGGCATCCATTTCCGTCAGAGGCATCCATATAGAGATCTTGAAAGTATGCCTCCCAGGTCCCTGGAGGGATGTGACAGTCTGCCATAGTTCGACCATTGCTTTGGGCGCTTGATGTGATATGCCAGAAGGTGGCTGAATGTTTCGATTTGACTGCTTGAATTAGCCGTGTCCTAATGCGAAGAGAGGACTCACTGGAAAAGACCCTGATGCTGGGAAAGACTGAAGGCAAATGGAGAAGGGGACGGCAGAGGATGAGATGGTTAGATAGCATCACCGATGTAATGAACATGAATTTGAGTAAACTCCGGGAGACGGTGGAGGACAGGAAGGCCTGGCGTGCTATGGTCCATGAGGTCACGAAGAGTCGGACACGACTAAACGACTGAACAACAACAAAAGTTGTTATTCATGGCTTCCCTTTTCTTGCGTGCCAGCAGTTGCTTATAGTGTCTCTTTTGTAGGAGTAGGTCCTGTGCAGCTGTTGGTGTAGAGTTGGATACATAAGCCTGATAGGTGGAGGCGAGTGCTTTTTTCGCATTGACACAGTCCTTGTCAAACCAGGACTTAGAATGATGTTGTTGTTGTTTCCGGGATGCATTATTGCTGCGGTTTAGTTGCTTATGGAGCTCTTGAGTGATGGTATTGTAGTTCTCCAGGAGTGCATTGGGATTCGTAGCTGAGGTCATGGCAGTCTGTAGGCTCAGTAGGTGTTCTGTGGCCAACAGCTCAGTTATCCTTTGATTCAGACAGGGAGTCCATTTGGCTCGACAGTAGGTTCTTCCTACCGGCATTAGGAAGGGTTGATAACAGTCCACTGTATGTGTTTGTTGAGTGAAAGCGTTTAGTTGGAGGAAAATTGGGAAGTGGTCACTGTCAAATTTAGGCATGACTTCTAGGGCTTTGGCATGTGAGAGAAGATCCCTGGAGACGATTATATAATCAATAGCACTCATTTTGGAGCCAGAGAGGTAGGTGAATTCAGCTGGGTGGTCACCTTCAAGGGCACCATTTAGAATATGGAGGTTTAGCCTGTAAGTTGTTTGAGCCAGGCAAAAGCCTGCAAAATTCGATTTCTGATCTTTAGAGCATCGTGGGAGGAGGGAACCATCATATTCAAGGTTGGGAAGGGGGCATTTGTAGCATTTGTACAGGGTGTGGTCATTGGGGCCCATTCTTGCATTGAGGTCTCCTCCCAGGATTACAGATGCATTTGAGTTCTGCATTATAAGGTCCGCAGCATAGGTTTCCAGTTCAGACCACAAGGCCTTGGTCTGGGGTTTCCTCTTCATTGGGGGCATATAAGCATTTATTATCAGCAGTGCATGATGGTTGAATTGGATCAGCACTGCCATTGCACATGTCTTAAGTGGGGGAAGGGGCCTTGATATGGCTCGTAGTGTGGTGGAGACTAAGATCCCCAGGCCTCCTTTCGCTCTTCCGTGCTTTGCCCCAACTGAAAATGAGTGGAATCCGTTTAGAATTATTTCATCCACAGACCACCTTTCCTGGATCAGTATGATGTCATGGCGGGAGAGGAAGTCTGTGAAGCAGGGGTCTCTGGAGGATGCAGCCCACCCAGCCACATTCCATGTTAGGAATGTGATCTTATGCTGGTCACCTGACTGTCATACATCAGGTTCCTGCTCTTCTTTATCCCTCCAGCTCCTGTTCTTATGAGGGGGTGGAGGGGCTTGTGCTTCTGGCAGAGAGGCTGGAAGAATCAGTGCTGCGTGTGCGGCAAAATTTGGGTCGCTGGCTAGCAGAGATTCCACTTCTTTGGTAGGGGGTGAATCCTTGATTTTGTCCAGTGAGGAGGGGGATGAGGGAAACTGTTTCTTCTGTGATTCAGGCTCCTTCTGTGACCGGAGAGGCCCCACATATTGGGGAATATCTCCAGATTGAGGTTTGCTCTGTTCTTTAGTTGTTGCTGGTGTGAGATTGTCGAGGAAGTCACTGTCAGAATCACTTTCAGAGAAATCAGTGTAGTGTACTGACAGTTTCCTGCATGTCTTTGAGTTGGGGTGTGGGCTCAGTAAGGCATCTCTATCAGACTGCAGCTGAATTTCCATGTCACTTTCAGCACTGGGAGTGTGTGACAGAATTATATTTTTAAACTCTGCTAATTTGAGCTTCAAATTGCTCAGATCAGTGTCTGTTTGTTTGGCTACCTTCTTATCGGCAGATTTACAATGTCTAATTGCAGGGTCGTGATCCTTTCCAGTGATAAGGTCACGGACTAATAAATCTTTAAAAACCCTAGTGGGTTTGATGCCGTATCTTTGTAGATATCTGTCCATTTGAGCCAGTTTATTGGGAATCAAAGGGTTGTGAAAAGTCAGAAGGATACGCATAGCGTATGCACTCTATGCACGCCAATTTGGCCATTCGAAGCTTTGCCTTTGCCTCATGTATTCTGGTCCTTAATAAATGAATCTTTTTAGCATGAACTGACTTAAAGGTTTCTTGGTTTTGGGATTCTGATACTGAGACTCTCACAATAGCACACTATTGACTCATGCTTAATCTGTAGTCTACCAACACACTCAGATCCTTCTCACAAGTAGTTTTCCTAAACCAGGTACTGCCTATCTTATACCTGTGCATCTGGTTTTTCCTGCCTAAATGCAGAACTTACATTTCTCACCACTGAACAACACTTTGTTGGATAGGGCCCAATGTCTATCAAGATCCTTTTGAATCTTGAACCTGTATTCTGGGGTGTTAACCATTCCCCCCTCCCCAGCTTTGTGTCACCTGCAAATTTTATGAGCATCCCTTCTATTCCCTCATCTAAGTCATTTATGTAGATGTTGAAGAGTGCTGGGCCCAAGAACCCTGAGGTACCCTACTGCATACCTCCCTCCATGTGAGCATAGATCCATTAAAGACCACGCATTGGCTACGGTTGTTCAGCCAACTGCAAATCCATCTAGTAGTGGGACCACCCATCCCACATTATTCCAGTGTATCCAGAAGGAGGCTCTGGTCTACTTTATCAAATGTAGGTAGTACAATTACAAGCCAGTGTCAAAGCCAAGGATCCTTGAGTCCTAGACTGACCTTGGCTTGCTTTTATATCTTTTCTTTGCATATTTGGATTTAGCCTTAGGTTTGCCAACCAGTTCTGATCCGACTTGTATGTAGCAAACTTGCTCTTCATGACCCTGCCCCAGTAGTCCCATCCTCTCAATGCAGTTACTGGTAACTCACCGAGCCCTGAGTGTGACAGCAACAGGGAGCAATTCCCAACAGAGGTTTTGCTATTTGTCCATGCTCCTGGTTTCTCCTCAGTCACCCTCAGTCTCTCATGGGGCATGGCTCACATTTCTAGCATTTTTGTGCACATTCAAGATCTTTGGAAAAGCAACATTTACTCAGGAGCCATCCAGAATTTGGAATCCCATCATCACATTTTCTACCCCATCCTTGTAACAGGTTCTTCAGAGGTCACATTCTCCATCTTTACTTTCAGAAATTACATAGATGAAGTGAAGATATTATTGGTGGATTAAGTATATTTGTATTCCTCTAATAGAGAAAAGCCCTCATTTGTACCTCAGCTACAAGACTGGTAATATAATCCTGGTAACATGTAAGTGGTATTTGAATTAATGAAGTTCATAATCTACTGTGGCTCTAACTACCACCATTCAATTGAGCATTAAAGTAGATAGATGGGGTAGTGGATACAATATGCTTAATTTGCAAAGGTTCAGCAAGCAAATGTAAAAGTTGCTGGAAATTATTTCCGCCATTCCTCCTGCAGAGAAGTTAACACTTCAGTGAACCCAAATACACCAATTCTACAAACTTATGCAGCATTTTCATGTTGCAATCTAGTTATGTATTTCTAGATGACCAAACATGCTCAAATTACCACTAACTACAATCCTATCACTTGGTTCAGTGGGCAGAAAGGCAATATTTTAATGGAGGGAAGAATGGAAGGAACTGGGGAGAACATAAGTTGGGTTTGCTACTGAGAGAAAGGAGATGTTCCTAGCTCAGCCCCCATGACTGCCATATTGCACAACATTTGCCATCTGCGTGTTAGCACAGAAAATGACCGGGGATGTATATTTTCATAGTTGCTCTTCCAGCCTGGAGTAAGTAGAAGTCAACTTCTTGGGGTGTCAAATAGATTCTGTAGAACACAACAGATGAGCGCCTAGACTGTGTAAGAAGTGCCCATAGCGTTTGGGCAGGTCTTAAGGCACTCCTTGACACAGTTGCTCTCTTTGCTCCTGTAATACCTTAGAAGTTTCCATGTTTGGTTGATTAGAATGACTATTTGCACCTAACCACCTGCTGACCACAAAGGGCAGTGAGGGGGAGTTGATAAGGAAGGAAATCCTCAGCCACTGGGCCTCCTCTTTGTCTACCATTTTCCTGTCTACAAGATTGCTAATCTCAAGAACTTTTGCTCTCCAGCTCTCCTCTTGGAAGATGGTAGTTAGCCAGGTGCTGGCCTTTTCCTGTCCCTAACTTATTTCCTTAAATAAATATTTTTCTTATGGTTCCAAAACCCATTTCAGTCATCATTGCTCAGGTTAGATTCCCACTCCCAGAAATGCTCACATGCATCCACAAATGCCTTCCCACCAACCACATGGGCTCAGACTGTGGGGACTGTCTTTTGTAATTTCAAGATTTCATAAAGGAGAGAGAAAGGGTGAAATATCCTGAGCACCTGAGGAAAAGCTCAGAAAAGAAAGCAAAGGTGAACAGGAAAGTTTCAGCCTGCAGAGAAGATGGAAAAGGCCAGAATGCTCCTTTTGAAAATACTTCTGAAGTCTTTCTGAAGTACTTTTGTGCAGGAGCATATTAGACATACGAAAGCAGGACGGGATCAAAGAGTCTGGGATGCTGCAAACATCAGCCTTGCCCAACCTTTTCACCCTGGAGGAACCTTGAAATATTTTCCAGGCCTCAGGGAGCCCCTGCACATTCAGGCTCAAGTATAGGCCAGAAGTTACAAAATTATTGTACTTGTTTCATGGGTAGGCCTGTTAGATGCATTAACAGTGTTCTTAAACTAAAAATAAAGAATGAAACTTACCTCTTTAATGTGAAGTTGCCCGAATTTGAAAGAATTTTTTAAATAAACCGTGATCTCCCAGGGAACCCCTAGTGACCTCTCGCGGAACCCGAGGGTGCCATGGAACCCTGGTTGAGAAACCCTGACATAGCAACAGGCATGGTCAGCCTGGTGAGGAGTGGCCTGAAATTTCTGTATTGACAGGGTTTAGATCAAGCCAAAGAAACTTGAAATCCCTCTCAAATATAAGACCCAGTTTGCAATGTGCATCTTTTCAGAAAGCTTTGAAACATATCCGTAAGGGAGGAAAGGAATCTAAATTTGCATAAAGGTCAAATGAGAAAGGGAAAGGCCAATACACCAAGAAATGCTGTTTGTCTTGCTCCTGTGTATATTGTTTTAAATGACCAAGTAGTGGTGCAAAGAAGAGAAAGCAGAAGCAGAGATTAAACTTATAATAAACAGCTGGCAAGACTTCAATCTGCATACCTGGGAGGGAGGATACAGTTCTCAGTCAAGAAAATGCTTGTTAGGCCAGGAGAAAAGTGTCCTGTCCCAACTAAGACTTGAAGCAGGAAGGGGTGGAATATAGTCTTTTATTTACAATTAACACAAATTTACACGATAGATAGATAGATGATAGATAGATAGATAGATAGATAGATAGATAGATAGATAGATAGATGATAGATAGATAGATGATAGATAGATAGATGATAGATAGATAGATAGATAGATAGATAGATAGATATAGATAGATGATAGATAGATAATGATAGATGATGATAGATAGATAGATAGATAGATAGATAGATAGATAGATGATAGATAGATGATAGATAGATAGATAGATAGATAGATAGATGATAGATAGATAGATAGATAGATAGATAGATAGATAGATAGATAGATGATAGATAGATAGATGGATGGATGGATGGATGATAGATGATAGATGATAGATAGATGATATAGATAGATAGATAGATGATAGATAGATGATAGATAGATAGATAGATAGATAGATAGATAGATAGATAGATGATAGATAGATAGATAGATAGATAGATGATAGATAGATAGATGATAGATAGATAGATGATAGATAGATAGATAGATAGATGATAGATAATGATAGATGATAGATGATAGATAGATAGATAGATAGATAGATAGATAGATAGATAGATAGATGATAGATAGATGATAGATAGATAGATAGATGATAGATAGATAGATAGATAGATGATAGATAGATGATAGATAGATAGATAATGATAGATGATGATAGATAGATAGATAGATAGATAGATAGATAGATAGATAGATATAGATGATATGATAGATAGATAGATAGATAGATGATAGATAGATGATAGATAGATAGATAGATAGATAGATAGATAGATAGATGATAGATAGATAGATAGATAGATAGATAGATAGATAGATGATAGATAGATAGATGATAGATAATGATAGATGATAGATGATAGATGATAGATAGATAGATAGATAGATAGATAGATAGATAGATAGATAGATGATAGATAGATGATAGATAGATAGATGATAGATAGATAGATAGATAGATAGATAGATAGATAGATGATAGATAGATAATGATAGATGATGATAGATAGATAGATAGATAGATAGATAGATATAGATGATATGATAGATAGATAGATAGATAGATAGATAGATAGATAGATGATAGATAGATAGATAGATGATAGATAGATAGATGATGATAGATAGATAGATAGATAGATAGATAGATAGATAGATAGATGATAGATAGATAGATGATAGATAGATGATAGATAGATAGATAGATAGATATAGATGATATGATAGATAGATAGATAGATAGATAGATAGATAGATAGATAGATAGACAGATAGACAGATAGATGATAGATAGATAGATGATAGATGATAGATAGATAGATAGATAGATAGATAGATAGATAGATGATAGATAGATAGATAATGATAGATGATGATGATAGATAGATAGATAGATAGATAGATAGATAGATAATGATAGATGATGATAGATAGATAGATAGATAGATAGATAGATAGATAGATATAGATGATATGATAGATAGATAGATAGATGATAGATAGATGATAGATAGATAGATAGATAGATAGATAGATAGATAGATGATAGATAGATGATAGATAGATAGATAGATAGATAGATAGATAGATAGATGATAGATAGATGATAGATAGATAGATAGATAGATAGATAGATAGATAGATAGATGATAGATAATGATAGATGATAGATGATAGATGATAGATAGATAGATAGATAGATAGATAGATGATAGATGATAGATAGATAGATGATAGATAGATAGATAGATAGATAGATAGATAGATAGATGATAGATAGATAGATAATGATAGATGATGATAGATAGATAGATAGATAGATAGATAGATAGATATAGATGATATGATAGATAGATAGATAGATAGATAGATAGATAGATAGATAGATGATAGATAGATAGATGATAGATAGATAGATAGATAGATAGATAGATAGATAGATAGATAGATGATAGATAGATAATGATAGATGATAGATAGATAGATAGATAGATAGATATAGATGATATGATAGATAGATAGATAGATAGATGATCGATAGATAGATAGATAGATAGATAGATAGATAGATAGATGATAGATAGATAGATAGATGATAGATAGATAGATAGATAGATAGATAGATAGATAGAGATAGATAGATAGATAGATAGATAGATAGATAGATAGATAGATAGATAGATAGATAGAGACAGCAACACGAGGTGCTCACAGAATTCAAGATGCCTGCAATGATCAGTTCCTGGCTGGCATGCACACAGGCAGCCACCACGTGGCAGTGATGTAGGGCGACAGCCCTGAGTTTGTGTCGACCCCCGGGAAAGAAGTCCACCCAGTACTTGGAGGGGCCAAGGCAAGATTCTGGTGCGAGGCTTGGTGCAATGGCGAGGCAAGGTTCCGGCATGAGGCTTGGCGGGGTGGAGATGCGGCAAGGTTCCAGCACGAGGCTTGGCACAGCGGTGAGGCAAGGTTCCAGCACAAGGCTTGGTGCGGAGGCTGTGAGACAAGGTTCTGGCGCGGCTGGGTGGCAAGTCAGGTTTCCAGCATGGGGCGCGGCAGGGTGGCAAGACAGGGTTCTGGTGTGAAGCTTGGTTGGGTGGCAAGGCAAGGTGCCATCTCAAAGTTCGGCTGGTCGGCAAGGTAAGGCTCTGGCATAGGGGCAAGGCAAGGCCCGAGTGGGGATTCTGGTGTGCTGATGGGATCACGATTCACTCCGGGTTGCAGTATGGAACGTGAACGGTTGTCTCCAGCAGTTGGCACCAGCTGCGTTCACCTTTTTATCCTTTGAGTTTCCCGCCATTTGCGGGCAGGAGCCAATCACGCCTTGCGTTGCTCGGACCGCCTTTCCCATCTCCTTTCTCATGTGCTGATAGGCGGAGGCGATTCTTCCTCCAATCAGCAGCTCCAGATCCGATTCAAATTTCGCGCCATACCAGTTCTTCCCTGCTTCTACTGTTACCCGACCTTCCTCTTCAGAATCTGACTCATCCTCCATCCTGACAAAAAGAAAGGAAATGCTTCATTATTTTTTTTAGATTTTTTTTATCCTGCCTTTATTATTTTTCTAAATAACTCAAGGCAGGGAACATACCTAATACTCCTTCCTCCTCCTCTTTTCCCCACAACAACAACCCTGTGAGGTGGGTTGGGCTGAGAGAGAGTGACTGGCCCAAAGTCACCCAGCTGGTTTTCATCCCTGAGGCAGGACTAGAATTCACAGCCTCCTGCTTTCTAGCCTGGAGCCTTAACTACTAGACCAAACTGGCAGGTAGTCCTCGCTTTATGACTGCCCTGTTTAGCAACTGTTCAAAGTTACAACAGCATTGAAAAAGTAACTTTGTGACCTGTTCTCACACTTACAACCATTGCAGTATCCCACAGTCACATGATTGCCATTTGCGTGCTTCACAGCCAGCTTCTGACAAGCAGAGTCAATGGAGAAGCCAGCAGTAAAATCGCAAGTCGTGGTCCCGTGATGTCTCGCTTAATGACTGAAGGGGAAGTGACATCGTAACTCCATTGCGGTCACATGATGTCTCACTTAACAATCACGTTGCTTAGCAAGGGAGTTGCCAGTCCCAATTGTGGTCATTAAGTGAATACTACCTGTAGTTCAGGTCAACTGCAAATATTTTGTAAAAGGCAAATAAAGGCCTGCACAAATAAGTTTCAGATATATTCTCAGGTCAGTTTAAGAAAATATGAGAAAAGAAGAGATGGTATCAATTTTGATTCTGGGGCAACTTTCAACTTTATCAAAGAGGAGAGATTTATTGAATTGGATAATAAATAAATCTACCATAATCTAAACATAAATTTCATAAAGCAAATGGATGAAAACGAACCAGTTGGGAGATACTTTCCTCTATAAAGGAGAGGTACTCAGTTTAAGAATGAATTATGTCTTACATGTCCCAGATCTGGAGTCAAGTCTGTTCTCATGCTATAAGATGCAGGTCTAACAAATAAATAGTAGGGAGCATCAGTAACACAAAAGCTATCTGAAAAATAGGGTCCCAACAAATGTACCCAATGCAACACTATAGGATTTATGGCATAGAAGGAAACCTAGTGTAGGGTACCTACAACTGTTCAGTTCTAAAATTTGTTTATTTGTTTATTTGTTTATTTGTTTATTTGTTTATTTGAATTTATTTGCCACCCATCTCCAGTGGACTCTGAGCAGCGCACAAAACTAAAAGAGACATAAAACAGCTAAAAACATTAAATCAACAGGCAACCTGGACTCACATGCACTGGTAACAAAATCCACAAAGCAAAACAGGGGCCATTAAACAAATAACAAACATCAACCCAGGCCTGGGTCCAAAGCCAGGCTTTCAGAGCTTTCCGGAATCACAGGCAAGAGGGCGCTGTCCTTATCTTTGGGGGATGCTGGTCCAGGGGGTGGGGCCACGACAGAGAAGGCCCGCTTCCTCAGTCCGTAAGATGGCTGTGTTTAATGGAGGGGACCTAGGGCGCACCCACTCTGCCGGAACGTACCGGGTGGGCAGAAACAGTTGCAGACAAGCGCCCTCTCAGGTATCCAGGCCCTCTGCCATCCAGACCTTTATAGGTAATGACCAGCACCTTGGATTGCACTCAAAGCCAACTGGCAGCCAATGCAGCTCACGTAGCAGCAGTGACACATGGGCACACCGAATGGGGCCCATTACTGCTTCTAGAGATCAAACTAATGGGTACCACTATGAAGGCTCTTTGCGCCAAGAGGGAGAAAAAGGGACCCCACGTATAGGAGGACATTGACAGGATAAAGCATTTTAAATGGAAATAGGCTGTAGAATAGGAGATTGAAGTGCTCCATAAGGGTAACACATGGACTATTGTCAGGTCTTCCCCAGGAAAGAAAACTGTGGGATGCCAGTATGTTTTCAAGACCGGTACTAAACAGAAGGGGATACCTCCATGTACAAGATGTCAAGAAGATGCTCATTACATAAAGGAAATGAGCAGAAGTGATGCTGGCAGATGCATCTGGTATGCTTTCACCCAGAGTTGGGCTACTCCTGAAGATATTCTCATAGTTACTTGGAATAGGTCATATTCTTTCAGCCAAGCTATCTCACAGGACTATTGTGTCAACGATAGGTTTTGAGGAAAGAGTGCTGTACCCACTGCCTAGAACTCCTGGAAAACAAAATGTGGGGTATAAATGCAACAACAATTAAAACACAACAGATGTGGATCTAGGAAACTACAGTATTTTTTAAAAGAATCAGGCATCTAGGGCAGCCAGTCTAGAAAACATCCTGCAGCAACCAGGAGACTTGAACTCCGATTCCATAGGATTAAATCCTATTCCTTTTTCCTAGAGTAGAATGCAGAACACCATGACCAGAGAGAGCAGAACTTCCTTCGGCAAGTCATAATCTAGGTAGCCTGGCTGGCCACAATTCAGTATGGGCTGGACATGAGTCCTTTGGGCAGAATACTAGCAGCAAACTGCCCTCAGTGGCTGGGGGGAAGATGTCAATGCAACCCTGCAGGATTCATCATCCCAGGCTTTGTGCTGGTGGAAATTAAATTAAAATTGAAAGTGGAAAAGGTAATGTTATCATTGAGAGAACGCCACTCTAAAGAAACTCAAAAGGGAAGTGCAAGGGGACACATCCGGGGACAACAGATGACCATTGCTGGCATTGTTCTTCTCCACTGTAACCGAAGGAAAGGCCTTATATGAGAGTGGCAGCTGGGGTTGTACGGGGAGTCGCTCTAGGCAAATGCGGGGGAGGAGAGTTAAGTCCTTGCTGACCGCCAAACAGATTCCCAGCAGAAAGGACGGTCAGTATCTTCTGAACAGCAGGAGCTAAAGACGTCCCTTCTGGCCAGCTGCCTTGAAGATCCAGCTTCTGATTAATTTTAAACTTCAACACACTCTGGCATTCAGAATTTTCTCCAGCTCCAGCTCCAGCTCTGATCCTTTGGCTCATTTACATGTGTTTATTGTGGGGTCATTTGTTCATTCATTCATTCTGTTTTATTTTTTTAATTTATATCCTACCATAATCTCATGACTCTCAGTGGTTTACATGATATGCAAAGAAAATAATTAAAACAATCACAGTATGATTAAACAAAATAAACTAAGTAATAAAATTAACAGCCATGTGCCTTTCCCCACCTTGTGCGTCCTTAGGGAATATTGGAAGCTACCGGGTGCCTTCCTTTTAATTATAGCCCTATAATTCTTGCCAAATTGACATCTCCATTTAATTTTGTTTGCAATATATCTGTGGCAGCAAATGATAAATGTAATAGCCCAATGATCATTCACAAGACAGTTGCTTACTCCAAATATTGCCCCTGCTTAAGCAACATGTTCAGCTTGATTGATTTATTGACTTACTAAACCAACCTTTGCTTGCATTTTACAGTAATTAAAACAATCTGCATAGAGCAGTCAGTAAATTATTATGTCAGCAGATCATTAAGGCAGGGCTGGGCAGCGAAGTTCAGAATCAAGATACTTGAGTTAATGGTTGAGTAACATTTGTCTGCACCTGGAAAAGGAACGATTTACTTACATGGGGCCTTCAGTGTCCAATTCACACCCAACAGGTGGGAAGCAGGGTATGCTCAGAACTGGACAGCCATTCCATGCACAGAGTTTAGCTACGGGAGTATCTCTACCTCTCCTTGTGTGTTTCCACCAGACCAACTGCTTTGCTTCGTGATGCAGATGGTTCAGCTGTGCTAAATTTACTTCCAGACATCTCAGAGTGCTTCTTCATCTATTTTGAATCCGAGAGAGAGAGAGAGAGAGAGAGAGAGAGGGAGGGAGGGAGGGAGGGAGGGAGAGAGCGCCAGTTTGGTGTAGGGGTTAAGGCATCAGGCTAGAAACCGGGAGACCATGAGTTCGAGTCCCCCCTTAGGCACGAAAGCCAGCTGGGTGACCCCGGGCCAGTCCCACTCTCTCAGCCCCAGGAAGGAGGCAATGGAAAACCACTTCTGAAAAACCTTGCCAAGAAAATTGCAGGGACTTGTCCAGGCAGTCTCCAAGAATCGGACATGATTGAACATATATACATATACATATACATATACATATACATATACATATACATATACATATACATCATATACATATACATCATATACATATACATACATACACACACACACACACACTATATTTCTTGTCTCATCCATGTATGGTTCCAGTAGCCCACTTATCATCAGATTGTCCTGGTTCACCAACATCTGGTGCTGACCTTGTTAATCCGGGCAAAGTCTAAGCTGGCAAGACTCTCTTAGTTCATGTCACTCTCCTATCCAAGGTAGGCAGGTGAAGTCTTAGGGGGTCTTTGCCCAAGAACCCCTACTGATAAGGTAGGTACCAGCCAAGATTCGAACCCCGGTCTCCTGTGTCAAAGGGCAGCGCTCTAACCACTACGCTATCCAGGCACTTCATAAAGTTCAAGAGTGGAACTACCATCAGCCACCTCCTCTCCATGGATGACATCAAGCTATATGTTAAGAATGAACAAGACATCGACTCACTGATCTACCTGATACAGATTCAGACTGGAGAAGTATGGCCGGATGGTAGTAAAGAGAGGGAAGTTAGTTAAGACTGTTGGGGTGGAACTACCAGCAGGCCACATAGCAGACATACAGACCAGCTACAAGTGCTTGGGTATCCCACAGTCACACGGGAACCATGAGGAGGAGGCAAGGAAGACAGCAACATCCAAGTACCACCAAAGGAAAAGACAGGTCCTGAAGAGCCAGCTCAATGGGAAGAATAAGATCCACGCTATCAACATGTATGCCCTGCCAGTCATCAGATACCCTGCCGGTATAGTGAGCTGGCCAAAGGAGGACATGGAGGCTGCTAATGTGAAGACATGGAAGCTCCTCACAACGTATGGAGGTTTCCACACCAAATCCAACACCCAGAGACTGTACAATAGACAAAAAGAGGGCAGGCAGGGTCTGGTGAGTGTCAGCCATTGTCCTGGATGAAACCTAGAGCATCCAGGAGTACATCAGTAAGATGGCACCCAAAGATGAGCTGCTGAGAGAATGTCTGAGGCAGCAGCAGACATAGAAGGAAGATCAAGCAGAGGAAGTGCCATGGCAAGACAAGACCCTGCATGGGATGTACCACTGACAGATAGCTGAGATGGCTGACCTTGGGAAATCCTACCAGTGGCTGGAAAGGGCTGGACTAAAAGACAGCACTGAGGCACTAAGCATCCGATCCATTGAAGCAAGGGTCTACCACACTAGACAGGACCCAAGGTGCAGACTATGCAGAGAGGCCTCTGAGACAGTCCAACACATATTGGCAGGATGTAAGATGCAGGCAGGAACAGCATACACTGAACGGCACAACCAAGCAGCTGGCATTGTGTACAGGAGCACAGCATATGGGCTAGACCCTCCCAAGTCCAGATGGGAGATTCCACAGAAAGTTGTGGAGAATGACAGGGCTAAGAACCTGTGGGACTTTCAGATCCAGATGGACAGGCAGGTACTGGCCAATCAACCAGACACTGTGGTAGTAGACAAGGACCAGAAGATAGTGGTGGTGATAGATGTAGTGGTGTCAAGTGACAGCAACATCAGGAAGAAAGAGTATGAGAAGCTGGAGAAGTACCAGGGCCTGAAGGAGGAACTGGAGAGGATGTGGAAAGTGAAGGCCAAAGTGGTCCCAGTGGTGGTAGGGTCACTTGGGGCTGCAACTCCCAAGCTGGGAGAGGGGCTCCAAAAGATCCCATGAACAACATCAGAGCTCTCTGTCCAGAAGAGTGCAATGGTAGGAACAGATAAGATACTGTGCAAAACCCTTAAACTCCCAGGCCTCTGGTAGAGGACCCAAGGTTGAAGAAGACACATACCACCCATAGGGGTCAGAAGGGAATTGTTTTATTATTATTATTATTACACACACACACACACAAACACAATTCTGCAATAACCACATGCCACTGAATCACATTTCTAAAATGTAGCACCGGTATATCTCCTTCCAGAAAGGATCTCAATCTTTCAAGACAGCTGAAAAAACTAATGACCCCTAGCAGAATGCTTCTGACATTTGTGGCACCACCTTTTGCCATAGGTTTTGAGAAAACGGAGTGGTTTCCAAGATATTAGAGCCAGTTTGGTCTAGTGATTAAGGCAACGGGCTAGAAACCAGGAGACAGAGAGTTCTAGTCCCGCCTCAGGCACGAAAGCCGACTGGGTGACCTTGGGCCAGTCACTCTCTCTCAGCCCAACTCACCTCACAGGGTTGTTGTTGTGGGGGAAATAGGAGGAGGAAGGAGTATTAGTTATGTTAGCCGCCTTGAGTTATTTATAAAATTAATAAAGGCAGGATAGAAAATAAATTAAATAAATAAATATTCAGCAAGATCCTATGCCAAAACTGCTAATCATATATGCGTAGGTAATACTATGATGTTCAGGACTTGTGGCACAAAACAACCAAACACTACCACAGTACTTTCCATGACTATTAAAAGGATTTGGGAGTTCATAATTTATAGAGTCAGACACGACTCTGCAGGGGAAAACCTTTACCTTTTTTAATTTATAGCACTAGAGCTAGCCACAGGTTCTGAAAGAGACAAAGTTGCTAATGATACAGTTGATAATTGGCACCTCCTGACCCTTCCTAGGTGACACCAAATCCAGGGACTTGGTTGTAAATATCATTGCTCCTTTAAGGCTTTGTAGCTAATGTGGTTTTCCCCTGTTGGCACAACTGAGGCTGTCCAATTATGAGAGGAAAACCATAAAGACACTTACATTAATGTATGTTACAGTCTAGGAATTTCTGGCTATTGACATAGCAAACATTGTAATTATTCTGATACTTCTGAAATACCAATGGCTTTATGCAGTTTTGACATTAAATAAATTATTGGTTCCTGAGAGCTGGTCCAGCACAAATGGCCACTGTCTCTGTGCACTGTTTTGCATGAATCAAGCTTTCTGTGCACATAGTCAGAACTTTTCTGGGGCAAATACCAGGTTAGCAGCAGCTGAAAATATACACTGCAATCTTTTTCTCTTTCCTTACATATTGAAAATGATGCTAAAAATCACTGCATATCAATAAAAGAGAAAGCCACTGCACTTATTCTAATTAACTAAGAAAAAGTTATTTTTTGAAAACCTGACAAATCTTTTCCCCAAGTTTGTTCTTATTACATGTAGATTTGTAGAATCAACCACAGAATGCAATGGTTGGAAGGCACCTCTGAGAGCACCTTGTCCACATACCACTAACCACACATTCATTACGGCAGCATCCTTAATAGATGGTCATCCAACCTGTGTTTAAATACTTCCGGTGAGGAAGAGACCAGCTCCCAAGTCAGAAGTTAAACAGATTTTACCATTAGGGAATGTTTGGTTAGACATCAGGGAAAATCTGCTTCTTTAATTCATTGTTGAGAACAGAACAAGACCATCTCATCTCACTACTCCTTTTGTGTGTTTTTTAACTTCTAGACCCATTATTGTCCTGGTTGCTCCTTTCTGTTTTCTTGCTCCAGCCAGTCCTGGAATTCCCACTGTAGGTGCCTTGCCTAGAGCTTCCTGGGAGGCTAATTGTCTATCATTAGCTTTCCCCCCTTTTTATAGAGGGACAATGATCGCAAGCCCCCCGTCCTTGGCGCTCGGCCACAGGCGTCAATGCAGGCAACCAGGGAGGCCAGAGTGGGGCCCACAAGTCCAGGTTGGACTGAATGGCCTCTGGGGGGATCAGGCCTTCCCTGGGGCTACAGGATATCGAGTTTGCTGCGTGACCATTGACTTTCCCGTTTGAACATAAAGCAGCCCAAGCTCAGACATATAATGGCTCTGAAGAGATAACGATTCACAAAAAGGAGAGCAGGTTTTCCTCCTTCTGCATGGCAATTTTCATGTTAAAAGTAAATTTTCTCTCAGAATAATCAGTAATTAACAAGTGATGAACTTTCTCCTCTCAGTTCTCCCCAGGACAATGGTGTCAATGAAGGCAAAGGAGGAGGCCAGGTTGGGCTTAATGGCCTCTGGGCGGATCAGGTCTTCCCTGGGGCCTTCCCCAGTCTTAGGTTCTTGATCTCTGACAATGTAGCTGGGGTCCACGCTGGCAGTGATGGAGTCTTGAAGGTGAATAAAAGAACTCCAAGCAGCTAACAACAATCTTGCAGAGTAGAAGCGTGAACCAGCAGGGAACTTGCACTTTAAGCTTAATTGCATTCAGAATAAATGCAGTCTTCACACTGATGAAGTGTGAAGATGAAGAAAAGTAGAGATAGCTTACATTTATTCAGTAGATCTGGATACAAGCAGATTCATTGTAGATCTGCGTGCAAGCGAGATGGAATGGACATGGTGCATGCATGGTGCAGCCCTCGTGCTTGCAGGTGTGCCCAAAGTGTAATGGAGAATGTTAATCCCCCAAACCAAGAAGGAGGAGGAAAAGGAAATTAGGTGACTCAGATAACATCCCAATCTGCATTGGTGTACCCCACTAGTTCAGGAGAATCAGTTGCTGGGAGCTTAAACTTCAGGTCTGCAGTCCCCTTCAGGTATCTTGCCACCCGCTTAACGCCTGTCCAGTCCCTTTGGGTGGGTGCGCTGGTCTTTCTGCAGATGATCCCCACTGCAGTTGAAATATCTGGCCTCGTTGTGGTTGATAGATATAACAGCTTTCCAATGGCCTCTCTGTAGCCATTGTTCTGAGGCAACAGTTCACTAGTGTCCTTGACTTTGGAGTTGGAACTGTGTTTGCATTTTCCAGTCCCATGCACTCCAATAATTCTAAAATCTTTTGCCTCTGACTGAGGAGAAAACTTTCATCCTCTTCTCTGTCAATTTTTATTCCTAAGTAGTAGCTTGCCTTTCCAAGATGTTTCACCTCTACTTCCGTGTTCAAATTGGACACAATTTCATCAATGTTCCTCTGATCCTCATAACAGAGAATCAAATCATCCACAAATGTCAGAATGAACACGTCTCTGCCATTCGTGTGTCATGTGTAGAGGCAGGGATCAGCTTTGCCTTGAGTGAAACTTTGCTTTATTAGCATCTGGTTTAATTTCACATCCCAGGCCCATGCTGCTTGTTTTAGCCCATAGATTCCCTTCTGAAGCATACACACTAAATGTCTGTTCTTTGGATCCATGAAGCCTTCAGGTTGTTGCATGTACAACTCCTCCTGAATTTCACCATGCAAGAACACTGTCTTGATGTCAATATGCTCAACTTGCATGTTCCTACTGGCTTCTAGACTTAAAAGAAGTCGAATTGTTGTGTGGGTCACAACTGGTGCAAATGTCTGGTCATAATATTCCCCATACTTTTGTGAATAGCCCTTGGCTACCAGTCTAGCTTTGTACCTTTGGACTTCTCCCTTCTCATTCTGTTTGGCCTTAAAGACCCATTTCCAACCAATGGCCTTTTTGCCAACAGGTAACTTTGTGAGTGTCCAAGAGTTGTTGTGTTGCAGCACCTCAAACTCCTCTTGTGCTGCTTTCCTCCACTTGCTTGCTTCAGCTGGTGGCAGCTGTTGCACTTCCTTCCATGATGCAGACTCTTTCGGCAATGCCACTCCTGCGAGGTAGGACAGTTGCTTGGCTGGAACTCCCTTGTTGGGTCACAATGAGTGCCTCAGGTCCGGAAGAGGACTCAGGTCTGGATGATGATGCATCTCTGCCCCTTCTGTCCCTCCTGGTTCCTCATCATCTGACTCAGGCAGAGTCTCCGGGTCAATGTCCTCTCTCTGAGCTTGCCTTCTCGCCACATCCCAGTCCTTGCTTGCCAATCCATTTTTCTTCATTTGAAGAGTTGCATTTGAATCTCTATGTCCCAGTTGTCTGTGCCAGAGGATGGCACTGTCATCCTCCTTTTCTTGGTGACTGGCCAAGCATGCCATGTCTGGCCTCTCACAATTGAGAAAAATTAAACCTTGATCTAGGTATCCTGTTTGAAAGACACCTCTTTGATCCATTATTTCACAATTGTTACCTTTAAATCAAATAGTGTGGCCTTTCTTCATCAGCGCAGATGCGCTTATCAAATTCAAGCTCACAGCTGGAATATATAAAAAGTTATTAGCAATTAAATCCTTCTGGGTGGTGCCATTTCCGTTCCTTAGGAGAGCACGGCCCTCTCCTTCCACAGGGATTGCTTTTCCATCTGCTAAGCTGATTTCTTCCTTTGAGCTTGGGTTCAATTTGATGAACAAAAATGGATCATTAATCATATGCATGTTGCAGCCACTGTCTAATATGAAAGATGAGCAGTTTTTATTTATGGCTGAAAATGCAAGAAGACTCGCATATGGAGCCCTCTCTTTGTTGGTTTTCTGATCTGCCTTCCTGGCCCAACAATTTTTCTTTAAGTAACCATTCTTGCCACAAAAAAGGCACTTGATCGGCCTTTTTGTTATTGAAAGGCTCCTCTGCTGCAGACCGCCATCTTTGCCCTGAGGCACTTTGGAAAAATAACCTGCCTCATTATGGGTATGCTTGGCATTTCTATAGGAGGCCTGCCTGCTATACTCAGAATTTAATTCTTGAATTAAATCTGAAAGAGGTTGTCTTGATCCTCTATAACTAGCAGCAAAACTAGAAAAATTCTGAGGCAGTGATCCCAACAAAAATCCAACTTGGATCCTGTTATCCAAAATTACATCATTACAAGCAAGCTTGTGCAGCAATGATTGAAAATTAGAATTATTTATTTATTTATTTATTTATTTATTTATTTATTTATATGTCAACTTGTATTACCGCTCCATCTCCCCCAAGGGGGACTCTGGGCGGTTTACAATATGCTCATCTATATCTTCATTTGGCTGGAATTTTAAATTGGATAACTCTCTCACCAGATTAACAGCTTGGGAATCTCCTCCTTCCCCATAGAATTTAAACAATTCTTCCATCATTCCTCTTGCAGTACCTCTGTGCTGGATTCGTACCAACATTTGTGCACTTAAGGAATTCATGATCAAGCCTTGGAGCTTAAGATCATTGGCCATCCAGTCTGTATATGGTGCTGAATCTGGACTAGGAGGATCTTCGTTCAAAATATTGTGCAGATTAAAAATCCTTGCCTGCCTTTCCACCCATATCTTCCAGGGATAAAACTCTCTGGGTTTTAGTTTAAAAATCACTGGATTGTGAGGCAGGAGTACACTGGTCATCTTATCTAAGCAAAAAGGATTTAAAAATCATTTCAAAAAAAAAATTTCTTCCCTTTATGCTTCAGGCTATTTCCTTGTGTAAGAAACCTCTTCAGTAACTAAACTGAGTATTCTCTCAAAAACAACAATGCTCATGCAAAACAAGCAAAAAAGAAAAATTTCTGCTCAAAAATAAAACAAGGCAAAAAAGAAAAAAAGTTCCTGCTGTTTAAAAACAAAACCTCTTTCTACAAAATCCTGGGCCCATAACCTTTTGAAGATCATTCAGTGGTGAGACTCAACTTCCAGCTGTCGAGGTGACTAGTGCGCTGAGCAGAAAGCTCCACAGTTTGCCTGTTTGCAGTAATTTATTACAAGGAAAAATCACTGGAAAATCGCTCTCGAAGAGAGGGCGATCAGAAGATTGATCACAAAAGGGTCGTCGGATCGCCGCTTTCTCCCAACCCCCGTAAATCCACTGCGGGGAGAGGGAGATAGAAGCGGTGAAAGACGACTGGAACTGACAGCTATTGCTCTGCAGAAACCGCGAATCTGAATAAAGATAAGTAGCACGGCACCCGACCTTTTTAGATACATACTTTTACTTTTTTAAATATTATTTGCCTATTAATCTCTAAGATTTACCTCTGGACTGTGATTTATAAATGCTGGTGTTTTATTTTTTTTCCTTGTCAAAGGAGTGTTTAAACAGTGGATTGGAAAGCTAATTGACTCTGCCTGATATACACTGAGTGACTTTCTCTTTTTATTCTTAATATTCCTATTTTTGGTTGACTTTCATTCCTACTGCAGTTATAAGTATTTTTCTTTTGAGACTAATCTGCCTGGATTTAAAGTTTTTATGGATAAATGAATTAATGATTTGATATTCTTTCCTTTACCTGTTTGGGATTTTTATTTTGAAAGAATTCCTTTTGCTTTTTGTGTTTTGCTTTTCTTATAAGTGTTTGAATATTCCTTGGATTATATTTAAAGTTACTTTATAGAATTTTTTATGAATGCTTTGGATTCCTAACCTTTTTGTATATAAATTAGACAACTTATTCATGGCTGGATTGTGTGGATATAAGCTGGCGTGAGAAACTCTGGGATTGTTTATCTTTTTTTGTTATTATTTTGACTACAATAGAAGCCTCTCTGTTCCTTTTTTATCTTGTATTCTTTTGCCTTTACGCTTGGACATACAATTTTAATGGACTAGATTTTAGTTATTTTGATAATTGCATTTAAAGGACTATTTTTGTTTTTTGAAGTTTTTCTTTAAAAAAAATAGTAGCCCCTTTTTCTGTTTGTTTTTTGTCTTCCCCCTCTCCTCTCTTTTTTTTTCTCTTACAGGGAAAGTATCTACATTATGACAACCATGGCATTGAGGAAGAAGGAGAAGGATAAAGAAAAAGAAACTGGAAGGACATCCACAGATTCTTTAATACCTGGAGCATCAATCAGAAATGAAATGAAAAAACTTCTGGAAGCAATGGCATCATTTAACAAGAAAATGGAAGATTCAATGACATCACTTAACAAGAAAATGGAAGATTCAATGGTACAAAATAAACAGATGGAAGAACAAATTGCATCTTTAGATAAAAAAATTGATAAGAAGATGGAAGAAATGAAGAAAGAGATAACACATGAGATTACACAGGAACTTAAAAAAGAGGTTCAGACAGTAAAGGAAGTTGTGAATACTATGTCAGGGGAATTCAAGGATATACAAGGCCAGATGCAAAGATTAGAGACTAAATCAGAAGACGTTACTAAGGAACTTGAATATAATCTAGATATTACTGCATTAGCAGAAATGAGAGAAAAAGAATATATTTTAAGATTGAGAGCAGTTCCAGAACAATTAAATGAAAATGTAAGAGAAAGGATTGTTTCTATTTTGGCTAAATTTTTGGAGATGAAAGAACAAGATTTAGATTTGGAAATAGATAAAATTTTCAGAGTCAATTCATGCTATGCTAGAGATAAGAAAGTACCTAGAGATATATTGATACATTTTGTGAGAAAAGTTATAAAAGAGCAGATTTTGAAGAAACATTATAATACTGGATTAAATATAGAAGGAAGAGAAATAATTATACTAAAAGAAATACCGTTGAGGACATTGAGAAAAAGAAAATAATACTCCTTCTTTACAGAAAAATTAAGGCGAAATAATATTTCATTTAGATGGGAGAGATTAGAAGGGGTATCTTTTATATTTAAAGAACAAAGATTTAGGATAACTTCCATTTTAAAAGCAAAAGCATTTTTAGAGAAATACAAGACAGATTTGAAAGATGCATCTGGAGATTTGGAAGGAAAAGTGGAGATATCAAAGGACAAAGAGATGAGTGAAGATTTATCTGTGTTGGGAGCTGTATCAAAAAAACAAAGAGACGAGTGAAGATCTATCTGCGTTGGGAGCTGCAGGACTGGACTGGAAAAATGGTTTTTAAACATCAAAACACTTATGGACTATAAATATTTGACATGGAACATAAATGGAGCCAACTCTCTGCAAAAGAGGCGAAAAATGTTCCATTCTTTGAAAAAACTGAGATTGGATATAACTTGTCTACAAGAAACTCACATTTGTAAAAAAAGACATTAAGTATTTGATCTGTAAACAACTTGGAGAATAGTTTATTTCAGCTGGACTTAAAAAAACTAAGAGTGTAGTTTTGTATATACAACCAAAGTTAAATCCAAAAAAGATACTAGTTGATGATGAAGGAAGATATATAGCAGTTGAAATTAATATACAAGGAACTAAAACATTAATTGTTGGACTTTATGCACCAAATATGGACAAAGGTGTATTCTATAAAAATTTAATGGATAAACTTTTGGATTTACCTTATGATAACTGGTGTTTTATGGGTGACTGGAATGGGGTTATCCACCCAATGACGGATAGACACTCACAAAAAGAAGTGAAACATGCACAGGGAAAATTACCACAAACATTTTTTGATTTGAAAGAAATGTTGGATTTACAAGATATTTGGAGATTGATGAATGGGACTTCAAGAGAATATACATACTACTCAGAGAGATTTAAATCCTTCTCTAGAATAGATATGATTTTGATTTCTAAAAGTTTAATGATGGATATTGGTAAAGTTGAAATATTACCTAAGACCCTCTCAGATCACAACCCTGTAATGTTGACCCTTAAAGGAAAACGGAATGTGTTTAGATGGAGATTGAATGAGTCAATCTTTCGGAAAAATGATATAGTTGATGTATGTAAAAAAAGGTTAAGAGAATATTTTCAATTGAATTTAAACAAAGGCACGAATATACAAACTGTATGGAATGCCAGCAAAGCATATATGAGGGGTTACTTTATCCAATACAATGCTCAAATGAAGAGAAAGAAACAAGGGAGAATACAATTGATGTTAGATGAAATTAAAAGCAAAGAGTTATGTTTAAGAGATAAACCAATGGATGATACTTTACTTACTCAAATTAAATTTTTACAAAAACAAATATCAATGATATTGACACAAGAAATAGAAACCCAAATGAAATTTACAAGGCAAAAATATTTTGAGCATGCAAATAAACCAGGGAGATTGTTAGCTTATAAATTGAGGAAACAAAGACAAAAGAATTTAATTGTCAATATACAACATGAAGGAAAAATTTTGGTGAATAATATACAACAAGCTTTTCATGATTATTATTCAAAATTATATAAAAAAGAAGATGTCAATCTAGCTGATATTGATGAATTAAGGGTCATGAATTAAGATACAGATGGCATGGATATTTGTGGTATGACAAAGTGAAAGTTAATGTGAACTTTAAAAATCATTATATTAGAAGATCCTTGTTAAGAATTTGGAATAAATATAAACTAACTTTATGTTATAAAAGATATTTATGGATTTCCACACAAGAAGCATTTTATAGAACAGAAGTAAGAAATAAAGTGATCCCTTCATGGATCACTGCCTTGTCGTGGCAAAGGGGCTTGCGTAACTCAATGAAGTCAGGTCAAGAAGAACAGGTCATGATGGAGAGTTATTACAAAACGTGGTCCACTGGAGGAGGGAATGGCAAACCACTCCAGTATCCTTGCCAAGAAAACCCATGGATAGTATCAAAAGGCTAAAAGATATGACGCCGGAAGATGAGCCCCTCAGGTCGGAAGGTGTCCAAAATGCTACTGGGGAAGAGCGGAGGGCAATTCTGAGTAGCTCCAGAAAGTGTGAAACGGCTGGGCCAAAGCCGAAAGGACGCTCAGTTGTGGATGTGTCTGGAAGTGGAAGGAAAGTCCGATGCTGTAAAGAACAATATTGCATAGGAACCTGGAATGTAAGATATATGAATCAAGGTAAGCTGGATGTGGTCAAACATGAGATGACAAGATTGAACATCGACATCTTGGGAATCAGCGAACTAAAATGGACAGGAATGGGTGAATTTAATTCAGGAGACCATTATATATACTACTGTGGGCAAGAATCCCTTAGAAGAAATGGAGTAGCTCTCATAGTCAATAAAAGAGTGGGAAAGGCAGTACTGGGGTACAACCACAAAAACAACAGAATGACCTCAGTTTGAATCCAAGACAAACCATTCAACATCACAGTGATCCAAGTCTATGCCCCAACCACTGATGCCGAAGAAGCTGAAGTTGACCGGTTCTATGAAGATCTACAACACCTTCTAGAACTAACACCAAAAAAAGATGTCCTTTTCATCATAGGGGACTGGAATGCTAAGGTAGGAAGTCAAAAAATAACCGGAATAACGGGCAAGTTCGGCCTCGGAGTACAAAATGAAGCAGGGCAAAGGCTAATAGAGTTTTGTCAAGAGAACACGCTGGTCATAGCAAACACTCTTTTCCAACAACACAAGAGACGACTCTACACATGGACATCACCAGATGGTCAATACCGAAATCAGATTGAATTTAAACTTTGCAGCCAAAGATGGAGAAGCTCTATACAATCAGCAAAAACAAGACCTGGAGCTGACTGTGGCTCAGATCATGAGCTTCTTATTGCAAAATTTAGGCTTAAATTGAAGAACGTAGAGAAAACCACTAGACCAATCAGGTATGACCTAAATCATATCCCTTAGGAATATACAGTGGAGGTGAGGAATAGATTTAAAGGATTATATCTGGTAGACAGAGTGCCTGAAGAACTATGGATGGAGGTTCGTAACATTGTACAGGAGGCAGCAACTAAAACCATCCCAAAGAAAAAGAAATGCAAGAAAGCAAAGTGGCTGACTGATGAGGCTTTACAAATAGCTGAGGAAAGAAGGGAAGCAAAAGGCAAGGGAGAAAGGGAAAGATATAAACAACTGAATGCAGAATTCCAGAGAATAGCAAGGAGAGAGAAGAAGGCCTTCTTAAATGAACAATGCAAAGAAATCGAGGAAAACAATAGAATGGGGAAGACTAGAGATCTCTTCAAGAAAATAGGAGATATCAAGGGAACGTTTTGTGCAAAGATGGGCATGATAAAGGACAAAAAAGGCAGGGACCTAACAGAAGCAGAAGAGATTAAGAAGAGGTGGCAAGAATACACAGAAGAACTATACAAGAAAGATCTTAATATCCCTGATAAATACGATGGTGTGGTCACTGACCTTGAGCCGGACATCCTAGAGAGTGAAGTCAAGTGGGCCTTAGGAAGCATTACTAACAACAAAGCTAGCGGAGAAGACAGTATCCCAGCTGAGCTATTTAAAATCCTAAAAGATGATGCTGTTAAAGTGCTGCACTCAATATGCCAACAAATTTGGAAAACTCAACAGTGGCCACAGGATTGGAAAAGGTCAGTTTACATTCCAATCCCAAAGAAAGGCAATGCCAAAGAATGTTCAAACTACCGTACAATTGCGCTCATTTCACATGCCAGCAAGGTTATGCTCAAAATCCTACAAGCTAGGCTTCAGCAGCATGTGAACCGAGAACTACCAGAAGTGCAAGCTGGGTTTCGAAGAGGTAGAGGAACTAGAGATCAGATTGCCAACATTCGCTGGATCATGGAAAAAGCAAGAGAGTTCCAGAAAAACATCTACTTCTGCTTCATTGACTACGCTAAAGCCTTTGATTGTGTGGATCACAACAAACTGTGGCAAATTCTTAAAGAGATGGGAGTACCAGACCACCTTACCTGTCTCCTGAGAAACCTGTATGCGGGTCAAGAAGCAACAGTTAGAACCGGACATGGAACAACCAACTGGTTCAAAATTGGGAAAGGAGTACGACAAGGCTGTATATTATCACCGTGCTTATTTAACTTATATGCAGAGTACATCATGAGAAATGCCGGGCTGGATGAATCACAAGCCGGAGTTAAGATTGCCGGGAAAAATATCAACAACCTCAGATATGCAGACGATACCACCCTAATGGCAGAAAGTGAAGAGGAACTAAAGAGCCTCTTGATGAGGGTGAAAGAGGAGAGTGCAAAAGCTGGCTTGAAACTCAACATTAAAAAAACCCAGATCATGGCATCTGGTCCCATCACTTCCTGGCAAATAGAAGGGGAAGAAATGGAAGCAGTGACAGATTTTATTTTCTTGGGCTCCAAGATCACCGCAGACGGTGACTGCAGCCATGAAATTAAAAGACGCTTGCACCTTGGGAGGAAAGCTATGGCAAACCTAGACAGCATATTAAAAAGCAGAGACATCACCTTGCCGACAAAGGTCCGTATAGTTAAAGCTATGGTTTTTCCAGTAGTAATGTATGGCTGTGAGAGTTGGACCATAAGGAAGGCTGAGCGCCGAAGAATTGATGCTTTTGAACTGTGGTGCTGGAGAAGACTCTTGAGAGTCCCTTGGACTGCAAGGAGGTCAAACCAGTCAATCCTAAAGGAAATCAACCCTGACTGCTCATTGGAAGGACAGATGCTGAAGCTGAAGCTCAAATACTTTGGCCACCTAATGCGAAGAGAGGACTCACTGGAAAAGACCCTGATGCTGGGAAAGACTGAGGGCAAAAGGAGAAGGGGACGGCAGAGGATGAGATGGTTAGATAGCATCACCGATGTAATGAACATGAATTTGAGTAAACTCCGAGAGACAGTGGAGGACAGGAAGGCCTGGCGTACTATGGTCCATGAGGTCACGAAGAGTCGGACACGACTAAACGACTGAACAACAAAAAAGAAATAAAGATAAATGGCTGACTTACAAAGACCTTTTAAAGAAAGAACAAGGACAATATATAATTAAAACAAAAGAACTTGCCCTAGAAGGATGTACATTCCAATGGCTTTCATATATGCAACTTGTAGAAAAATTTAAATTAGATTTTAAAAAATTGAATTTGAACAAACTAAATCGGAATTTGAGAAACAACTATGTGAGACAGATGACCATTTAATTGCAAAAATGTATAAATTATTGTTAAAAGGAGAAATGGTAGAGGAACAAGTCAAAGATTGTATGATAAAATGGGCAAAAATATTGGACATAATATACAATTGAACAATGGGAAGATATGTGGAACAAAGGGTTAAAATTTACTTTGTGTTATAACTTGAAGGAAAATTTTTATAAGATGATGTATAGATGGTATATGACTCCACAAAAACTTGCAAAAATGTATGGGAATGTTTCCAACTTGTGTTGGAAATGTAAAAAAAAAAGAGGGGTCTTTTTATCATATGTGGTGGACTTGTGAAATTGCAAAGAAATTTTGGACTCAGATACATTCACTAATGCAAAATATTTTACAAATTCAAATCCCATTTAAACCGGAATTATTTTTATTAGGAATATGGGAAGAACAAATGGGAAAACAATTTGTAAGAATTATGCAATATATGGTTACTGCAGCACGACTGGTATATGCGCAAAATTGGAAAAACCAAATTTTACCTACGATACAAGACTGGAAGTTAAAATTGATGGATATGGCAGAAAATGACAAATTCACATGCTTATTAAAAGATAATTCAAATTGTTACTACCTTAAAGAATGGAAACGATTAATGGACTATTTGCAACATGCAGGTGGAGCAAAGCTCATTTGGGGTTTTGAAGACTAAAATATATATGGATTGATATATTAGACAGGAAATGTTTTTGTATGTTATATATAGAACTAGCATGTAAGAAAAAAAAAATTCTGAACAGTTGTGCAGTCGTGTCCGACTCTAGGGGCCGGTGCTCATCTCCGTTTGTTAGCCGAAGAGCCAGCGTTGTCTGAAGACACTTCCACGGTCATGTGGCCGCATGATGTGCGTGGAACGTTGTTACCTACCCACCGAAGTGGTACCTATTCATCTACTTACATTTGCATGCTTTCGAATTGCTAGGTTGGCAAGAGCTGGAGCTAGTGCAGGAGCTCACTCCGCATGCAGGGCTAGGGATTGGAACCTCTGAACTTGCGATCTTCCGACCGACAAGCCTGGCGTCTTACCCGCTGAGCCACCACGCCCCCTCCCTCTTCAGGCGTGCAGCGTTCACCTGGCAGTGGATAAATTGGTCTGCAGCCAGCAAAAATGTCACTAATTCTTTAAATACTTGCAATTAGGCCCTTAAAAAATTCATCAGAGCAAGCTGTGGATACATATTAATTCTTTGGCTTGTAACTTTACCCATCTCAAACCAGAAGGAAAACCAAGTGCAAACATGTTCCCGTTCCCAACAAAGATAGCCCCTCTTTCAGTTCCGCCTGCTGGCTCATGAAGCCCCCTGCGCCATCTCTGGAGCCATTTAAGAAGATCCGATGGATCTGAAAGATGCAATCCCACTGCTTCACAGTTTGTCACAGCTCATTTGCTTGAGATTTTATTTCTAAATTTGGTTACCTAAGGGACCGTCTTATCCCCATCACATCGGCCCGTCCCATCCGGTCATGCAGGGAGGGCATGCTACGGACCCCATCAGTTAAAGAATTCCATCTTACAGGGTCACGAAAGCGTGCCTTCTCTGCAGTAGCGCCTGCCCTGTGGAATATCCTTCCCCCAGAGTTAAGACAGTCCACCTTGCTCCTGGTGGACTGGAACTTAAAACTTAAGTTCCAACTTAAAACTTGGCTTTGCCAACAGGCCTGGGGCGGAAAGAAGAGCGGAAACCCCTGGGGATGGCTAATATAGTACGGTAGCCCAATAGCCCTTCCAAGGTTGAAAGAATACATCGCCATTTTAATTTTATTATATTTATGGTATTTTAAATGGTTATTTTAATGTTTTAATATTTAATATTCGTGATTTTGATGATTTGTAAACCGCCCAGAGTCCCTTGAGGGAGTTGGGCGGTGAGAAACCGAATTAATAAATAAGAAAGAAAGAAAGAAAGAAAGAAAGAAAGAAAGAAAGAAAGAAAGAAAGAAAGAAAGAAAGAAGGAAAGATCTAAACTGTAAATGAAGTACCCAAGCATATTTTGAAGAAGTTAATGCATTAATCATCAACTCTAAATTAGCAAGATTGCTGGAATAGTAGAAAGCCCTCAGTCTCAGTCTGTATCCAGCACTTTCTGGCTGATCACAGTGGTGGATGTAGGGAATTCAGGATGGCTAAAAATAGAAGTAGGAGGGGAACAAGGAAGAACTTCAAAACGTTTAACAATGTCCTTCCCAGTGGTCCAACAACGTCCAATCCCAGTGGTCTTCTGGAGACTCCATTTCAACCCAGATTTTGGTTTCCAGCTTTGCTAATAACCATACAATATTTTATAAGTGCAAAGCCTCTTAATAAGAAAATTAAACTGGCATTCCAAACCCAGCCTGAGATGTTTTTAAATACAATACTTTTTTTTTACAAAGCCTTGATCTTTTCCCAGCAAGTATAACGTTTAACAAATAATTTTTGTCATCTGATTTGAAATAAAAATAATAATTTAGGGAGTAAAAACATCTTAGTAGCTGGGATTCTTCCAAGCCATGATGTGGCCCTGATAAAAATTCCCACCATCCTGGTTCATCAAGAGATGGATAAAGTGGAGCTTTTCAAGCCCTGCATATGTTCCAACTCAAAAAAGCCGAGTTTGGTCCACTTGGTGTTAGGTTGAAGCTTCTGCCTTCCTTACAGCCAGCGTAGACGTTCTCTCCGTCTGCTCCAAAAACAAGAATTAAACAACTGCATTATTTATTTAAGCCACTCTGCATACCCCACCCCCAGGCTCAAGCTCTGTGACATTCACAAATGACCCCCAGACACTTTCCCTCTGTAACAACCAGAGTGCTGCTGATTAGCTGTCAATCAATCTTAATGCATTAACATGTGACAGTGTGTAGCATGACAATTATCCACATCCAATTAAGCAAACCGTTCACACTCTCTAAGTGGGTGATGGAGGAACTTCAATCAGCATAATTAGTTCAATCAGAAAAGAACTTCATCAAGAGGAGAAGAGGAGGGGGAATAATCTTCCGCTTCAAGCCTCAGTATGAGGGTGGGCTGATGCCTTAGCCTTGCTCTTTTTCCCTAGAAATGTCTTCCTCTGGACAGTGCTGGGTCCACTGATCTAAGAAGCCAGGGGAAATTGGGTGCAAAATGGACAGTCCCTTCCTAGCAGTTTAATGTGAAGCCAGTGGAAACCTGTGGACAGCTGCCCCTGCTCAATAGTGCATATGTAAAAAGTAAAGGTTTTCTCCTGCACAGTCATGTCTGACTCTAGGGGCCGGTGCTCATCTCCGTTTCTTAGCCGAAGAGCCAGCGCTGTCCGAAGACACTTCCGCAGTCATGTGGCCAGCATGACACGCGCGGAACGCTGTTACCATCCCACGGAAGTGGTACCTATTCATCTACTTGCATTTGCATGCTTTTGAATTGCTAGGTTGGCAAGAGCTGGGGCGAGTGCGGGAGCTCACTCCATCATGTGGCGCTCGGGTCTCGAACCGCCGACCTTCCGATCGACAAGCCTGGCGTCTTAACCACTGAGCCATCGCACCCCCAAGTGTGTATGTACAGAGATGAAATATGGTAGATAAAATAAATGTTAAAAAAAAAAACAAGCCCCAGAGTTGGCAGGGCCCAAGAATGGTGGTGGCCATTCTGCACATGAACTGCTTAACCATTCCTGGGGTTTGCATTACAAGGCGGAGCAATGTGCTTCAAAACACTGGGGAAAGACAAATAGGCAAGAGGGACGGTGCCCAAAATGAGGGAGAAAGAAGGAGAACAGTGTTTAGCCATTTGGCCTCCGCATGATGCAATCAATCGCTGGCATGTTCTTCCTGTTCCTCCCTTTCCCTCAGTCTGACACTCAGATTTAAATCCATCTCTTCTGGTGATCTATTTTTTTCTTACTTATTTATTTCAGGATTTATAAGGCTGCCCAACTCAGATTTTGTGAAATTGGGCAGCGTACAGCATAAACACACAATAAATCAAAAAGAAGAAGAAAACAAGGAAAACAATCTAACAACAAACAATATATAAATACAAATTTTAAAATGTAAAATGGCAGCCAAGCAACATAAAAAGGGGACTCTCACTCAGCCGGCCCCCAATGCCCCCAACCCTCCTCGGCCTTAGGAAAGCTGTGAAGACTGGCGCTTCCCCCAGGAAGACCATTCCAGAGAGCAGGGGCAACCACAGAAAAGGTACACTTCCCAGATCTCATAAGGTGACAAAAGCTAAAAGAAGGAATCTGGAGATGCCCTCCCTGTGAGAGCATGTGGGGCAGGCAGTTGTTCTTGGGGGAAGGCGGTCCCCCAAGTAACCCAGTCCTATGCCATGTAGGGCTTTAAAGGTGATGACCAGCACCTTGAATCACACCCAGAAGCCCACTGAAAGCTAGTGCAACTCATGGAGTAACGGTGTTATGTGGGCATTTTTCTTGATATATTTAAGAAAAAAATGTTTAAAAAATAATATCTAATTTTAAATTAAACTGATGACAACCTCAAAGTACTTTGGCTTTGTCATTGTTTTCAGTGGCCTGATAACAATCTTTCATCTTTCATCCACTTCCCTAAACGGTTTCAATATACAATAACAATGTTTGGGCAATACTTCCCTCTCTTCTCTTCCCTTCTCCATGTAGCAAATGGAAATGGAGGCATGGTGAGTAATGCCCATCCAGAATCAACTCTTAAACATCAGCTAAGAAGTACTTTCTAAAGCTTGTTGTTCTGGCCATAGCAAGGAACAACAGAAGGCATCTTAGATGGATCTAACCCCAGGAGGTCTCGTTTGTCATTGCAACATCCAAAGTCCAAGCGGAAAGCGGAAAAAAGCCACAACCCACCATCCCCACTTCTATTCTCCTCAATTTGAGGTCTACAATAGATTAATGGCTGGTTTTCCAACATCTGGCAGATAAATATTCACAAGGCACTGACTCAAAATTGCAGGTAGCCTTTATTTATTTCCAAGCTTCATTTATTCAGCTTGTCTCTAGAATACAGTTAAGCTGGGATAAGCTTAAAAATGCTACCATTGACAAATGCCTTCTACTATCGATATGGCAACCTCAGAGTCAGGTGCAGTCGGGCTGATAATTGTAGATTTGATCAAATCTACAATTTCATATACAATTTAGTAAAGGTAAAGGTTTTCCCCTGCACAGTCGTGTCTGACTCTAGGGGGTGGTGCTCATCTCCATTTCTTAGCCGAAGAGCCAGCGCTGTCCAAAGACGCTTCCGCAGTCATGTGGCCGGCATGACGCACGCGGAATGCTGTTACCATCCCACCAAAGTGGTACCTATTCATCTACTTGCATTTGCATGCTTTCGAATTGCTAGGTTGGCAAGAGCTGGGGCAAGTGTGGGAGCTCACTCCATCACTAGGCGCTCGGGTCTCGAACTGCTGACCATTTGATCGACAAGCCTGGCATCTTAAATATACAATTTGAGAGCTAGTTTGGTGTAGTTGTTAAGGTGCTGGGCTAGAAACCAGGAGTCTGTGAGTTCTAGTCCTGCCTTAGGCATGAAAGCTGGCTGGGTGACCTTGGGCCAGTCACTCTCTCTCAGCCCAACCCACCTCACAGGGTTGTTGTTGTGGGGAAAATAGGAGGAGGAAGGAGTATTAGGTATGTTCGTCGCCTTAAGTTATTTATAAAAATAATATAAGAAAAATAATTTATAACAAAATAATTTATAACAAAAATTTAAGAAATAAATAAATAAAGAGGAGTTGACCATAAGCTATCAGATGGCAAAAGTCATGGTTTTTTGAAAGAACAATAAAGCCCATAATTTGGCTCATAGATAATCATATAATTGAGCTAGTTTAATGTTTTAAATATTCAAGCCTCTAGAACAGCCTTTCTCAACCTTTTGACCCTGGAGGAACCTTGAAATATTTTTAGGCCTCGGGGAGCCCCTGCACATTCAGGCTCAAATATAGGCCAGAAGTTACAAAATTATTATATCCGTTCCATGTGTAGGCCTGTGTATATGCATTAACAGTGTTCTAAACTAAAAATAAAAAGTGAAACTTACCTCTTTAATGTGAAATTGCCCAAATTTGAAATAACTTTTTAAATAAATTATGATCTCCCAGGGAACCCCTAGTGACCTCTCGTGGAACCCTAGGGTGCCACGGAACCCTGGTGGAGAAACCCTGCTCTAGAAACAACAACATTTGTGAAGATTATGCTGCCATTTTAAGATTCCACTGGAGCCAGGAAGAATGCTGTATCCCTGTAGTTCTTCGAGTGTTCCACACAACACCTGGGACCCTATTCCAGTTTGTATCTTACAAAAAATGTGGTCTGAGACCTTTGTTCTATGATACCAGGTGTGTCCCCAGTTGCAATCAATTCTATGGCTAAGATCAACTTGGCTAAGATCAACTTGGCCCCCTCTTCCGGTTGGAAATGGCAGTGCGACAGACGAGGTTTTCAGAGCTCTGAAGCCTCGCCCCAGCTGTTCTCCGTGTGCGGTGGTCCTTGGAGAAGAGGGACCACTGAAATATTCCCTTGGACAGAGGGAATTCAGAAGATTTACCAAGAGGGTCGCGGATTGCTGCTCCCTTTGCCCTCTTGTTTTTCCACCACAAGAGGAGTGGGGGTTGGAGCAGTGAAAAGCGACTGGAGGAAAACTTTTCAAGCTCTGCGGAGGGCACTAAATCTCAAGGTAGAGAGACATTAGCACTAGCCGATCCGAATTCTTAGATCACCTAAAGGAGAGAAGGAGGGGGATCTTGTCTTTTCTCCCTCTCGTGTTTTTGTTTTCATTTTAAATACCTTTTTTATTAATATCTAAGATCTAACTCTGGACATTGCTTGTGGATGTTGGTGAGTTGTTTCTTTTTGTTCTTTGCCAAGGAAACGTTTATATGGGTGGAAATTAATTATATGGACTTTGCCGTGTTATGGATGTGTTGTTTTTTTAATGTTGATTAAATTAAAAAGACTTTTCAATGGTAAAATGGTTTACCACATATTTGGGATTACAAGTGTTATTTTACCTAAAAATTTTCTTTGTTGGATTAATGAATTTGTTCATTAATTCATTAATTAATTTGTGCAGACTGAAGGGGGGAAGGAGGGAATCTTTATGCATTACAGGCCCCATGGAATATGGGGTGTACCTTCCTTAGTGCTTTTGGCAGTTGCAATCATGCTGTTACAGGATTTATTACTTTTGTTTTGGGGAACAGTCCAATGTATCTTGGGGTCAATTTGCGCGATGGTTGTGTAGACCTTAGATTTTTTGTGGACAGATATACTATGTCCCCTTCCTTCAATTCCCACTCGCTTGTCCTTTTCTTGTCTGCGTATTTCTTGTTTGTGGCTTTTGCTTCCCAGAGTGTTTGAAGCATGACCGGCCAGTTGCTGGTGATTTTATTTATCCACTCATCTGCGCATATGGTTGCGTGCATTTGTTTTTTCTGAATCATGTCTATTTCAGGGATAGCTGTGAAATCTTGACCCGTGGCAATTTTAAACGGCGTAAACCCCGTGCTGTGGTGCACCGAGTTGTTATATGCCACCTCTGCGAATGGTAGTAACTCAGCCCAATCGTTTTGCTGGTAGCTGATATAACATCTTAGGTACTGTTCTAGTACGGAAATCAAGCGTTCAGATGCTCCATCCATGCACGGATGGAACGCGCTGCTTAACCCTTGTTCCGATCCAATTAGTTGTAGGAACGCCTTCCAGAATTTGGACGTAGTTCTGACACTCTATCTCTATCTATCTCTATCTCTATATCTATATCTCTATCTCTATCTCTATCTCTATATCATCATTTCTTTTTTAAAAATGGGCATTAAAATTCTGGATTGTTTCAAATCTAAGCATGGTCTGCTTTGCTCAGACAACCATACTTACTAATGGACAAAAGGAAATCCATGGCTCTACCTTTTTTGAGCAGGACTTCACTTGCTTCCCAGGGAAACATCTCTTGGATATCAATATGTGGCAATCATGGTCATTAGCAGTGCTTTTAAAGCTATTTTCAAAATGAAACAACAAAATCACAAGTGTATAAATAAAATAATCATGTGAAGTGAGAGCTGAATTTCCATTCAACACTGTCCTTCTGTGAAAAAGATCATCAAAGTATTATTCAGTGCTTGCATCTGTACACAGCGACAACTGAGGAACGAGCTGCCATGCTGATGAATGTTGCTTGATTGCTCCCCCGTGGTTCTTCCTGCAGAACCCCAACAGTTAGGTTAGTATTTAATATTACATGAGGACTGGGCCTTCTTCTCCTAACCAGCCAGAGTCATTAGCAAGGATATCTGCTTAGGATGATCCAGCTTGTAAGGGGAGGAGCAGTGAGAAACTAAACCGCCCAGAGTCCCCTCCGGAAATGGGGGGAAATGGGCGGTGATATAAGTTAGAAATATAAATAAATAAATAAATAAATAAATAAATAAATAAATAAATAAATAAATACTGAGAAAGCTATTGAGGGTGGTTTAGCTGCTTCCCATACCAAGTAGGGGTTCACTGAGCCTCTGAAGAATTCTGGCTTATCACCGGCAGAATGCAGCTCATGTTTCCCTTCATTTGGCTTTGCAGGTACGAGGAACTGGGCATTGCACTTAGACTCTGCAAAGCAAGCTTTTCACTTTCAAATCCTCTCTGTTGAACACTGATAGGAGAGGGGAGCATTTTTACTTTTTCTGTAGAGTTGTTGACTAGAGCCAAGCTCCCATCATGAGAATAGCCCCCATTGTGAACTGTTGAAATCTAATCTGGAATTATTATTTTTTATTTTATTTTATTATTTTATTATTTTATATTTTATATTTTATTTTATTATTTTATATTTTATTTTTTTATTTTATTTTATTTTATTTTATTTTATTTTATTTTATTTTATTTTATTTTATTTTATTTCCCGCCTTTATTTTTTTTATAAATAACTCAAGGCGGCGAACATACCTAATACTCCTTCCTCCTCCTATTTTGCCCACAACAACAACCCTGTGAGGTGAGTTGGGCTGAGAGAGAGTGACTAGCCCAAGGTCACCCAGCCGGCTTTCATGCCTAAGGCGGGACTAGAACTCACAGACTCCTGGTTTCTAGCCTAGCACCTTAACCACTAGACCAAACTGGCTCTCAAATTGTATATTTGTATATTTGTAAATTGTATATGAAATTGTAGATTTGATCAAATCTACAATTATCAGCACGACTGCACCTGACTCTGGGGTTGCCATATCAATAGTAGAAGGCATTTGTCAATGGTAGCATTTTTAAGCTTATCCCAGCTTAACTGTATTCTAGAGACAAGCTGAATAAATGAAGCTTGGAAATAAACAAAGGCTACCTGCAATTTTGAGTCAGTGCCTTGTGAATATTTATCTGCTAGATGCTGGGAAACCAGCCATTAATCTATTGCAGGCCTTCCATAAACCCAGCCTGCTCATCCCCAAAGAGATGCTCCTGATCCAGCTGCACATTTAGTTTCCAACATAAATGCTTTGCATATAATTTGTGAATTATATTTAAGAGGCTTATGTATATATAGTTGGCCAGTGTTTTCCGAAATTCTTGTGTTGTGCCTCTTTTGAGTTCCTATCAAGGTCCTGCCAGAGCGACTGAAGGCTTTCTGTGGTGGCAGATCAGTACATTCATCAGGTTTTTTGCCCCTTTCAACATGCCCCGTCAAACCATCCCTTGTCAGAGAGCACACCCACACTGAATTAATTTGGGGGTTTCTTTCCTTACAATTATCAATGTTGGATTGGTGTCAGTAGCAAACTATTGTCCTACCTCAAGCTCATTCCCACATCCTTCCTGGACAGGTTTGCACGGAGTTTCATAATTACTCAGCAGAAAATTACAGTCAGGCTTGAGAGTGATTATTTGCCTTTAATCCTAAAATATAAGATCCCAACTGGCACTTTGGGGGAAAATCTGTGATCACAGCCAAACTGGGCTCTGGGAAGTTAAAGTGGAATGGGTGCTGTGTAGGAGATAGACCAATAGCCATTTCCATATGGAAACCAAAGGAGCCCTAGATCAGATTCATCTACTGGGCTTCTCTAGGGAAAGTCTGTGCTTATTGTGTTTTGACAATGCTAGAACTGCCCTCAAACAACGTATTTGGGGTATAGATCTCCAAACAAGTTTTTTTTATAAGAATTTTATTAAGTTTGAAACAAAGATAAAAACTGCAAAAAGAAAAAAGAAACTAAAAAGTGTGAAACACAAGAAAAAAGAATTTTGAAGGTTACATAAAGAAATGACTTCCAACATTTCACAAGAATATAGAGCATATTTCCATATTCAATCCCTTACTCTATATCAAACCAAAATCACATTATTTTTATAAATCCTTCCATTAACCCATATACAAATCACTAATACAATTGTTTCTTCCCCTTATTTTTATTTTATATATATATATATATATATATATATATATATATATATATATCAACTTCCCTCCCCGAGAAGACAACATTTATTCAATTATTTCCTTCCTATCACTATTCTATGTACTTCTGTCCACTGTAATAAAAGTCAGATTATAAAAACATATAAATTGTCTACTTTTATAATTAGTAATACTATGTCAGGATGTCATCCATGCCATCCTGCCATGGTACCAGGAAGCATCCTGCCAGTCTGTTAAAACTCACAGGGTCGGTTGGGGGGCGCTTTGCAGTAAAACCGCCAGACATGTAAGTGGAGACTTGGTGTATTCACAGAACTGCAAACTATGATAATCAAAGTATCGAGGCAAGCGATTCAGCACCCAGGACAGATCAAAGGGCGATATCACCATGTTAGTTGATTCGGACCTAGAAAGATGAAAAACTGAGAGATGAAGGAAAGGGCGATCGAGCAGTGACTCTTGATTGTGTGTGGGGGGGGCGGGGACTTGGAGATTATTAAAGTGTTGGTTGCAGGAGCTTGATTCACTCAAATCTTTAATGTGCAATGGATCGCTGGCTTTAATAAAGATTCCTTCATATCCCTAAGTGGCTTGTGTCAGGAACTCTGATTTAATAGTCAACAGATCGGGGACATCACATACTACAACAATCTTAACCCTATTAAACTTAAAAAGCCAAACAGTTATTATTATACCTTATAGATACCTTATAAATCTTAAAAATCAAACAAACTTTAAAAAGAATCCAATAAATCTTAATCCAAATCATTAAAGAAAAATGAAATCATAAAAGCCTCATTGTCAATCCAATTAAATATTCTTAATTTTTTACCCCACTTCGAAATAAACCAAAACATTTACATATCTCCCTATTACACACAAGGCATTTTTCTTACAAAAATCAAACAGCCCAACTGCCCCCCTTAAAAACTCAGACTTCTCAGCAAAAAAACTCCCACAAAGCAGATTCTCTTCTCTTCCAAAACATTCCCTCAGAAAGCCATAACATTCTCTCATAAAAACAACTCTCCTTGTTATCTGCAGCTCAAAGTGTTGTTTTAATCCCTTCAGCACCAAAATGTAATCATCGTCTGGCACTACTTCAGACTCGCTGTCTGTCAGGATGCCATTGCCATCCTGCCAGAGATAGATGGGGTTTGTAGTTATCAGGTAGATGGGGTTTGTAGTTAGTAGGTAGAGGGGCAGTAATTACTTAGCATGCTTGTAGGACGTTAGCCTCACTCGCTGGATCGTCACCTTGTTGTGGTGAGTGGGCTTGTGTGTTCCCAATGAACCCAGTGAGCGAAGCCGTCGGGAGTCATGTACTCCTGGCAGGGTCACCCATGGCGGTAAGGTCCAGGGGGAGGAACCAGACAAAGAACGATCCAAGAAAGTCCTCAACGGCAGAACAGGCGGAAGATAACAAGGTGTATTGTTACAACGGCTGCGAAGGCGGATGAAGGCTGCAGCAGACAAAAGGTCACCAATCGTCATGGTATCCATGCCATTGGATTAGAGCCTTTTTCTGTGAAGGTTGTGTGCTGATCGTTGTGCACCGATCTCCACACATAAAACAAATTCACGCACAGGCGTCTTCCAACCACACCAAACCCAAAACAACCAAAAGCTCCTAGTCATGGACCAGCACATGGGTGGTGGATACGGATTCAGTCGCCCTGACTCAAGGATCGAGGCAGTTGAGTAGTTCGGCAGCTGTATCCATGACTGAGCAGCCCTATTTAGGATCCACTCTGCTCACCCCATATGGGGAGGGGGCTAGAAAAGGTGCCCTAAACATAGTCTGCCTCATTTTCTCCCTGACTGGATTACCGCGACCAGTGGGGTCACCATCTAGCAGTCGTAAAAAACACATGAATTTTGGAACATGGAATATACGGACACTGCAAGACAATATGGATAGTGAACGACCTGAACGTCAGACTGCCATTATTGCAAGGGAGCTGAGACGTTTTAATAATGATATAGCAGCACTCCAAGAAACTCGAAGAGCAGGAGAAGGACAGTTGAAGGAAGAAAAAGGAGCTTATACCTTCTTTTGGAAAGGACTTCCTGAACAAGAACGACGAATACATGGGGTAGGCTTTGCTATCAAAAACGACCTTGTGAAGCTCTTGTCAGAAGTTCCCACTGGGATTAACGAACGACTCTCAACTCTGCGAATAAAACTCACCAAAAACCAACAGGCAACTATCCTAAGTGCTTATGCACCAACACTAGATGCAGATGAGGATATCAAGGAAAAATTTTATACCCAGCTGGACACCATCTTATCAGAGATACCAAAGGAGGATAAAATTATCCTCCTGGGCGATTTCAATGCAAGAGTTGGGCGTGATTTTGATTTGTGGCCAGGGATCATTGGGAAAGAAGGAGTTGACAACAGAAACACAAATGGAATCTTACTTCTGACTAAATGTGCAGAGCATAACCTTGTCATTACTAACACACTCTTTCACCAGAAAAATAAATTTAAAACATCATGGAAGCACCCACGGTCGAAGCACTGGCATCTTTTAGATTATGTAATTGTCCATGCTAGAGATCGCCGTGATGTACTTCTCACCAGAGCCATGACGAGCGCTGATGACTGCTGGACAGACCATCGATTAATTCGATCCACGATGGCCATAAAGATTGTCCCTCATCGTAGGCTCCAAGGAAGAAAACCAAGGTGTAAAATGAATACACTGGCCCTTCAAGATCCTATTAAACGAGCTTGCTTTCAATCAACTCTCAAGGAACATCTGCCTATGGAACTTCCTGAAAATGTTGAGGAACACTGGACTAAATTGAAGACTTCCATTATTTCAGCCTGTGAACAAACTATCAGATACCAGACTAAGAGACATCAGGACTGGTTTGATGAGAACGATAGTGAGATTGAACATATTATTGACAAGAAAAGGAAAGCCTTCCAGATATGGCAAAAAGATATTAACTGTGCCGTTAAGAAAAAAATCTACGCCAGTGCAAAGGCAGAAGTCCAAAGAAGAACTAGAGAACTTAAGAACATATGGTGGATAAAAAAAGCCCAAGAAACCCAACATTTTGCAGATGCTCATGATGCACGGGGCTTTTTTAATGACATAAAGGCCATCTATGGACCAACAAACCATGGTACAAATCCCTTACGCTCAGTAGATGGTGCTAAACTTCTAAAGGACAAAGAGTCTATTGCACTGCGCTGGAAAGAGCATTACTACAATCTCCTTAATCGTCACTCTACTGTGGCTGATGAAGTCTTCTTGCAAATCCCGCAAAAACAAATAAGAGATGAGCTTGCAGTACCCCCTAGTTTGGAGGAAGTCAGCAAAGCCACTAAACAAATGAAAAATAACAAAGCTAGTGGACCTGATGGGATTCCTGCTGAAGTCTTTAAAGAAGGCGGGCCTGAACTTACACAACAACTTCATAAGCTCATCGAAAAAATCTGGATGAGGGAGGAGATTCCAGCAGACTTTAGGGATGCCATAATTATCACTCTCTTTAAAAAGGGTGATAGAACAGACTGTGGAAACTATCGAGGCATCTCCCTTCTAGCCACAGCAGGCAAAATCCTGGCAAAGATCATCGCAAACCGTCTCCTATCTGTATCAGAAGACATCCTCCCTGAAACGCAAAATGGCTTCCGCCCTTCCAGGGGAACAGTGGATATGATCTTCACTGCACGACAGCTTCAAGAAAAATGCAAGGAGCAAAACCACCCTCTGTACATGGCGTTTATTGATCTGACTAAAGCTTTTGATACTGTAAATCGTACTGCTCTCTGGACCATCCTTCTGAAAATCAGATGCCCTGATAAATTTGTGAACATCTTGCGGTTACTCCATGACGACATGATGGCAACAATTCTGAATAACAATGGCTCTCAAAGCGATCCATTCAAAGTGGAATCCGGCGTTAAACAGGGATGTGTTATTGCTCCAACCTTATTCGCTATCTTCATCGCTATGATTATGCACCTTGTTGAAGAGAAACTTCCTACTGGTGTAGAAATTATATATCGAACAGATGGAAAGCTTTTTAATCTTAGTAGGCTGAAAGCAAAAAATAAGGTAATTGCAACTTCTGTTATAGAACTTCAATATGCTGATGATAACGTAGTCTGTGCACACTCCGAGGAAGATCTTCAAACTATCCTAAACATCTTTGCAGAAGCATATGAAAAACTCGGCCTCTCGATTAACATTAAAAAAACCAAAGTGCTTTACCAGCAAGTTCGAACCAATCCCTCTGCAGCGCCATCAATCCAGCTTAAAGGTGTGTCACTAGAAAATGTTGACCACTTTTCTTATCTCAGCAGCCATCTATCTACAAAAGCCGACATCGACGGTGAAATTCAGCATCGCCTGAGCTCTGCGAGTGTAGCTTTCTCCCGAATGAAGCGTAGAGTGTTTGAGGATCGGGACATTCGCAGGGAGACCAAAATGCTTGTTTACAAAGCCATTGTACTACCAACCCTTCTGTACGCCTGTGAAACATGGACCCTCTACAAACGCCACCTCCAACTTCTTGAAAGATTCCATCAACGCTGCCTCCGAAAAATTCTGAAAATTACTTGGGAAGATAGGCGGACTAATGTTAGCGTATTAGAAGAAGCGAAAACCACCAGCATTGAAACAATGATCATCCAACATCAACTTCGCTGGACCGGTCATGTTGCTCGAATGCCTAACCATCGTCTTCCAAAGCAGCTACTTTACTCCCAACTTAAGAATGGAAAACGGAATATTGGTGGACAGCAAAAGAGATTCAAAGATACTCTCAAAGCAAATTTTTAAAAATGTAATATCAGCATTGAGAACTGGGAAGCCCTAACTCATGAGCGTTTCAATTGGAGGTCATCCTTTATTAATGGCGCTATGGACTTTGAAGAAGCACGAGTACAGGGCAAAAAGGAGAAAAGAGCTAAAAGGAAGGCACGTCAGGCAAACCCTCATCATGACCGTCTCCCACCCGGAAACCTATGCCCTCATTGTGGGAGGTTGTGCAGATCCAGAATTGGCCTTTATAGCCACTTACGGATCCACCGTTAAAATTTTACCTTTGGAAGACAATCTTACTCGGCTACGAGTGATCGCCAATGATGAATGAGGACGTTAGCCATAGCAGTAGAGATAAGCAGGGAATGCAAGGAGTGGGGGGTGGAGAGACAGGAACCAGACTCCAAGGCTGTTCAGCTGGGATCATCAAAGGACTGACAGTTTAGAGTTATGGGAACTGAGTCGGTAAAGGAGGGGTTGGTGAGGAGTGAGTGGGAACTGGCATGTTTAAAATTGTGACTGCATGCGCTTTTGCTCAACCTGCTCTTTGCATCGATTCTATTCACTTGTATTAATAAAAGAACTTTTTCATATCCTACCATGGCTTGTGCTAAGACTTTCTAAATTAATATCAAAGGAGTGGATCGTCACAGAAAGAGCAGATTCAATAAAAGCTGCCCTACCCAGAGATACAATGTCTACCAAAGAGGGACAGCAGTCAGAACACCCAGAACATGAAGAAGTCTCCTCCAACCCAGGGGAACAGGAGTTGGAATTGGAGCTCAAGGAGGCTCACGGCCAATCAGATATAAAGTGGCAAGAACATGGAGACATCCTACTCTGGGAGAGTAAGGCATGACCCGAGAGAATCTCCAGCCATGAGACGGACCCGGCGCGCTGGGGGGAGATGCAGAAAAGTGACCCCCTCCCCATCTAAGCGGAATCGAGGGAACAAATGGAGCAAATGCGGAGTGAAATGACTTCCCTCAGAGGTGAATTTGTTAGCATGCAACAAACCCTGAAGCAGATGTTTCAGCAAATGAATTTGGAGAGGACAGCCAGCACTGCAGCAGCGGATTCCAGAGCAGACTCCCCACAACCCTCAGAGGAGGGAGACGACAATGAGGAGTCAGAAGCCAGAGGTCGCTGGGCGGCTAGAGCAACCCACCGCCAGCCAGGAAGTCGAGAGAACCATCTTTCAGAGGGAGAGCCTTAAAGGTAAAATTTAATGGGGAAGCTAAGAATCTAGCCTGTTTCCTAACTCACGTGGGAGGTTTTATGGATGAATTTGAAGCAGATTTCCCCACAGAAAGTGTGAAGATTCGGCATGTATCAGCCCAACTAGAAGGGGAAGCAGCTGAATGGTTAATGGAACTACATGACAGTGAGGCGCCAGAACTGGGGGATTTTGATAGATTTATGAATGCTCTCCGCAAGAGGCTTGAAGACCCTCTATCTAGGAAGAAAGTGAAGACCAGCCTGCAGCACATTAAGCAAGGAGCCTGATCGGTCTCTGAATATGCCACAGAGTTTAGAAGGCTGGCTGGGAAACTAGGGGACTGGCCAGAATCCTTAAAGGTTGAATACTTCCAAGAGGCCTTACACCCAAAGATTCTGAAGTGGTCTTTGGCTAGAGGGAATCCAAGTACCCTGCTGGAGTGGATTTGCTTAGCTGGTGAAGTAGAGGATATGAGGGTTCATATCAAGCAGAAGCAACAGCCACAGATGGGGGGAAAGAAACCCCCGATAAAGATCCCAACAAAGACGAGAGGGTGTCAGTCATGGGAGAAAGAGAAGGAATGCCAGATGAAACAGAGTCTGTGTCTGTGGTGTGGGCAAGGGGGGGCATCACATTGCTAATTGCCCACAGTCAGCAAAAACTGGGAAGAGCAAGACTCGGCGTACCGGCAGTGGTGGCACTAGGGCCCTGTCAGCGAAGAGTAAAGGTGACGCAGCATCCGCTGCAAAGGATACAATTTACACTCTTTCCCTGAGAGGGGAGGAGGCAGCTGAAAGTGACCCCGAGCCAGTGGGAAACAATGGGGGCTTGTTCTGAATGGCGCCGAGGAGCAGGTGAAGAGACATGGGCGCAAGGATCCTATGGTGAGTGGAAAGTGCTCAGCAATGCTTGTGGATTTACAAATAGAGACTCTGGGAGGCCATAATAGTATGAATATTGTGGGACTGTTAGACTCGGGGTGCACTAGATGCCTAATGCATCCTGCTATAGTAGCTGGGTTGAGACTGAAAGTGGGGAAGCTGAAGAACCCAATACTATTCACCCAGCTTGATGGGTCAGAGATGCGTGGGGGCCCAGTAGAATATTACACCAAAGCAGTGCAGATAAGAATAGGACCCCATGAAGAAACGTTGAGGTTTGTGGTGGCTCCCATTTCTAATCAAGCCATAGTGTTGGGACCAATTTGGCTACAGGCCCAAAATCCCCAGGTGAATTGGACTATGGGCCAAATGACATTTGCTAAAGGGACATATAAGGGTCTGATGCCCGAAGAGCTTGGGACTGAACTGGTAGGGGCAATGAATGAAGCGTTGGGGGGGGGAGTTGGCAGAAGCTGTTTCTGCCATCCCTTCACAGTACAGAGACTTAAAAGAGGCATCTGGAGAAGTGGAGTCAAATAAACTCCCACCTCACAGAAAATCAGACTGTGCCATAGAACTGGAACCTGGGGCAGAATTGCCCAAAACTAAACTGTATTCCATGACTCCCAAATAATTGGAGGCTTTGCGGGAGATTATTGACAAGAATTTAGAGTGGGGTTTTATATGGCCTGCCTCTTCTTCAATGGCTGCACCTGTTTTATTCAGAACCAAGAAGGATGGGCCTCTAAGGCTATGCACAGACTATAGGGGGCTGAATGCTATTTGTAACTCTAACAAGTACCCCTTACCACTGATGAAAGACATGCTGGCTCACCTGTCAAAGGGGAGAATTTTTACCAAGCTGGACTTAAGAGAGGCATATTTCCGGGTTCAATTCTGAGAAGGAGATGAATAGAAGACATTGTCATTTGGGATCAATTGAATAACTTGTGATCCCTTTTGGATTAAAGGGGGCCCCTGGGGTCTTCATGCATTTGATAAATGAAGTGTTACATGACTTGTTGTATAAGGGGGTATTGGTTTATCTTGATGACATTTTGATCTATACTGAAACTATGGAAGAACAGTAAGATTGGTGAGAGAAGTATTGAGACGCCTATTGCAAAATCAATTGTATGCTAAACTGTCAAAATGTGAGTTTCATAAGGAACAGGTGGATTATTTGGGGTACCGGGTATCAAGTAAGGGGATAGAAATGGATCCAGCAAAAATGCAAGATGTAATCACTGGGGAGTCCATGAGAACTAGGAGGCAGTTGCAAAGTTTCTTCGGGGTTGCAAATTTCTACAGGCAGTTCATCCCCAATTTTGCATAGGTGATGCTGCCCCTCACTGACTTATTAAAAACTAAAGGAAAAGGGGATCAAAAGGAAGTGAAAAACCCTGGGGCGAAATTACAATGGACTTCAGAGTGTCAAGAGGCGTTTGAGCAGTTAAAGTCATTCATGTCAGAGCCTGTGTTGAAACATCCTGACCCTATGAAGCAGTTCATAGTGCAGGTAGATGTGTCAGATATTGCCATTGGAGATATTTTGTAACAAAAAGATGAAAGGGGGCCCTAAGGCCTTGTGCTTAACTCTCCTGTAAATTTACCAACACAGAACAATGTTGGCATGTATGGGGAAAGGAAGCCTTTGCAGTACGATGGGCTTTGCTGACATGGAGACATTTGCTGGAGGGTGCATCACAGCCATTTGAAGTATGGACAGATCACAAGAATTTAGAGGCATTGCGGGTGCCAAAACAAGGTTAGTCAAGAGAGTCCAAGGGTCCAGAGTCAAGTCATGAGGTTTCCGATCAGGAGTCAAGGCATATGGAATTCAGTAAGCAGATGGTTGTCTCCAATGACTGGTCTGGGCTTGCGGCTCCCTTTTTATAGAGGGTGGAGTTTATTTAGGAGGGAGGGGATGCTTTCTTGAATGTAGCCTCTCCGTCCACTGTTCTTCTCTCCTTTCCACTCTCCTTGCTCTCAGGCTGGAAGGGGGTGGCAACCCCACATCCTCATCCTTGCTGAGCAGTGACACCTGACCCTGCTGCTCATTGGCCAGCCCCGCCTCCTCTGCCTGCCCAGACGGACCTTCGTCCATTGCCCCCATCGCTGCCTGCATGTCCTCCGAAGCTGTCCCAGGTCATGGCTGCCCTTCCTCGTCCTCTGACTTGGACTCTGAGCCCCCCATGACACTATCCCTCCACTCAGGACCCACCTCCCCCAGAGTTTGAGGCTTGGGTTTCTGGGGGTATTGTTGATGGAACTGTCACATCAGATGAGGGGCATGCACATCACTCGCATCTTCCCAGGAGTATTCGTCAGCCCCATACCTCTTCCAATCAATCAAATATTGGAGGCATCCTTGGCGAATCCGTTTCAAGCAATGTATGAAGTCCACCCACAAGTTTTACCTACAACCACACAACAAGGAGTGGTTCCTAGCACTGCAGACTTTCTCTGAGAACAGCAGGCAGCTCAGGAGCAATTAAAGGAACAATTGCTAAGGGTGAAAGCAGCATATGAAAGAGCTGCAGATGCTCACAAACAGGAGGGACCAGTGATTTCAGAGGGGGACAAAGTATGGCTCTCTACTAAGTTCTTAAGTTCAAACAGGCCATCAAAAAAGTTGGACTCTAAGTTTGTGGGCCCGTTCACTATGGTGAGACAGGTAAACCCAGTAGCTTATTGTTTGCAACTGCCAGCTTCAATGAAAGTACACCCCGTCTTTCATCACTCCTTACTGGTCAAAGAAATGCCTCCCAGCGCTCTGAGATCCCACGATCCACCACCCCCAACAGTGATAGTGGATGGGGAAGAAGAATATGAGGTAGAGACAATTTTGGACTCAAGGAGAAGAGGGAAGGGGATTCAGTATTTAATTCATTGGAAGGCAGAGTGCTCATGGGAGAATGCAAGAGATGTACACACTCCCAGGTTAGTGTACAAGTTTCATCAGCATTTCCCTGACAAGCCACAGCTTCACAAGATCCACGAAATTCCACAAACATCCGAGCAAGCAGAGACGTTCGTGAGTGTGCAGGAGATTTCCCCAGAAGGGGCCCAGGGGCAGGGAGTTGCAGAGGCCGAAGAAGCTCGGCCATCGACTTCGGGCATCCAGCTCCTATGGGGGAGGGTGGGTGAATGTTTCTAATCATGAAGCTGTTTTGCAGGAAGAGCCACCTGGCATGGAGGAGTTATCAGAAATGGAGAGGAGCACTGCATCTTCGCTTTCATCTCTACCCCCACTGCCCAGTTCCCCTGAGAACTCAGAGGGGGAGGCTAACTTTGAAGAGGGGGGGTGATGTTACAGAATGTGTCTCTGAAGGGGGGGTGATGTGGTGGATTACAGTGGTGCCGCTGGTTCTCAGGAAGGAGGGAGCACATTCCAAGGAGGTGGGGGAGAAAAGAGGAGGCACAGTCCAGGAGGCAGTGGTGGGAAAACGAAGAGGTTCAGAGCCTCCCAAGTTATTTCCCCTTAGGTTAGGTAGAGTAGCTTTAGTCTGGCAAGATTCTGTCTATACGGTGTGAGCAAATAAAGAAGTGAAGTTTGAATAGACTGATTCTTCATTGTTCTTGGGCTGGGCCTGACACTATGATTCTATGATTTTATGAATTCCTCTGTTTCAAATAGAAAGATCCAATCTACATGCCATTGCACAGGGCATAAAGCCTGCTAGGTGACACATAGCATCCAAACCCCATCCTTGGGGAGAAAGGGGGTATAGTTGCTGTTCTTAAAGGCCAGTGATGCAAATGCTTGAAAACGCCCACTATTGGGGCCCATCCTGGCCATTCAGTCACTACCAATAGTTATGTATGCTTGCTTATATCCGTCCCTGCAGAGAATAAGATATTGTTCTAATTCCTCCCCGAAAGGGTCTGAATGTATGGATTCTTACAGGGAAAGCATTATAACATGTAATGTCTAAATTCAAATACCACTGCAGGTACCCTTCTGTGTAGGGTTAGATGGGTCACTTTAGCTGACATCTTTGTTGATCTGAACAAAGCTAATCCTCCTTAACTAGGAGTAGCTTTAGTTACTCACCCATAGACATTTTCAGTACAGAAATTGTTGAGCCTCTAATCTCCCATACGAATGGTAGAATAAATTCCACAAAAGTGAGATCTAGACATTTTGTAGCCCATTTTGTAATCATCATGATTGCACCCAGGTCTTCTTGCATACTTTGTCCCCCATTATTCCACTGGGGCTGCCCAGGTCATCTCCTGGTGGGGCCATATTGCCCCAAAGGCTCCAAACAATGTTATCTGGATTTTTAACAAAGAACCAGCCAGGAGTGGTGAGTGGTGTTCCTTGCCCTGTGAAGAGGTAACACATTCTGTCTCCTGTACAAGAACATTGCCAAAGGCATGCCCCTAATTGGAGGGCTTGCCTCTGAGCCAGCAGCTGCCTTCGAGGAAGCCACCTTGGAATGGCATCCCCGCAGTGCTCCATTAAAGGAGTTCTCTCTTTCTTTCCCTTCCTCCTGCAGACCCTTCCTCCTTCAGGCGTTTGCAGTAACAAGCAGGAATACATCCGCTCTCCTGGGGAAGCCAAGAGCATCTGGGATATTTCTCTCTCACACACAGAGAGGCCCACCTCTCCTTTGGCCTCTTTTAGATCTCTGGACTACTAGCTTTACAAATTCCCTGCAGCAAAAATTATAAATATATTACATAAAAAAGCTTGATTCTTTTGGAAGGTATCTGTATATTATGCAGACTGTGTCTGAAAATCACAGAGGACAATTTAAAATTCTGTTTCAACACAAACACACACACCACACAGTCACACGGTGGTATAAATATTCTGAACAGGCAGCAGCATGAGAGACTCCAGCTAGCAACTCTGAGCAGCATTGGTTTGACTAATGTGACAGACGATTTAGGCAAGAGAATTATTACTCAATATGACCATGAATTAGGAGTCTCAGACCTGGCTTTAAGTGTCAGCTCTGCTCAGCTTATCGGGAACAGATGGACCCCACAGAGCAGGAGTGCCCTGGCGCAGGCAGGCTATCTACGGAAGGCCCTCTCGATTAATCACTTCCCACTTGAGGCCATTAAAATGCTGCCGGCTTTCTGACCTCACTAAAGGTCTAGAGGAGAGCTGCCATAGCAGCTCCCTACAGGATGAGGCATAGAAGCTGGCAAGAAACACCGGGAGCATTTTAGCGGTGGCATCTTCTGGAATGCTGAATTGCTTTGGCACCTTCTGGAGGGGGATTTTTAGAACACTTTTTCTTCTCTGCTCAGATTTGCTTTGCCCAGAGGTGAAGAAAATTAAGAGGAGGAGGGACGTGGGGCTGGGCTGGTGGGGACAATTCACAAAATGCTTTCTGCCCCTCCCCCATCCATGTGTCCCTTCAAAGGGAGGGGTTGCAATACAATGGGAGTTCTGGGGGGGGGGCTACTCTAGAAGACATGTTGTTTTTTTATTATCCTGAATAGTATTTTATTTTCAAGAACTTCTGGAGTGCTCCAGGGGAGCTCCTTTATTTCCAAGGCTTGGTCCAGAGCTGAGGTTCTCTTTTTAACTTCTAGAACTGAATCTTAATATTGAAAACTGTTTACACTCTGTGCAATAACTCTGCTTATCAAGGGGGAAACATTCTTAAGAATGGCAATTCAAATTAGGGACTTCCTTATCAAAAATAATATTTTATTTTAATTTTTTAATTGTTCCGCTGTGCCGAAATAGAAGCCTAAGCAAAAACATTATGAAATCTCATTCAGTTTCTCATATTCTGCAGAACACAGGAGTTTTCAATATTCTGGGGGGAATCATAATGTAAAATGGGCATAGAAGTGGCATAGGACACATGGCATATGAAAAGTCAAAAGGACTTAAATACTCTTGACTGCTGATGAGCTCTTGGTCCAATACTCAAAATCCAGCAAGACAGCGGGGAATTCCTCAAGGTTTGGGTTTGTTTTGTTTTACTGCAGAATTAGTGGCCTTTGTCATGAATAACAGTCTCAGTAAACTATTTAGAAATTAAATAAATAAATAAATAAATAGAAAATAAATAAATAAATAAATAAATAAATAAATTTAGGCACGATATTTCCAAAGAGTGAAAGGTATGCCTAGACCCAGCAAACACAGGGAGACATAAGCACATGAATACATACCTGTTAGTCCCTGTGCCAGAAGTAGAGCATTGGTGCCATATAAAAGTAATTAGTACAGCATTTATCCATATGTACTGGCAGCAGTAGGGCTGTGAAAAGTTTAAAAGTGATTAGATCAAATCAACTGAAGTGATTTTTTTTGCATCAGTTTGACAATTTGGATCAAACCTTCTAACCCACTGGCTCTGAATTGATTTGAATTGGATCAAATTCACAGTTTGGATGTCTGATTCAAGTCGGACCCCCACATCCCTGAATGGCAGCTCTGTCAAGAGAGACAAATCTTCCCAATCCCCAACCTAGCAGTCACTTTCTGGATGTGCAGATGTTGGCGGTATTGTCATGGTCGTGATAACGCTTCCGAATCCAGGATTCCGCTAAGAGGTTTGTGTGGCTTTTGTCTCAGATAACACTTCTGTAGTTATTGGCACAGTGGCGTTCTGAATCACTTACTGAAGAGTGAAATGGATGGGCGTGTAAAGTGCCATTTATCAATGAAATGTGGTGCAAAAACTCTCAGACATACGTGATTTTCTGTAGGACCACTATTGTCACTTTGAGAAAAGTGCCAAGAGAAAAAGCTTCTCAGATATTTCACTTTGTAGTGTGGTCAGAAAGATCATTTTGCTTCACCCCAGGGCTTAAATATGTGTTACACATTTGAAAAGATCCTAAATAATTGGAATCCCTTCAGTGCAATCCTTCTGACCACAGAACCTGTTCCACCAAAAGGCCACAAAACTCAAAAAACAGATTCATCACCGAGAAAGTAGGCTGGCAAGCATATTAAATATCTGGTTTCTAAGCTGTATCATATACTTCAAATTATATTTTCATTTTTCCTTGATTCAGGAACTTTAATAGGAAGGAAGTCTTTTGTCAAGAAAGGTCCAGCACTGAACTGACACAAAATATAAATTGCTGGTTGTTGGAGGTCCCAGCAAATCAGCATGCCTCATTAGCATGTAGATGAGTGCTCTAGGATGACTCTCTATGTGCTTCAGGAGGAAGCTGTTTGTTGCTCCTCCCACTTCCTCTTTCTCTCTCTCTCTGCCTTCTGCCACCATCAAAGGAGCATGCAGCTGCTGAGCTCCTCTCCATCTTGAGGCCATGAGGCCTTGAATCAGGAGGTTTTCCCCTCTCTCCATGCAGCCCCTGTCAGCAAAGAGGGCCAGGGCCCAACATAAGTTTAGGGAAACACAGAAGAAGAATCATTCCTAACAGAATGGATGTAACTGAACTGGACCAAATAAAAGTAAGAACTCTTTTGAAACTACTTTGTCTAAGTGTGTAATTCTTTATGCTTGGGTGGGCTATGTGCTTAAGATCGATAACCTATATCTCTCTAGTGTGCTCATTAATCCTATTTTGATAGAAACTCCTTTCTGTGTGTGCTTATTGCTCCACTACACTAAGCTCTGCTCTATTCAGTGGTCCTAAGGTAAAGGTAAAGGTTCCCCCGCATATTTGTGCAGTCGTGTCTGACTCTAGGGGCCGGTGCTCATCTCCGTTTGTTAGCCGAAGAGCCAGCATTGTCCGAAGATGCTTCCAGTGGTCCTAGCAGTCCACTAATGGCAATCATAGGGTTATGGGCCCAGGCTTTTACAGAAGGAGAATTTATTTTTAATAGAGAAAAAGATAAACAGCAATTTTTTTCTTTTTTGGCTTGTTTTGTTTTTGCATGAGCATTGTTGTTTTTGAGAGAATACTCAGTGTAAATGCTGAGGAGCTGATCTTGCACAGGAAAATAGCCATAAAGCATAAAGGGAATATTTTTTTTTCTTTTTGAAAGTGATTTTTAAACTTTTTGCTTAGACAAAATGGCCAGTGTACAACTGCCTTACAATCTGATAATTTTTAAACTAAAACCTGGAGAGTTTTATCCCTGGAAAATTTGGGCGGAAAGGCAGGCAAGGATTCTGAATCTGCATAATATTTTGAAGGAAGATCCTCCAAGTTCAGATTCAGAAGGCTATGAAAACTGGATAGCCAACGATCTTAAACTCCAAGGACTAATCTTGAATTCCTTGAGTGGACAAATGATGGTGCAGATCCAGCACAGGGAAACTGCAAAAGGAATCATGGAGGAATTGTTTAAACTCTTTGGGGAAGGAGGAGATTCCCAAGTTGTTAATTTGGTGAGAGAGTTGTCCAACATGAAACTCCAGACAAACAGAGATATTGATGAGCATATTTCCAAAATTCAGTCATTACTGCACAAGTTTGCTTGCAATGATGTGATTTTGGATAATAGAATCCAGGTAGCATTTCTATTGGGATCACTGCCTCAGAATTTCTCAAGTTTTGCTGCCAGCTATAAGGGATCTAGACAACCCCTGTCAGACTTGATTCAAGAATTAAAGTCTGAACAAAGCAGGCAGGCCTCCTATAGAAATTCCAAGCAGAACCATCATGAGGCAGGCTATTTTTCAAAGGCGCCTCAGGGCAAGAATGATGGTCAGATGCAAAGGAGAGGAAATAGAGGAAATAGAAGTATCTACACATACTCAGAAAATAGACTTGGCAATTTTAGAGAATATTGAGGTTAAAATAAGTGTAAAAATGACCCTTTTGTTGCTTTTAGCTTCCCTGTGAAGCCTATCCATGCTTTAGCCTTGCTGACTTTCCTTCTGCACGTATTAGCCATCTCCTGGTACCCCTACTTGGTGATCTTCCACACACGTAACTTTTAACCTTAATTCAGTTAAAAATACCCTGTACATCCACAACAGTTTCCTAAGCTGTCCCCATAGACTTTTTAGACTTTCCCAATTTTTCTCCACATCCTTTGACTTGAGGATTTTTCACCATGGAATCCTGTCTGGTATATCTCTAAGCTTGTGTAAATTGGCTCCCCTGAAATCTAACATGCTGCAATCTCCCTGTCTGTAGTATCTTGAACCCCAAGAGGATACGGTCACCCAATTTCCCAAACTGCTTTTCATCATCAATCAGTTCTTCCCTACTGGTTCTTCAGTGTCCTAAAAAATGTTCAGCAAGGACTTCCTGTGGGGATCATGGCCGACTGAACAGCCTTGTCCACAAGCTCCATGTGGACAGAACTGACAATGTGTTTTTTGGGGGGGCTCAGGCTTTTACCTGAAGCCCAGAGCTTTTTCATGAGCAAAGAAAAAGCTCAGAATCATCCCATTTCGTCCTCCAAAACATCGCCTTGCAGCCTGAAAATCGCAACAGCGAAGACCTGGTAAGAGACAACGGGAGGCTGGGAAGCCACCATGTCCAGCCCGCGTTTGTAGCCTTAATGGACATTAGGTCGAGCCCCCGCACTTCTAAACCACCCAATTTATATTTTTAAGTTTTCTTACCCTAAGAGAGGCTTTCTACAACAAGAAAGAGCTGATTCTCTTGGTGCTTATCGTTATTTCTGGATTAACTTTAAAAAACCTTTTGTTTAGTCTTTGGCTTATTTCCTGTTCAATTTTAAGGTGGACTGAGAATAATTAATCATCTCCCTGTTACTATTTTTGTATTTAACTTGAAGGACTTAACTTTTTCCTACACTTTGCTGTTTTGATTTTCCATTTTTCTGTTCACTTTTTGTAGTTGCTGGTTAGTGTATATGAATATGTATATTTATATTTATATTTATAATTTGATTTATATTCACCGCTCCATCTTCCCCTAGGGGGACTCTGGGCAGTTTACAAAAATCAAACAATTAAAATCCAACAATTAAAATAACATATAATGCAATACAATCATAATTAAAATAAATATAAAATCCAAGATGTGATGGGTTTGTATTTAAAAGGGCTCTATGGCACCAGCCATCCCCAAGAGGAACTGTTCCCCCCCCCCATCCCAAGCAAGGCGGCAGAACCAGGTCTTTAAGTTCTTTCTGAAGGCCGGGAGCGATGGGGCCTGCCTCACCTCCGAGGGTAGCATGTTCCAAAGGGTGGGCGCCACCATAGAGAAGGCCCGCTTTCTAGACCCCGCCAGGTGAAATTCCCTTACCGACGGGGTCCGCAGCATGCCCTCTCTAAATGACCAAGTGGGACGGTTCGATGTTATGGGGATGAGACGGTCCCTCAGGTAGCTTGGTCCCATGCCATGTAGGGCTTTAAAGGTGATAACCAACATCTTGAATTGGACCCAGAAGCACACAGGTACCCAGTGCAGCTGTTGTAGCAGAGGTGTCACATGTACTGATCTTGGGGCACCAATAACTGCACATGCAGCTGCATTCTGGACCAGTTGAAGCTTCCAGATACTCCTCAAGGGTAGCCCCATGTAGAGCGCATTGCAATAATCTATATGGGAGATGACCAGGGCATGAGTGACTGTACGGAGGGCATTCTGATCCAGGAAAGGGCATAACTGGTGCACAAACCAAAGTTGTGCAAAAGCCCTTCTGGCCACGGCTGCCACCTTCTCTTTGAGCAGGAGCCGCGAGTCCAGAAGAACCCCCAGATTCCGCACTTGGTCTGAATGGGGTAGTGCAACCCCATCCAGAACTAAAGATGATAACTTCCTGGATCCACAGGAGCCGTCAATCCACAGCCACTCCATCTTACCAGGGTTCAGTCAAAGCATGTTGTTCCCCATCCAGACCCCCACAGCCTCCAGGCACTGAGAAAGGGTAGCCACTGCATCACTTACCTCACCAGGGATGGAGATATATAATTGAGTATCATCTGCATATTGATGGTACCTCATCCCATGGTGACAGATGATCTCACCCAGCGGTTTCATGTAGATATTAAATAGGAGAAGGGAGAGAACCGAACCCTGCGGCACCCCACAGGAGAGGGGGCGAGGGTCGGACCTCTCATCTCCTATTACCACCGATTGGGACCGGCCCTGGAGGAAGGAGGTGAACCAGCGCAAAACTATGCCTCCCACCCCCAACTCCCTGAGCCGTCCCAAAAGGATACTATGGTCGATGGTATCGAATGCCGCTGAGAGGTCAAGAAGATCCAGGATGGAGGCACTCCCTCCATCCTGCTCTCGCCAGAGATCATCTGTAAGCGTGACCAATGCAGTTTCCACCCCATATCCCGGCCTGAAACTTGACTGGAAGGGGTCCAGATAATCCGTATCATCCAGGATCCTCTGGAGTTGCAATGCCACCACTTTCTCAACCACCTTCCCTAAAAATGGGAGGTGGGAGACAGGACAAAAATTGTCCAATATAGTAGGGTCCAGTGATGGTTTCTTGAGGAGGGGGTGCACCAGAGCCTCCTTAAAAGCAGCTGGAAATGCCCCCTCCCCCAAGGATGTATTAACTATCACCTGGACCTAACCACATGTCACCTCCCGGGCTGCCTGTACCAGCCAGGAAGGGCATGGGTCTAGATGACATGTGGTGGCCCTTACAATCCGGAGGATCCTGTCCACTTCCTTAGGTCCAACAGGATTGAACTGTTCCCAGATAACAGGGTAAGGTTGTTCCCTCGGCATCTCCCCAGACTGTGCTACACGCTTAGAGTCCAACTTAGAACGAATCTGAGCGATTTTATCCTGCATATATATATATATGGGGCGCGGTGGCTCAGCGGGTTAAACCACTGAGCCGTTAGACTGCCGACCATAAGGTTGGCAGTTCGAAACCGCATGACGAGGTGAGCTCTCGTCACTTGCCCTAGCTCTCTGCCAACCCAGCGATTCGAAAGCTAATATAGCAAGTAGATTAATGGGTACCACTCACGTGGGGCAATTTGCGGGCGTCCAGCGGAGGGTCGTCCTCGATTCCAAAGAAAGACCTGGAAGGGCGGCGATGTCGGCGGAGGACAATGGAGGACGACGGATCCGGAGACACCAGCTTCCTGGACGTCAGCAGCCGGCGCAGAGCGAGGCATTCTGGGACTTGCAGTCCAATGCCTGCAGCGGAAGAACCGGTTCCCTTCCTCTCTCCCTGTCGCGCGGGAATAAATTGTAAAAATGATGTTGTATAATTGTATAATTGGATTGGATATATATAATGCTGTAAGCCGCCTAGAGTCCTCCAGTAGGGAGGGAATAGGCGGGGTATAAATAAGACAAATATATATATATATATATATATATATATATATATATATATATAGGCAATTTCATTTAATAACTTTGCAAGCCTTGTATTAACTCATTAGCTCCGATCTGCTTCAGTTAAGTGTGATGACCCCAACAACTATGCCCTAGTAAACACTTAACAATGCAGTTCATTAGAATGCAGATTAAGCTTTATTCAGGATACATGTTAATTGAAGCACTTTCAAAGATCTGAATGCGGATTCCCACCCAACTGTTCCATCTTATCTTCTCCCTTTGCATGACCAATTACCAACCAATGATCTCACTATGCAAACGTTCCCAGCACCATCCTCCTGCAGGTGGTTGACCTTGACGAGCTGCTTCCCGCCTTCAGTAGTAGTCACAATACTCAACTGCCAATTTCCCCCCCCCCCAACACACTAGAAGCATCACTACTAATCATTCGAGAAGCATCTCTAACTAGGCCTAATCCCAAAGACAGGATTCATGGCGATGAACCCTGACATGCCAACCCTCCAAAAGAAAGAGCATCATACAGATTACAAGATAAACAAAGCATGCAAGGCATACAAAGCATACAAGATAACCAAAGCATACAAATAAAAACAACAGTGTTCAGGTTGCAGGCATATGCACGACGGTCCAATCTGCAAAACAAAATCAAGAAAGCACATTACATTAACCAGGTTTAGCAGGGAACTGATTATGAAACTTCTTGATCAAACGTGGAGCACGAACATGACTCTCATCAACCCATTCCTTAAATCCAATAGGTAGATGTTGCCACTGTACCAGGTACTGAATTTTACCCCTATGAATCCTAGAATCCAAAATGTCCAAAACTTCAAAATGTTCATTATCACCTATCATGATGGGTGAAGGTGTGGTTGGTTCTGGATGCCATTGTGGTGCAGTTTTGACAGCCTTCAACAAGCTGATGTGGAATACAGGATGTACCCTGCGTAAGTTTTTAGGCAAGTCTAATTGAGTAGCTACAGGGTTTATCACTTTTACAATTGGAAAGGGACCAATAAACTTAGGACTCAGTTTCTTTGACGGTTGTGTGGTCTTCAGATGTTTTGTAGACAAGTAAACCTTTTCACCCACCACCAAAGACCATTCAGGAGCCCGCTTGCGATCAGCAAAAGTTTTGTAAGATTCCTTAGCCTCCTGCAATGTTTTGAGCATGATCGGCCAATTGGCCCTTATTTTTGTAATCCATTCATCTGCCAATACAGGATCTGGAGACTGTATCATGGCAGGGTCAGGCAGTTCAGGAATAGGAACAAAGTCTTGTCCAGTTGCTATTTTAAATGGTGAAAATCCAGTGCTCTGATGAACAGCGTTATTATATGCCACTTCAGTAACAAATTGGTAACAAATCCACCCAATTATCTTGTTGGTAACTGATGTAACAATGTAAATACTGCTCCAATACGGAATTAAGTCGTTCACACACCCCGTTCGATTCTGGATGAAACCCACTAGTCAATCCTTGTTCAGTTCCAATCAATTTTAGAAACGATTTCCAAAATTTGGCAGTAAACTGGGTTCCGCGATCGCTGATCATCCTCAAGGGGGCGCCGTGAGCTCGGTAGATGTGCAAGATAAATAATTTTGCTAGTTGACCAGCAGAGGGCAATCCTTTACAAGGAATAAAATGGGCTTGCTTTGAAAAGAGATCAGTTACCACCCATATAACAGTTTTGCCTTTGCTTTCAGGTAAGTCCACAATGAAATCCATTGAGATTTGTTTCCACGGGCTTGTTGGTTCAGCTACTCCTTGTAAAAGTCCCACTGGCTTCCCTGGCGCCCTTTTTATAGATGCACACACAGGACAAGATAGTACATACTGTTTAACATCTTTTCTTAAGGTTGGCCACCAAAATTGCCATCTGACTAAATGTAAGGTTTTTATAAATCCAAAATGTCCAGCAACTTTGTCATCATGGCAACATTGTAAAATAACTTTTCTGACCGTTTTAGGAATGTACAGTCTATCTCCACTCCACCAAACCCCATTAGTTTCTGTTAAGGACTGTTTATTATTTTTCCACCACTCATCCGCCTCTCTGATCTGTTTCTCTAAAGAGAGTTCACATGGGGATTGTTGTGATTTGGCTTGTCGTCGAGTAAGCACAACCTTGCCCTCCAATTGCAATGGTAACGATGGAGGTGGTAAGGTAGAAACTTCCTCACTTTGGTCTGGCAAGCCCAATTGTTGGGGTGACATTACTGTAGAGACAATGTTTTCCATTGGGCCATCATGCTGAGGTAAGCGTGATAAAGCATCTGCTAAGAAGTTCTTTCCTGCTGGTAAATATTTCAATGTGAAGTTAAATCTACTAAAAAACTCAGCCCATCTGATTTGCTTAGGATTCAACTTCCTGGGGGTTTTTAGAGCTTCCAAATTTTTATGATCAGTAAAAACCTCAAATTGATGTGGAGAACCCTCCAATAGATGTCGCCATGTAGCCAAAGCATGCTTTACAGCAAAAGCTTCCTTCTCCCAAACCATCCAGCATTGCTCTGCCTCAGTAAATTTACGAGAAATATATGCACATGGTCGTAATTTATCAGTATTGTCTTTTTGCAATAATACACATCCAATTGCTAGGTTCGAGGCGTCAGTTTGAACCACGAATGGGAGCTCAGGATTAGGGTGCTTCAGAATAGGTTCAGCAGTGAACAATTGTTTTAAATGTTCAAACGCCTTTTGGCACGCTGGCGTCCATTTTAGCTTTGCCTGAGGTTTATTTGCTAAGACGCCATCAACTGATTTCTTCGTCTTTAACAGATCTGTTAAGGGCAATGCTACTTTCGCGAACCCGGGAATGAATTGGCGATAGAAATTACTAAAGCCCAAAAAAGATTGTAATTGCTTTTTTGTTCTAGGGGTCTCCCATGCCAACACATCTTTAACTTTGGCAGGATCCATTTCTATTCCCTGATGAGATATTCTGTATCCCAAAAAATCGAGTTTTTCCTTATGAAATTCACATTTCGACAGCTTTACATATAGCTTATTTTCCAACAACTTTTGCAATACTTTTTTGACTAGTTTTACATGCTCTTCCATCGTTTCTGTATAAATCAAAATGTCATCTAAATATACCAACACCCCCCGGTACAAAAATTCATGGAGAACCTCATTCCGAAAATTTCTTAGACGAGTCGATTCTCACCGATTAGGCACTAATTGTATTTAACAATTACAACCTCGGGATAGACCAACCCAGTTGAAGGGTTTCAGATCTTTCTGTGATGACCCCAACAACTATGCCCTAGTAAACACTTAACAATGCAGTTCATTAGAATGCAGATTAAGCTTTATTCAGGATACACGTTAATTGAAGCACTTTCAAAGATCTGAATGCGGATTCCCGCCCAACTGTTACATCTTATCTTCTCCCTTTGCGCGCCCAATTACCAACCGATGATCTCACTATGCAAACGTTCCCAGCACCATCCTCCTGCAGGTGGTTGACCTTGACGAGCCGCTTCCCGCCTTCAGTAGTAGTCACAATACTCAACTGCCAATTCCCCCCCACAACACACAAGAAGCATCACTACTAATCATTTGAGAAGCATCTCTAACTAGGCCTAATCCCAATGACAGGATTCATGGCGATGAACCCTGACATTAAGTCTCCAGAGGGCACCATAATCTACTGAGATGGACGACCTTAAAGAAATCTTTTCAGAGATGCATTCTGGGCTCCGTTCGGATTTTAAAGAGATTTTTTATAACTCTCACCAAGCCATTATGCAAGATATTTGGGATATTGTAGAAAATATCAATTCTAAAATGTGTCAACTGGCTGAAGATGTTCTGCGAAGGGATGAAGAAGTTTATCAAGAGGGGGATTTTCTTCCTGACAGGGAAGGTGCCAGGTGACAAACATACTTTGGTGAAGGAGGAGTTAAACTTTAACTTGCAAGATACTGTTCAAGTTGGTTTTCTGAAGGACTATTATGAGAAGGAAGCTATGTTGTCTATGAAGGAATTTGTTTTCCTTCTAGCATCACAGTCTTTTTTCAAATGCTTATCAGACTGACAGGGAAAACAGCGTTTCACAGATAATACATTATCAGTGCAAGAATAACATTCTTTAACAAACGTACTGCTCTGCTTTTGAAGCAGGTAGGCCCAAAAGTCTCCTTTTGATATTAGAAGCTTAATTAACATTTCTCTGTTGCAAACATAAGACAGAGATAGAAGTCTTGCTCAATGTTCTTGCACGGATACTAACCCTTGTAACACAAAGGTGCAGACATTGTAAGTTCCCTATACTTCCCTAAACTCACAGATGGTTTACGATAAGTTCCTCTTTTGTTATCCTGTTTTGATGTGCTAATTATAAACAAGCTGCGCTTGTGACACGTAAGATGATTCTATGTCTGGAACAATCTGTCTGAAACAAGCTGAGCTTGTGACACGTAAGATCTTGTCATATCCTGATTGTCTGGATTACAAACCCTATAAAAGATAAGCCCCGGGTGTGACCCGGTGTTCAGAATTTGCCAAGTTATTACTCTGAACCATTGCTAGCAATAAACCTGTGTTCTCTAACTTCGCTTGGTCTCGTGTCCCGTCATTTGGGAAGGTGAGTTTTCCCACTACACTTTGGCTTAATTACGTTATCTTTTCTCCTTTGTTCCTCCTCTAAAAGTCACCCAGTCAAATAATTTACGGTCAAATCACTCTCAGATAAAAACCCGAAACTGGTAGCTAAATTATCCCGTTTCATTAAGAGAACTGAGAATTACATAAACCTTATGCGCTTCTGAGAACATGTCAGATTTCCCGTATGAAATTGTCAAATATTTTCTGTACGGAGAAAAGTGTCTCATGATGACGTAACGCCAGGTGGCTAGATAACAAAAGGCCTTCCCATAACTTTTAATGGCTTTGTTTACATCTCTTCATTAGATATGAAGCGAGAAGGTACCATGTGCTGTCTTGTTATGGCTAGTGCCCACACAAGCAATGGGAACTTCCCATGAGAACAATTCCCCCTGAAGCCTTTGTGGGAAGCCCTGGGAGAACCGGGAGGGGGAGATCACGTGCTTGCTTAGATGCAGCACTGCCACACAATGCCATGTGCTATGGCCTACACAAAGGCCTGGTGTGTGTCACACCTAACTTCCAGCCAATCAGAAAGCTGGAAGAACTGAATATCTAACCATGCAAAATGGTGTTCTATGCTTCTTGACTTTTTGTGTCTTTAGCCATGTAGTTCTTCACGTGTATTCTACTTCTGCGGACTGGGCAGTGCCTGGCTTTGGGTATAGGCCGTAGCATGAGCTCTGGCCCTGGGATCAATACACGGATCTCTGCTTATAAGTTTGTTTTTGTTTCTCCTTATTGCAATAATGTAACATTTGTATTTATTGCCTTAACTATATATGCATTTATTGCCTTACGCTACAAGTAAACAACTTTTAGCCCTAAATGCTGCACTCTTGTCTGTTTATTCTCAAGCCTTGATTTTTCCCTTTGAACCAGCGTACATCCCATCAGAACTTCATATCCCTCTGTGCTAGTTCAAGGAACAAACCAGTCATATAATGCAAATGTTCAAGAATACTCCCATTTTCATGTAATTTAGCATGATAAAGCTTCCTTGTCAACATAACTTTGCATAACGGTGTGCTTCTAAGATAAACATCTCTTAAAGCCTCCCAACACCCACTGGCTAACTGAAAATCTCTAACATAACATAATTGGCTGTCCTCCAAACATAAAATTATGCTTGCCAATGCTTTCTCATTCTGCAAAACAACGTCTTCATCGTCCAACCCGTCTGGTGGGTCATGGACAATATTCCAAATACCTTCCCGGGGAAGAAACATTTCCATCTTGTACACCCACGACAGATAATTGGAGTCATTCAGCCTTTCCAGAGGGAAACCACCTCCAACTGTAGGCTGCATCTTCACTGTGCTCATCTTTCTTAGCCCCTCCTGGGCAGACAACGATGAATAAATAGCACAGATTTTATCAGAACGTCCTTCAGCTGCAAACAGGCCTAGGAAAAAGACACAGCCAGGCACGGAACCTGCAAAAGCTCCAAACTTGCCCCAGATATCCAAATGACTCCTGGATAGGCTTCCAAAGTCCTCACAGCTGTGCCAGCATACCAGCTGCACACGTTCCACCGCTGGGCCTGGAACCTGTCAGAGTGCGCACGGTGGAGCAGCCTGCTCCTTTTTCCAAGACACCAGTGATCCACATTCTATGCAGTAAATAGATGCTCAAGCAGAGATTAGATAAAATAGCCTATTTACTTTATATACTTAAGTAGTCCAAATACATCCAACAGCAGTAACAAAATGATACAGCAATACAGCGATGAAAGACAGCGATGAGAAGTTTCAACAGCAATGAGAAAAAAGACTACCAGACCCCTCTGCTTATATACATAAACTGACCAATCACATTATAGGTCACTCTCATCATCTGCCGCACCCAACTAAACGATTAGCACCTGTAGTATGAGTCATACACTGCCACATCATCCCTACAACAATGGCTGCTAATTGGGTGACTTGCAGAATAATCCCCCTCTCACCTAGATATCAAGCCTCTCCAGTATAATTTATCTAACTGTAAATTCCTGGGTATATACAAACCCCAACATTTTCTTTTCAGAGGGGCAGTTGGATTGTCTAACTTTAATTTGATTATGAAAAATGCCTTAGGCGCAAGATGGAGACAAGTAAATACTCTGGTATATTTTGATGTATGATATGAAATTAAGAATATGCATTTGGACTGATATTAAGGCTTATATGATTCAATTTTTCTTTAATTATTTAAAGTTTGCTTGATTTTTTTTACAGAAATTAAGAATATGTATTTGGATGGACATTAAGGCTTGTATGATTTCATTTTTAATGGTTTATTTTTTAAAGATTTATAAGGTATAAGAATAAGTGTTTGGTTTTAGGTTTAATAGGGTTAAGACTGCTATAGTATTATTAAGTATAAAAGTAGATAATTCAAATGTTTTTATAATTTGATTTTATTATTTTGGATTGACATTAAGGCTTGTATGATTTTATTTTTCTTTAATGGTTAAAAGTTTTTGATTTTTGAAAGATTTATAAGGTATAAGAATATATACCTTTTTGTTTTAGGTTCAATAGGGTTGATTGCTAAATATAAAAGTAGTTAATTTAAATGTTTTTATAATCTGATTTTTATTATACTGGCCAGAAATATATAGAATAGTGATAGGAAGGAAATATTTAATAAACAGGTTCCTTCAAGAAGCCTCCCTCTTGGCATTTTTGCATTGCTTGCCAAAGACTGTGATAAGAACCTGCTCTTTCAACAGACATTCCATCAGGCGGGGGGATGCTTGGAGTGGGAACTGAATTGTTATGTCTTAAATGAGACATTTTGATAATGCAGCTTTACGCGTGAAAATCCTTATTCGAGTCTTCTCCTCACCTGAAGTGTACTGATTCTGAATAAATGAATCTTTTAGGGTAATTGCCTGAGGGATTTCTTGACTGGGAATTCTGGCATGGAGGGTTATCACAGAAAGCCTCGAAACCATCTGTTTCACCATGGCTAACTGCCCTGAGGATACTGTTCTTCCAAAGACAGAATATCCTACTGTGGTTACAGAGAAGTCTGGTGAAAACCATACATCACCAGGGATGAATGACCAATAGGACAATACTCTGCTGAGGCCCAATCTCTTTACCAGGAGGGAGTAAGACTTTCCCAGTCACTTATACATGAAGAGGAGACTGGAGGTGTCCTCCCAAGGGTTGAGGTACTTTCTATGTTCCCGCCTTTGGGATCGGGAAGACTGCCATCCCCGATAGGAGTCTGTATAACCCAGTTAGCCGAACCGGAAAAGCCATCTTTACCGAGCAGGGAATATGGACTATCACCACGAGAATCGGGTGAGATGACGGATTTAGAGTACTTGGCAGCTGGATATCCAGCCGAGCCTGAATGGCATCAGACTGGTGCACGACCCAAAATCCAGATAGGGGAGGCAGCTTGGAGAGAGAAGCCTGCCGTCAAGAAACAACGAGACAGCTGGTCTATGACTGTAGGGCGAATCCAGCAACCAGAGATACCACCTAGGATTACTATCCAGTGGGGGTCTCAACCTCATAGAAAACAACTTCCAGACCCTAATGTGGTTGAACTTCACAACAAGTTAAAGAATTGCACACCATCATGGCCGAGATGGAGCAGCAATTTGCACAAATGCAACCAACCGCCACGGCTACGCGAGCCCAGACCCGCCTCACCGCAATTCATGATGGCCAGACCACAATTGTAAAAACCGAGTCCGGCCCCCTGAGTATTTCTACCACCAGCAGCAGCAGCACAACATCAACCTGCTCTCCCGCCACCCAGACAAGCACCCTACATGGGTGCTCGGGTGTTCAGTTTACGAGAGTTAAAAGTAAAGTTTACAGGAAATCCAAAAAAGCTAGCTTGGTTTTTGAGCCAAGTGCGAATTTTTATGGACACTTGGGAAGGATTGTTTCCTGATGAGTCTAAAATTCAGTATATAACTGCACACCTGGAACATGCAGCAGCTGATTGGGTGGTGGTCTTATTTGATACTAATGCGGAAGAGTTAGAGGACTTTGATTTGTTTATAATTGCCCTCCGTCGCCGCTTCAAAGACGCATTAGCAGAAATGAGGGCTCGTGCTAAATTGCAAGCCTGTAGACAAAATAACCGCTCAGTGTCAAAATATGCTGCTGAATTCCAAAATTTAGCCGGCCAGATGACAAATTGGACAGAAGAGCTGAAGATTGAACATTTTACCATGGGTTTAAACTCTGAAATCCTACGATGGTGTTTCGCCCGAAACAAACCACCTATTCTACGTGGATGGATTTGTCTGGCTGGAGAAATTGAAGAAGTCAATGAAAAGGTTAAATGGCAAAGTTGCAATCAACTAGCAGATCACCGTGGTCCCACAGGTGCTGCACCCATGGAACGCAGAGTTCAACAAAGTGAACTATTACTCCCTCCAGTTCGCAATAGTTCAAGAGAGGGAATATGTAATGAAAATATATATTGAATATATATTAAGTTTTATTGTTTAGTTTATATGAATATAAATATATATAAAATCATAGTTTTAATAGAACCATAAACTGTTTATGAACTCACTGGGGTGTTCAAATTGCTGGTATGCATGAAATGAGGAGTGTGTGTTATCAACAACAGATAGCAGTTGGAACAAGAGAGAACGTAACAGATAGTGGGTGTAAGGAGAATATGGAACAAGGAGAACGTACTGAACAAGAAAGGCAAGGTCAGAACTAACGCTCAACTGCCTGTGACGTATACAGTTTTGACACTGGCTGTGACGTATACAGTTTTGACACTGGCTGTGACATACACAGTTTTGACACTGACTGTGACGTGAACATATTCAGCTATAAAAAGGATGACCTGCAATTGAAACCCTAGAGGTGCGAGACTCTCCAACAGGAGCAGGGGATGCCCTGAATGTCTGACTCTCAACCCACTCTAATACGTTTGGCCAACTGTTAGGAGTGGGATGTAAGTATCTAGTAAGATGCTGGTCCTGTAACTGTTGTTAGTATCACTGAGATACTGTTAAGAAAACTTTGGTCCTGTAACTGTTGTTAGTATCGATGAGATACTGTTAAGAAAGCCTGAAAAGGTGAATGCAAATAGCAACTTGAATAACCTAGTGAGGTATAATTATTTATATTAAGTTGATGGTTAACCTAATGTATTATTATAATAAGTTTTAGAAGATCTTATAATTCTATCCATTTATTATTTCCTAATTGTAAATACTTGCTTTACTTTCTGTCCGAATAACACAAGAATAAAAGAACTATTATTGAACTTTACATGGAGTAAGTTGTACTCATTAAAGTGGATTTTATGACACTATGACCAGCATGTTCTCTTGACAAAACTCTATTAGCCTTTGCCCTGCTTCATTTTGTACTCCGAGGCCGAACTTGCCTGTTATTCTGGTTATTTCTTGATTTCCTACTTTAGCATTCCAGTCCCCTATGATGAAAAGGACATCTTTTTTTGGTGTTAGTTCTAGAAGGTGTTGTAGGTCTTCATAGAACCGGTCGACTTCAGCTTTTTCAGCAACAGTGGTTGGGGCATAGACTTTGATTACTGTGATGTTGAATGGTTTGTCTTGGATTCAAACTGAGGTCATTCTGTTGTTTTTGTGGTTGTACCCCAGTACTGCCTTTCCCACTCTTTTATTGACTATGAGGGCTACTCCATTTCTTCTAAGGGATTCTTGCCCACAGTAGTATATACTGTATAATTGTCACCTGAATTAAATGTGCCCATTCCTGTCCATTTTAGTTCGCTGATTCCCAATATGTCGATGTTCAATCTTGTCATCTCATGTTTGACCACATCCAGCTTATCTTGATTCATAGATCTTACATTCCAGGTTCCTATGCAATATTGTTCTTTACAGCATCGGACTTTCCTTACACTTCCAGACACATCCACAACTGAGCGTCCTTTCGGCTTTGGCCCAGCCGCTTCACTCTTTCTGGAGCTACTCAGAATTGCCCTCCACTCTTCCCTAGTAGCATTTTGGACACCTTCCGACCTGAGGGGCTCATCTTCCGGCATCATATCTTTTAGCCTTTTGATACTGTCCATGGGGTTTTCTTGGCAAGGATACTGGAGTGGGTTGCCATTTCCTCCTCCAGTGGACCACGTTTTGTCAGAACTCTCTGTCATGACCTCTCCATCTTGACCTGACTTCATTGAGTTACGCAAGCCCCTTCGCCACGACAAGGCAGTGATCCATGAAGGGGTGTACATTACATGAAGGGCAGTGCATTACAGTGTGGCCAAAGGTGGAATAAGGCTTGGGGACTTGCAAACAGAAGGTCTTCTGCTCAGAGGTCCCGGCATGCCCCAGTGGTCCCTCTGAGGAAGTGGGGCACGCGGGCCCCATTCTGTCAGGCCCTTTGTGCAATTGTTTATTAAATAGGCTTAGGCATTCCAGAAATCCAAAAATCGAATCATAATTAACAACCAGTCAACATAATTTATTATATAATAGTTGACACTAATAAAGCAATCAAATATGAAGCAGTTAGTAATTGGTAAGAATTTAGCACATTATTCAGTTCAATGAGAAAGCAAGGACTTCAGAGAATATCATTCAATTCCACAAGCAAAGCAGGAGTTCAGAAAATGGCAGGAGAAATGGGGGAGATTTCAAGAAGTGATTCACGCTACAGAGCATTCAGCTAGAGAAGGAGAAGGCAGAAAGAGAAAAATAAAGGTTTTTGCCACAACAAACACCTAGAATTTTTGAGGCTTCAAGCCACAGCAAAATTGAAGAGAATGTAATATTCATGTATATATACTTTGCACAGACACTGCTTTAGTTGGCAATGGAGAATAAAAAGAATATTTCTAGACTGAAGAGGAGGAAGTATTGGCTTTCCTTTGTCAGGCTAGACCATGTTAGAAGCAATCTGGTCCTCAAAGTTTGGTGCAAGATGGATCCTCCAAGAGTCAGAGGGGAAGGAAAATGGGGGTCCCACCCATAACCTCTTGCCAGTGCTTTTTTGCTGTGTCTATGTAGTTGTTCCTTGGCTTCCTGGGGACTCAGACCAATTCAAAGGGTATTAATATCCAGCTCCTTTGCCTCAGTCTGATTGACCCAGGAGGAGTGCTTCTGTGATCCAGAAGGCTTCCAAAGCCTAAGAGGGCAAAATACTGGAGTGGGGTGTTTGGATCTATGACTTCAAGTCAGTGGAGAATCTATCTGGCTTTGCCTTCAGGACATATTGGCTTGGCTGAAGTGCAGTTGGGGGTGGGGGCAGTTTCAGGTGGCTCAAGGTAGTCCACCTGGGAGAAATGGGGGACAAAAGAGCTTAAAAAGGCAGATGGAAAGAGACAAAAAGGCAGATGGAAAGAGACATTGGGCCAGGTTATGGAGTTTGGTTGAAGACTTTCCACCTTGCCTGAATAGAAGACCTGCCAGAGGTTGTTGGCCCTGAAAAGGTTTTCCAGACTCCTTTGGATTAACAAAAAAGGTTCAAGGAAGAGCCTGTTAGAGATCGGTTTTCAACCAAGCACATCTCACATACAGACTCGAAGGAGGAGACAGCCTCTGCTGTAACCTGATCTTACCTGCTTTGTGTGGGAGGGGCTGAATCCCAGTTTCCTGTTTCCTGTTCCCTTCTCTTCCTCTTTCTGCTCAGATCTCCTACCAAGGAAGATGGCAGCTATGGCTGCTGCCACATGTTTCTCATACTTCCAAACAGCAAAGCCACATTAATGAAGACTGTGGGTTTGGTCAGAACCACTTGCTCGCACGCATGGACCGTTTCTCCTAAGGAACTGTGAGTTACAATAAAATTGTAAACTCTTTTTATGTAACTTTACATTACTGTGTGAAGTGTGTTTATTTTGTGTTTGAACTGATTAAGCCTTGTGCAAGTTTATGGGAACGCTTCTATTCTGCTATATACTAATAAGAAGCTGTGTGGAGTTCTGGTACTACCATCCCAGAATTTCTACAAAAACTATTTCTCATGGGGAGGAAAACCTGGAGAGGTAGGGAAATTTCTCTTGCATCACCGTAACTTTACAGAGTTAAGAGTTCAAAGGGTGAACGTAGAGGGGCACTGCTCATTTGTAGCTTGGGATGCTGCCCATTTATCATCTTGCTGAAGTGAAATCCTCTTTGAGAGATGCAAGGGAATAATGTCTACTTAAGTACCCGGGAGGCGATGGACTTGCAGCTTTGTTAGGCTTCAGCTCTCCAGGGTGTTGTTCATTCCTACATTGGGTTATTCGGGCTCCAGTACATCCCAGAGTCAAACTGCAAACCAGTGCAGCTTGGCAGACTGAGAGTTATTTTTTGAAAAAGGGTTTCTTTGGCCTTACAGCTCAAGAAACTGCTTGCACAATTCAAAAGGCTCAGTTCATTTTTTTCCTCTCTCCTTAAACAATGGAGCAGAGAAGGGGGGAGCTTCCCCCACTTCCAATGCTAAATGAAGAAAATTTCTCAGCATGGCTGTATAGATTAAGACAGATTAATATTTCAAGGCAGCATAGATTGTCTAGATACTGACCCACCTAAGCCAGAAGATTCTGATGAAGCCAAGAAGTCATGGGATCAGGAAAAAAAAACTAGCCATGATTTTGATCTCTAGTTCATTGCCTGACCACAGGCTGGCAGAAATGAAAGGTCTTGCCACTGCTAAAGAAATGCTTCAGAATCTACAACTTTTATATTCAGAAGAAGATGACCAAAAGGTTGTTTATTTATTGAGAGAATTAATGGAATCCAGACTTCCAGAACATGGAAGTATTAGTAAGCATTTATTAAGAACGCAGTCAGTATTTGATAGACTAAATTCATTGCAGAACGTTATGAGTGAAAGAACAAAAATGTCTTTCTTACTAAGTTCCCTGCCTGATAAATTTTTCCATTTTGTAGCAAGCCAAAATCTAAATGGGACTAATCTTTCCCAGTTGTTTGGGAAGATTCGAGCAGAGGCCCGAAGGCAGGAAAATTTACATCTGAAAAGTAGCCCACCAGAAGTCAATGGGTATCTTGCAGCAAGGGGGAGGTGTGATCAGAAACCATTACCTGATCATCTCCAAGGCCCTGACAGCAAGGGGGAGGGGTGAGCAGCCTACTCATCAGCAAAACAAAAGACCCATAGTCTGTCACAATTGCAACAGGCCTGGGCACATAGCTAGATTTTGTAAAGGCAAAGAGAAAATGATTTTTTCTAAAGAAAAGCATTCCAAGGAAAATTTAGGTCTGCATACAGTTTTTAGGGCAGAAAGTGCTCTTGAGGCTAATTTTAATGAAAGCAAAGAACGATGGATCCTGGATTCAGGAGCAAGCAGACATTTTTGCAAGAACAGAGAATATTTCAGTGAATTAATTGAAGAACCACAAGGAAATATTTCTCTAGCTGTTGGAAATTCCATCTCAATTCAAGGAAAGGGCAAAATACCCATAAGGTGTTTTAATAGAGGTAGATACAAAGAACTCATGATTACAGAAGCATATTATGTGCCTCAGTTATCTACTAACTTAATGAGTGTCCCAGCACTGACCAGCAAAGGATACAATGTAATATTTAAAGCAAATGGCAGACGTGAAGTAACACATGGAAGAGACATTTTTGTTACAGGCTTTAAGAAGGATGGAGTTTACCAGGTGAACTGCAAGCAATCACAACCAGATGTCAGCCTTGCCTGCCAGCAGCAGCAGCAGCAGCAAAGAGAGGACAACAGTGCCACCATGTGGCACAGGCGTTTTGCACACAGGGACTTTGATGCAATTTACAAGATGAAGAACGAAAATATGGTAAGAGACTTTGAACTAAGCAATCAGGAAATGTGCCAACCAAGGTGTGTAGTATGCATCAAAGGAAAAGCCACCAGACCAGCCATACCCAAGCAACGGGAAAGACGGGCAACCAAGCCACGAGCTTATCCACACTGATTTGTGTGGACCTCTTAAAGCATCAGCTGGTGGAAGTAAATACATAATGTGTTTTGTAGATGATTTTTCCAGGTACTGTGTATCCTACCTTCTGAAGGAAAAATCCCAGGCACCTGACATGTTGAAGGCGTATGTAGCCATGGTGAGGAACAAGTTCAACAGGACCCCTCAGGCCCTCCAGAGTGATCGGGGAGGTGAGTTCCTATCTAACACCATGCAAACATACCTGACACAATTAGGCATAGAACACATGCTGACCACTCCTTATACACCAGAGAGTAATGGAATTGCAGAGAGGAAGAATAGATCATTAATGGACATGGTAAGGTGTGTGCTGTTAGAGGCAGATATACCTGAGAAATATTGGGCAGATGCTGTGATGACAGCTACCTATTTGTAAAACAGACTGCCAACCAGAACCAATAAGGTAACACCTTTTGAGCTATGGCATGGGCGAAAACCAAGCGTCAAACATTTGAGAGTGTTTGGATCAAAGGCTTATGCCCACATTCCAAAAGAGAAAAGATCCAAACTAGATCCCAGAGCTGAAGAAGGGGTCATGATTGGCTACGCTCCAGGAAGCAAGGGATACAGAGTCCTGAATCGAAAGACAGGAATAGTAAAAGTATGCAGTGGTGTACTTTGATGAGAGAGAGAGAGGCTGCCACACTCAAGTGGATGATGACTGCGTACCAAGCACCAGTAGCAGTTACCAGCCTGAGATGTTCAGCCTGATGACAGATGACATCATCGCCACACCGACCCAGAGGGAGATGGAGGACCAGACGGAGACTCCACCAGAGTCAGATGATGAGGCCGAGGGTGCAGAAGGGGGTGAACCACCAAATGCCACTCCTGGACCTGCTCTGAGATGCTCATCATGACCCAACAGGGGAGTTCCAGCCCAAAGACTGTCCTACCTCGCAAGGTCATCGCAACCACAAGAACCTTCATCGTGGAACAAGGTGCTGCAGATGCTTGCAGATCAAGGAAGTAAGTGGAAGAAAGCAGCACAGGAGGAGCTAGATGCTCTACACAAGAACATGGACTTTAACTAAGCTACCTAAAGGCAAGAAAGCCATAGGTTGTAAGTGGGTTTTCAAAGCAAAACAAGATGAGAATGGTGGAGTACAAAGGTACAAAGCCAGACTAGTTGCAAAAGGCTACTCACAAAAATATGGAGAGGACTATGATGAATGTTTTGCTCCCGTTGTCAAACACACCACAATTAGAATGCTCCTAAGCCTAGCAGCTTCTAGGAACATGGACGTTGAACATTTAGATACCAAGACCGTGTTTTTGCATGGAGAGATTCAGGAAGAATTATATATGACACAGCCACCAGGTTTTTTCTAATCCCAATAACAAACATCTTGTTTGCAAACTACAGAAGGGGATTTATGGCCTGAAGCAGGCATCCAGAGCATGGAACAAGAAGTTACACCAAATACTTCTTGACCAGGGTTTCGTTCAAGGAAAGGCTAACCCCTGTCTGTACACAAGACACAGGAATGGCAGGGATGTGTACATACTGTGTTATGTCGATGATTTAATGATCTGCCACAGTAACAAAAGGGACTTTGATGATGTTGTTTCCCAACTAAATAAAGAAGTAGAAGTGAAGCATCTGGGCAATGCCAGTTACTACTTAGGGATACAAATTGAGAGAGAAGAAGATGGGAGCTTTCTTCTAAGTCAAAAGCAAAAGATATTAGAACTGTTGGAAAGCCTAGGACTGCAGGATGCTAATCCTATGCCTACACCAATGGAAACAGCTTTCCACAAACAACACGAACCCAGCAATCTCCTACCAGAGAACAATGACTACAGGAGTGCCATAGGCAAGCTGTTGTATCTAGCCACCAATGCTAGGCCGGACATGGCTGCTGCAGTGGGCATTCTGTGTAGGAAAACCAGCACACCCACACAAAGAGACTGGACTGGTGTCAAGAGGGTGGGAAGGTACCTCAAGGGGACCATGCACCTAAAACTAAAACTGCCAGCCACTGAGAATCCTAGACTAGTGGGATTCACAGATGCAGACCGGGCAGAAGATATTGTTGATCGTAAGTCCACCAGTGGATATGTATTTTTCTATGGGGGTGGTGCAGTAAGCTGAGGTAGCCACAAGCAAGGCACAGTTGCTCAGTCATCCACTGAGGCAGAATACGTTGCAGCCACTGAAACATGCAACAAGGTAAAATGGCTCAAGCTACTGCTTGCAGACATGGGGATAGAGGAACCAGTCCCTATCCAAATTCTATAGGATAATCAAAGTTGCATTAGACTCTCACAGTCAGAAAAGATTGGTGGGAGGACAAAGCACATTGATGTAAAGCATCATGTGGTGAGGGAGCTGCAACACCAAGGGTTAGTCAAACTAGACTATTGTCCCACAGGGAACATGATAGCAGATATCTTCACAAAGCCGTTATCTAGAATCAGTTACCAAGAACTGAGAGGGAAATTAAATCTTGTGGGACATTGAGACATGCATAGGTTGAAAAGAAGGGGATGTTAGAGATCGGGTTTCAACCAAGCATGTCTCACACACAGGCTCGAAGGAGGAGACAGCCTCTGCTTAACCTGATCTTACCTGCTTTGTGTGGGAGGGGCTGAATCCCAGTTTCCTGTTTCCTGTTCCCTTCTCTTCCTCTTTCTGCTCGGATCTCCTACCAAGGAAGATGGCAGCTATGGCTGCTGCCATGTGTTTCTCATACTTCCAAACAGCAAGGCCACATTAATGACGACTGTGGGTTTGGTCAGAACCACTTGCTCGCACGCATGGACCGTTTCTCCTAAGGAACTGTGAGTTACAATAAAATTGTAAACTCTTTTTATGTAACTTTACATTACTGTGTGAAGTGTGTTTATTTTGTGTTTGAACTGATTAAGCCTTGTGCAAGTTTATGGGAACACTTCTACTCTGCTATATACTAATAAGAAGCTGCGTGGAGTTCTGGTACTACCATCCCAGAATTCCTACAGAGCCAAGGAATCATGGAAAAGCACATGCCTGTTGTTGTTCATTCGTTTATTCGTTCAGTCGCTTCCAACTCTTCGTGACTTCATGGACCAGCCCACACCAGAGCTTCCTGTTGGCCGTCGCCATCCCCAGCTCCCCCATGGTTGAGTCTGTCACCTCCAGAATATCATCCATCCATCTTGCCCTTGGTCGGCCTCTCTTCCTTTTGCCTTCCACTTTCCCTAGCATCAGCATCTTCTCCAGGGTATCCTGTCTTCTCATTATGTGGCCAAAGTACTTCAGTTTTGCCTTTAATATCATTCCCTCAAGTGAGCAGTCTGGCTTTATTTCCTGGAGTGTGGACTGGTTTGATCTTCTTGCAGTCCAAGGCACTCTCAGAATTTCCTCCAACACCATAGTTCAAAAGCATCTATCTTCCTTCGCTCAGCCATCCTTATGGTCCAGCTCTCGCAGCCATAGGTTACTACAGGGAATACCATTGCTTTGACTATGCGGATCTTTGTTGTCAGTGTGATGTCTCTGCTCTTAACTATTTTATTGAGATTTGTCATTGCTCTCCACCCAAGAAGTAGACGTCTTCTGATTTCCTGGCTGAAGTCAGCGTCTGCACTAATCTTTGCGCCTAGAAATACAAAGTCTGTCACTGACTCCACTTTTTCTCCCTCTATTTGCCAGTCATCAATCAACCTCGTTGCCATAATCTTGGGTTTTTTTAGGTTTAACTGCAACCCAGCTTTTGCACTTTCTTCTTTCACCTTCATCATAAGGCTCCTCAACTCCTCCTCGCTTTCAGCCATCAAAGTGGTATCATCTGCATATCTGAGATTGTTAATGTTTCTTCCAGAGATTTTAACTCCAGCCTTGGATTCTTCAAGTCCAGCACATTGCATGATGTGTTCTGCGTACAGGTTGAATAGGTAGGGTGAGAGTATACAGCCCTGCCATACTCCTTACATGCCTGTTGCTTTTGCTAATAAAGGAACAGCTTTTGCCAACATTACCTTAGATCAGTATCCTTTGCTCCATGTGCCTTTGTTTTTCCAAGACCTGACAGTCAGCACTGCATATGCAGAAAGATGAGGGGGCTGTTTGCCCATCTTAGCAGGGAAAGGTCACTCTTGGGTCCTCTTAGTAGCATTGGTACGCTCCAATGCAGCTAGATTGGAAGTGAATGAACTTATGAACTCTTATGGCCTTGGGGGACTCTGAGATTTTTGTTTTAACCCTCTCCACTGATGGCATAGGTGGACTGACAAATTCCAAATGACCTTGAGGTGGCCACATTGTATTATGAGTAAATAATGAATCCTCTTAATTCTTGCCAAAATTGTTAGACTTTTAAATAGAGCCACCTCATATCCAAGTAAACTCAGTAAGCCTTTCAATGACCACACTTTAAATATTGGCATATCCTCTGCATTAACTCACCCACCCACCCTTGCCAAGGTCTCAAAGGTTATCTTGCATTATGACTATTTCCGTACTATGGATGTGTAGTGTGTACAAATGCATTCGCCCTGTGCATTTTTTTCTTTTCCTTTTCTGGGTCACTTTTTGAAGTATGTATTTCTCTGCTTGTTCTGAACTCATACTATAATCTGAACAATTTTAATAACTTCTATTTATTAAATTCTTTTATTAAAGGTTTCATTTTTATCTCCTCACATGGTTTTCTCTTGCCTCCATTTTTTTTTTGCTTAATGAACTATTTGATCATACTGAAATTCTGCTTTGAGTTCCATTAACAATCTTTCTGTATTATTATCAAAGCCCTCAGCTGTGCAACACCAGCTTTCTCCTATCTCCCTCCTAACATTGAAATAATTCTTTAATCATAATGACTCCCAAAGAGATGAATCAGAATAATCACATTCTTGTATTGATTCCAGATTAAGAGGTCTTGCTACCAAAGGTGGGGGGACTGTTAATTTCCCTGCTTCCTGCTCCTTATGAAAGCAAATATCTGGGATATACTAGTGAACACTGCTCCTACGTATATCTTCACCGAGGAGACTCCCAATTGTTCCAAATCCTATATATTAGTGCTTGCAGTCGTGCTGGTTCATAATATCCTTGAAGGTTTGGAAACATGCATTCCACTCTTTTAGGATCCATACGGTTCTTTTCATAGTGAACAAAACTTTGTCAAACACATACATCCTCTTTTCCTCTCCCCCTCAGTCACACTTCTATGTATTTACTCCACTGAAACCAACATGTATACCCAAACACCAAGGTTTTAAAACAGTTCTGTTTGGAGTTAAAATAGGTCATTGCCGCAGAATATTTGAGGGGTGGCTTACAGAATCAGCCAGCCTTTGTAACCCCAGCATACTGTATATCATCTGTCAAGAAATACACTGCAGACTAACACTTGGTAGGGTAGCAATGAAGGCCCTGAAAAAGATATCCAGATGCTGGAATGTGTCTATACCTACAGAGCTCAGAATTGTGCAGGCAATTATTTTCACTGTGACACTCTATGGAAGCAAAAGTTGAAGAAGCAGGATAGGAAGAGTATTAACACTTTTGAACTTTGGTGTTGGAAAAGATCCTGAGAATACCATGGATAGCCAAGAAAACAAACAAGTGGTTCTTCAAACAAATCAACGTAGAGTTCTCACTCATCATAAATGACCAGGCTCTATCATTCTTTGGACACATTATGTGAAGACCCATGTCAGGATGCCATTGCTATCCTGCCAGAGACAGATGGGGTTTGTAGTTATAAGGTAGACGGGGTCATAGTTAGTAGGTAGATGGGGGTCGTAGTTAGTAGGTAGATGGGGGCAACCCATCTTTTTGTAGGAGGGCAGCCACACTGTGAATTCAGGCTGGCCTTTGTACCAACCAGAAAGCTCCCGACTGTCTGCAGGGATGAGCCACAGGCCGATCGTGCTGATGCAACAGCCCCCAAATTCCGCCGGAAGCAGGGGAAATCTTACAAGAGGTCCAAAAACCTGACCAGCATCTTTTAAAATACAGTTTCCCTTCCTGCCCCAGTCAAAGCATTAGACAGAATGGCCAGGCAGCAACCTGCCTTCTCATCAGAATCATAGAATGGTAGAAAAACTTCATGATGTTTTCAAAGCTACTTATGTGTTAAGTTCTTCCTGCCTTTTCGGTATCTTCAGCTTCCCTGGGATCCTTTCTAATGAAGGGACATGTATGTATGTATGTATGTATGTATGTATGTATGTATGTATGTATATACAGTATGTATGTATGTATGTATGTATAATGTATGTAAACAGCTGATGTAATACATCTGATTGATCAGAAATTCTTTTTAAAAAATGGTTTATACTTCTAAATGTGTATCTTTGCTGTCCAGATTACATTTCTAATATCCTTTCTCTGTAGTTTGATGATTCACTATCTATGAATAATTTATTTATTTTCTATCCCGCCTTTATTTTTTTTATAAATAACTCAAGGCGGCGAACATACCTAATACGCCTTCCTCCTCTTATTTTCCCCACAACAGCAACCCTGTGAGGTGAGTTGGGCTGAGAGAGAGTGACTGGCCCAGGGTCACCCAGCCGGCTTTCATGCCTAAGGCGGGACTAGAACTCACAGACTCCTGGTTTCTAGCCCGTTGCCTTAACCACTAGACCAAACTGGCTTGCCTGCAAACCATTATCAACTAAATTCAATACTGTTTCTTTATTACCCACTGGGCAGGTTTGACCTCACCTCTATTGTGTGAAATCCCTTTGTAAGGGACTGTTTGCCTTTTGGCAACCAGGTAAGGAACGGCAGAGATCCTGGGTTTGGTTTGGACCTTTCCAAACTGATCTGAGTTGCAATGTTCCAATCCTGAGGGACAACCAAGAGGGGCGACATGATTTCCAGGGTTGTCACAGGGAAGAGGGTGCACATTTATTCTCCATATTTTATTTATTTATTTTATTATTTCAATTTATTCCCCGCCCATCTCCCTTGCAAGGGACTCTGGGCGGGTTACAACAATTGAAGTTTAAAAAACACAAAAACAGTATCTAAAATACATCTAATAATAATAATGATAATAATCTAATAATAAATTACATAAAATCCAAGATGGGGGGACCGTAGGATGGATTGTATTACTACGGGGCCAGCCAACCCCAGGAGGCACTGCCGCCTCTGTCGTCCCAGGCCCGGCGGCAGAGCCAGGTCTTAAGGGCCTTCCGAAAGGCCAGGAGTGAAGGGGCCAGTCTCACCTCCGGGGGCAAGATATTCCATAAGGCGGGCGCTATCGCAGAGAAGGCACGCCTCCTGGACCCCGCTAGATGGAATTCTCTTGTCGAGGGGGTCCGAAGCATGCCCTCTCTGCATGCACGGGTGGGGCGGGCCGACGTTATCGGGACGAGACGGTCCCTCAGGTACCCTGGTCCTATATTGCCCAAGTACAGGACAAAAAACAATTGGTGGAAGCTTTACAAAGGGAGATCCAAACTCAAAAGGAGGAGGCATTTTCTAAATTGGAGGCTGCAAGATCTGGTGCCACCTGGCTGGTCAAGGCCTCCCAGGAGACGACATGTGGTTGGGTCTGCAGACCAGAAGACCTCCATGGTCCCTTCCAGCCTTATGTCCTATGACTCTTTCATCCCGTGGATTCCTCAGGTCTCTCAAGACAGGAGGCCCATTCCTTAATGGACCTGCAGCTCTCGATGAGCCCTCCAACAGCAACACTCTCCAGGCTCCTGTGCATAAAAAGAACCAAGGGAGAAAGTGCTACTCATTTCTTCTTGTGTATCTACTTACTACATTTGTACTCTGCCCTAATCAAAACACGGACACCTGGCACTTACAGTATTGCCAGTTGTTCTGCACACAGAACCTGGCAACACAGCTTTGTCTGTTTTTAGCAGAGCTCCATCTGCCTCTCTTGCTGAATTGCCAAAGAACCTGCGAGAGCTTCCATGGCTCTCATAAAGGGAAAGGTGCCATTTGGGAGTACTGCCTCAAGGTGTATCCGGAAATGTCATCCTGGGAAAAGGCACAGGTCCCTTTCCTCCAGAGGAGGGAGAATGTGCATGAAAAGCACCACAAAATGGCCTGAATGGATCTGCTTCTTTCTCCATCAAACACTGGCTTTGAAAGACTCAGGAAATTCTCCAAGGGACATCAGCTGTGTTCATACAACATGTTTAGCCATGTCAGTCACAAGTCTAATGGTTACGTTTGATTTTTAACCTATCTGTGTGGTTAACTATGCTGTGTGACCCTTATCTAGGGACTGGAGTAATTCAATAACCAAGCTCAGTGTGAAAATCCAGCCAACTGGAAGAAGTGGCCATTGGCAGGGACAAAAAGTCATCCCCCGCCCCCCGCCCCAATTCTTTTTCTACTCTGATTACATCCACAGAGAGTGGGCCAGCAGCCCTGGTCAAAGTGACCTGGTCCCTCTGAGTAGGGAGGGACCAGAGGAACATCTGTAGAGCTGCTGTGAAAACTACTTAAGGCATGTGTCAGATTTAAGCACTTGGATCTGCTCTGAATTGGACTCTGGCTATGGAGATGACTAAGGCACTGTGTGGCATAGTTATCTGGGAAGAGTTCAAGCCTGATGGCCCTGAGGAAGGTTCCTCAGAGCTGTGAGTGCAGCCACCTGTGTATTAGATCCATGAACCTCCTGGTTGGTCAAGGCCTCCCAGGAGACAATTTATGATTGCTGAATGCATTATTGAGAAAGGGGATGGTCCCACCAGCTCTTAAAGGTGAGGGTCCATCCCCTCCTCAAGAAACCATCCATAGACCCAAAAGTGTAGGACAATTTGTGTCCTGTCTCCAACCATCATCCCTTTTTAGGAAAGGTTGTTGAGAAGAGGGCCCTGGAGGAAATGAATTATCTGGATTCCCTCCAATCAGCTTTCAGATTGGGATATAGTACTGAGGCAGCATTTGTAGATGATCTCTGTCAGGACTGGGGGCATCCATTTTTGCTTTCCTAGATCTCTCAGTGGCTTTCAGTATCACTGACCATGGTATCCTTCTGGACTAGCTCTAGGGGTTAGGAACGGGGACACAGAGTCTTGATATTTTCTTCCTTCTTCAGGGCCATTTCCAGTCAGAGAGGAAAGATCTGGCACTAGACCGCTGCTCTGTGGCATCCCTCGGGGCTCTACACTTTCTCCACTCCTTTTCAACATGAAGCTGCTGGGTAAGGCCAGGGTTAACCACCATCAGTATGCTTTGATGTAGGCAAGGTCAAGAAACCAACACGGCAGGGATTCCAGGAATGCTCTTTATCATAGTATGGTAGAATAACAGAATCTTGAAATCCTAAATTTCTCTCTATCCCATTTTATGCTAAACAAAAGCAAGGTAAGATTGTTTTGGATTTCTCATATTCTCTTCCAGGACTGAGCAATCCTTTTAGAAGTCCTCCATTAAAGGGTCATTCATTCCTATTCTCGTAGTTAGCTCCTTTATAGAACCTCCCCAGTCAGAATCAGTCCTCCCTCCTACCTGTGAGGGCCAAAGTCACAGAATAACTCCCCCCTCACTCACTCACAGATGGGCCCAGCAGCATACCAAGGTCAGCAGAGCAAGCCAGGCAGGGAAGAGTTAGCTGGAGCTGGAAAGTGCCCCATGTCCTCCTGTGGCCCAGTCTAATATGGCAGAAAGCAAAGATTCTCCTTTGTCCTGGGTTTATGGAACTATTAGACAAGATTTACTAAGTGGGCATCTGTCACCCTCTCCCCCAACCTCTCCAATTCAGGGTAGCCCTTGTAGTGAATAAGATATTCTAAGCATCTCCACCTGCATCTAGAATCCAGATGCATTTCATTTCATATTCCCTTCCACATCCACCAGGACTGGGAGGGGAGGGGGTGGAGGAACCAAAGCCAAATACAAGGGGCAGCCAGCATCTCGTGAACAAGGAGCAACTGGTGAAACACTGTATGAAACTGTATTGAAGCTGGTAACTGTAAATAGAAGGCCACTTGGATGGATGGATGGATGGATGGATGGATGATGAGGAGAGGAGAGGAGAGGAGAGGAGAGGAGAGGAGAGGAGATGATGAGATGAGATGATTGGATTGGATTGATAGATGATATATTCCCTTCTCACCCCTATGGGTGGTCTGTGGCTTGAATCATGTCAACTGGATTTCTATTTTTTCAGTAGAAAAGTTTCACTCCTTATCCAAGGAGCTTCTTCAGTCTGAAGAAATAGAAATCCAGTTGACATGATTCAAGCCACAGACTGTTCCACCTGGATGACTGAGAACCTTCATCGACCTATGGGTGGTATGTGTCTTCCTCAATCTTGGGTCCTCTACCAGAGGCCTGGGAGTTTCAGGGTTCTGTGCAGTATCTTAGCTGTTCCTACCATTGCACTCTTCTGGACAGAGGGCTGATGTTGCTCCTGGGATCTGTTGGAGCCCTCTCCCAGCTTAGGAATCACAGCCCCAAGTGCTCCTACCACCACTGGGACCACTCTGGCCTTCGCTTTCCACATCCTCTCTAGTTCCTCCTTCAGGCCCTGGTACTTCTCCAGCTTCTCATACTCCTTCTTCCTGATGTTCCTGGCACCACTACATCTATCACCACTACTGTCTTTTGGTCCTTGTCTACTACCACAATGTCTGGTTGATTGGCCAGTACCTGCCTACCCATCTGGATCTGCAAGTCCCACAGGAAATTAGCTGTTATTCTCCACGACCTTCTGTGGAATCTCCCATCTGAACTTGGGAAGGTCTAGCCCATACACTGTACAGATGTTCCTGTACATAATGCCAGCTACTTGGTTGTGCCGTTCAGTGTATGCTGTTCCTGCCTGCATCTTACACCCTGCCAGTATATGTTCGACTGTCTCTGAGGCCTCCATGCACAGTCTGCACCTCAGGTCCTGTCTAGTGTGGTAGACCCCTTCTTCTATGGATCTGGTGCTTAGTGCCTGTTTTTGTGCTGCTCTGATCAGTGCCAGTGCTTTTAGTCCAGCCCTTTCCAGCCACTGATTTCCCAAGGTCAGCCACCTCAGCTATCTGTCGATGGTACATCCCATGCAGGGTCTTGTCTTGCCATGGCACTTCCTCTGCCTGATCTTCCTCCCATGTCTGCTGCTGCCTCAGGCATTCTCTCAGCAGCTCATCTTTGGGTGCCATCTTACTGATGTACTCCTGGATACTCTAGGTTTCATCCAGGACAGTGGCTTTGACACTCACCAGACCCCGCCCACCCTCTGTTTGGCTGGTGTAGTCTCTGGGTGTTGGACTTGGGGTGGAAACCTCCGTACATTGTGAGGAGCTTCCAGGTCTTCGCATCAGCAGCCTCCATGTCCTTCTTTGGCCAGCTTACTATATTGGCAGGGTACCTGATGACTGGCAGGATGTACATGTTGATGGTGTGTGTGTGTGTGTGTGTAAAAACCTAGGGGAAGGCCACAGCAAATCTCTCACAGCAACTTTGGCATCCTCTTGCCTGTCTATGTCTGTGACCCGCTTGTATGCAACCTTTGGCTAAATCTAGTTGATTTTTTAAAAGATGCTGAGCAGCCTGGCTCTCCTTCAGAAAACCCAATGGGCAAGGAAAGCAGATTCTGGAGGGCAGGTGGCAAGGATGGTAACCATAATTTGCCTGAAAGGGAGGCATGCCAATGGAGGAAAGTAGTGAGGTTGACATTTTTTGCAAGAAGTAACAGTTAAATGCCCGCCTGATAAAAGATATAGCACCATACATATTGCTCAGGTAACATGTCCATCTTCTCTGATTGCCCATTTGATTCCGAATGATAACAGAATGACAGATGAAAATGAAAGTAATTGGAAAAGGACCTTCCACAAACTGATAGCCACAATCTGAGATCACATGATTGAACTGAAAATTGTGATCTAGAAACTGCTGAGCATTTCTCTTGAACTGAAGGGCCTTGTCCAGAGATAAACTGAGCCATCTTAGTAAACAAATCCACTCCCAAAATAGACTACAAATCATCTGTTTATGCAATAAAAAGGAAGCTGGGATCCGGATGATGGAGTAAAGGAGTCTCAAATCCTGAAAAGCTGCTTGCTCTTGAGAGTAGACCATTTGAATTTATGTCCTTTTATTTCAGAAGTTGAGAGAGTGATCTTGTGCATTCTGCAAAATTACAGATGAATGTTCTGTAGAAGTTTGTTTGTGTGTGTGTGTGTGTGTGTGTGTGTGTGTATGTATATAAATATAAATATAAATATAAATATAAATATAAATATAAATATAAATATAAATATAAATAATATAAATATATATATATATATATATATATATATATATATATATATATCAACTTGTATTACCGCACCATCTCCCCCAAGGGGGACTCTGGGCGGTTGGGATAACCAAGAAAACATTGGACATTCTTCACGTTTCTAGGAGTCTGCCATCTGAGAACAGATTATGCTTTGCTGGATCCATTTGTATTCCATCTGTAGAGATCTGGTAACCCAGATCGTCCAATTGGGGAAGACCAAATGTTCTTCCAACTTGGCAAAAAGCTTGTATTTGCAAAAATGGTCTAAGACATTTCTGATGTGAGTCCCAAGCAAAAGATGGATCTTCTGAAAAAATCCAGATGTCATCCAAGTATAACTCTATATATTTGCCCAAAGAATCAGAAAATATTTGTTCATGAATCTGGAGGAAAAAACCAATCCTCAGGACATTACTGTGTGTTCAAATTTGCCCAACCTGTTATCAAATGCTGTTAAATATTTATGGCCTCTTTCATTCTGATCACATTGTGAAGGCAGTGCAGCAGATCTGAAATGAGACAGTGGGTAATGTTTACAGCATTATGAACTCTATAATCATGCATGGCTTTTGAGGAATTACCTTTCTTTTGTTTTTATTTTATTAAAAGTTTTACAAAGAACATAAAAACTAACACAAACTAATAAAGAGTAGAAAGAACAAAGAGAGAGAAAAAGAAAAAGTGCAAAAAGGAACAAAAAAATAGAAAGAAGCAGCTTCCAATTTCTTCTGCAGCAAATATAAGTACAATTACGAAATTAACTCTTACTCTATGACTACAAAAAAAGCTCACTTTTTTCCATTATCCAGGTTTTTTTCTAATCACCAAAACCACCAATCATAAATTTGTTGGTTCCATTTCATGGAAAAAGTCTATAAGGGTTTCCAGTCAACCATAAACGTAGATATATTTTCTCTGATCAAAGAAGTTAATTTGGCCATCTTCGCAAGTTTCATCATCTTCATCAGCCATTCCTCCATTGTGGGTAGTGTCAAACCTTTCCACTTTTGAGCATATAATAGTCTCACTGCAGTTGTCATATATAAAAACAAGAATTACCTTTCTTTTGTACAAAAAGCATAGGTGCAAATGGTGGACATGTAGAAGTTTGAATAAAACCTTTATTTCAACTGTCATTGAGTGGATAACTCTGGAGTAGACATAGCATCTCCAGCAAAGGAGATTGTTACCTTGTCGTGGTGCTGGAGCTTGAGCAACTCAATGACGCCATGAGCTAAACCATGAAGGGACACCCAAGACGGGAAGGTCGTGGCAGAAAGGTCAGACTAAATACGATCCCTGGGGAAGGTAATGGCAACCCACCCCAGTATTCTTGCCGTGAAAACTAAATGGATCAGTACAACCAGAGATATGTCAGTACACCATCGGAAGATGGGACTCCCAGGTCGGAAGATGGTCAAAATGCTACTGGGGAGGAACAGAGGATAAGTTCAACTAGCCCCAGATGTGATGACACAGCTAGCTCAAAGCCGAAAGGATGGCTAGCAGCCGATGGTGCTGGTGGTGAACGAAGAATCCGATGTTCTAAAGATCAACATACCATAGGAACCTGGAATGTAAGATCTATGAGCCAGGGCAAATTGGATGTGCTTATTGGTGAGATGGCAAGATTACATATAGACATTTTGGGTGTCAGTGAACTGAAATGGACTGGAATGGGCCACTTCACATCAGATGACCACCTGATCTACTACTGTGGACAAGAGGACCACAGAAGAAATGGAGTAGCCTTCATCATTAATAATAAAGTGGCTAAAGCTATGCTTGGATACAATCCAAAAAACGATAGAATGATCTCAATTTGAATTCAGGGTAAGCCATTTAACATCACAGTGATCCAAATATACGCCCCAACCACAGATGCTGAAGCAGCAGAAGTAGAACAGTTCTATGAGGATCTGCAGCACCTACTGGATAATACACCAAAAAGAGATGTTATTTTCATTACAGGAGACTGGAATGCTAAGGTGGGTAGTCAGACGACACCTGGAATTACAGGCAAGCATGGTCTGGGAGAACAAAATGAAGCAGGACATAGGCTGATAGAATTTTGCCAAGACAACTCATTGTGCATAACAAACACTCTCTTCCAACAACCTAAAAGACGACTTTATACATGGACTTCACCAGATGGTCGACACCGAAATCAAATTGACTACATCCTTTGCAGCCAAAGGTGGCGGACATCTATACAGTCGGTAAAAACAAGACCTGGAGCTGACTGATGTGGCACAGAGAGGTAATAATTCTATATGGTCCATTATGTTCAATTGCACAGGAGTTGTAAGGTGCAAAACAGGACCACCTTGAAGTGATTGTGCATCAGTCATTTCCACGCACAGGTACTCTGATAACTGTGGGTAATCCAGACTGATGCACTATAGTTCACAACTACAAAGTTAGCTGTTGTGCCACAGTCTACAAGGAAGAGAGCAGTGTTTCCACACCTGAGGGGATGCAAGGAGTTCCAGGGATAATAAAATGCACCTGCCTGTTGTCAGTTTTTCTTAACTGTCTGAGAGCCATCCTGCCTAGCTCTTGGGAAGGGAGCCTGCGGACTTTTCCAAAGATAAGGCTCTGGAGCGTTTTGGCATTTACTCATGAAGTGGCCCACACTTCCACAGGCGTAGCACTTTCTAGCCAGTTCAAAGGAATTAACTTTAGTGGTGCAACTGCAGCTTGGTGTCCTGGAGCTCCACCATAAAAAGATGAACGAAGGTCTCTCCTCTGTTCCTTTGCTGCAAATAAGGATCTCTTCACTGCATCTTTTTACATGGGCTCCACAGGGCTGCCGCCAAGCAAGTCACAGGGAGCGGGGTGGGGCAACAAAAGGCTGTAAACCCCTTCCCCTGACTGGTTCCGCCATGTCTCAGCTCTTCTGGTCCCACACTGATTTAACATGCAACACTGAAACAGTTATGCCAAATTCTCTGGTGGATCTTGTCTTGCCTATTCATCCCTCAGGTCATCAGAAAGTCCTTCCCAAAATGGTTCAGTCACAGCAAGATCATTGCAACACATTGCAACAACACTCTGGCATACAGCTAGAAATCAGCCATGTGCTCACGTACTCAGCCATTTACTGTTGCTCTACCAGCCGAATTGTCAAAAGGAGCTCTAAATCTTCACATGAAGTTCTGGTAATTATCTAACAATGCATCAATGAGGGCCGCAGTCCATCTGGCTGCCCCTTCTTTCAGCAGCCTAAGAACAAAGGCAACTTTGGTCTGATCTGTAGGAAATTCTATTGGCCGAGCCCCCATAAGCAATTCACCTTGTGATGTGAAAGTTAGGAATTGTTCCTGAGCCCCACCCCAAATTTCTCTGGTAGACTTCCAGGAGGATGGAGCAGTTACTGCTTGGACAGCAACTTGTGAGGCTGCTCCTGCCGCAGGGAAGCCTCGACCCGGTTGCTGGGCTAGCTGTAACGCAGGTCTGCAATTTGTGTGGCCACCTGCTGTTGATGCTGTAACAATGCCTCGGCAACGTGTTCAGCTTGCAGGGGGTGCTCCCAGGATCTAGTGCCATGTTCAAGGTCCAAATGCAGGTCTTATGCCTCTCCAATGAGAGCGGTGAGGCTGTCAGGTGGATGTTAGCCTGAGGCAGGCCAGGTCAAGAAACAGGCATGGCGGGGATGTCAGCAATGCTCCATATTGTTGCAGAATCTTGAAAGCCTGTCCCAGTTTCTCTCTGCCCCACTTATGCTAAACAAAATGGGGGGGGGGTGTCTTTTGAGTTTATTTCTCCTGCTCCCCTCTTTCTCAGGACTGGGTCACCTTTTCTCAAAGTTCAATTTCCAAGACTAAACTCGGGCTGGATGTGCCAAATGACTTTCGCTAAAACAGCCACACAAAAGCGGCTGCAGGCGTCTTTCAAGCCAGGCCAGTCCTGAGAGATTTCGCTGGGGTTAACCGGCTGCCCAGCATCCCAGAATTCCATGGGCTGAGTCCTCTCAATCGTGGGTGGTTCCCCCTCTGCCTCTTCAAAGGGCTTGGCTTTCTTCGCCCCTGGAGTACAGTCTGGCTGCCCCAGAGACATGACAGCGCAAGCGTGGTGAGCAGGGCACCCTCCCTTTCGCTGGCGAGAAAAGGGAGCTCCGTGGAGTGCCAGGTTTGGGGACATCCACAACACAGTGAAGGGGGAGCGGGCCGATCTGCCTCATGTGGCCCCTCCCTGGCTCCCACTGGCTCGTGCCACAGCAGCAGCAACCCGGCCTGCTTTTCTCATGGGAAGACAGCGGGGTGCCAAATGCATGCCTGGCAGGTGAAGACCACGGAGCACTTGGCTGCCTTTGAACCTAAGCCCGGAGAGGTATATATCGTCTGTGGCTCTTTAGGAAGAAGCAGACCTCCTGGTCCCGCTCAAAGGGCTGGCTTTGGCCAATGTGGCCGGGCCCCTGGGGACCCTGGAGCTCTCTTCTTCGAGTGGACCCAATCCGCCCAGAGCGGCAAGGCTTTCCTCCAACCTGCCCAGGACTCCTAGAATGGACAGGTGGTCCTGGTACAATGCTGGCAATTTTTAAAGTTTTTGATCCCGCCTTTATTATTTTTAGAAATAACTCACGGCAGGGAACGTAGCTAGTACTCCTTCCTCCTCCTCCTTTCCCCACAACAACAACCCTGTCAGGTGAGCTGGGCTGAGAGAGGGGGACTGGCCCAAGGTCATTTAAGAGGAGACACGGCAGCGCTGACCTTCTCTGGGGGGGGGGGCTGGGGCAGAAGGGGAGGAACTGATGCAGGACCCACATTTCAGGCAGGTTACAAGCTTATGGCTTCAATGGCTAAAGGCAGAACTTTGAATTCAGGAAGTATCTTACTACTCACCAGGAAGCATAGTTATAATCCAAATCACTGGGTCCAATATTCTAGGAAGAAAAGCTGTCGGTATCCTTCTGTCACTGCCAAGGTCAAGAGCATAAGCAATCACATGAATTAAGCAGCATAAATAAATAAATTAGCAAGCAAGCAGCAGTAATGGCATTTTGTTTGGATTGTCAGAAAATAGAGCATGCTTTGAAAAATGCTCTCTTACACTCAGCCTTTTTTCAAAGCAATAAAATATAGCACAATTAATGTATTTTCTTCCTGCACTGATCTCAGACCCCTTGCCCGCACATCACCCCAGATGCTTTTGTTCACGAGAGGCTTCCTAATGACGGTTCCTTGTTGGGAAAATAGCTGGAAACTCATCATATTTCATGTTTGCAGTGCCGAAGTATTTATTTTAGCACAGATGTAAGCATCCTCAAAGATGCAGACCCTCTTATATGGACATGGGGATGCAAGTGGTTGATGGGAAGCTGATAGACAAGCAAAGTCGTAGAAAACATCAGTTGCTACAGCATTTATGTATAATTATATATTACCTTAGTACATTTTTTTAAAGACTGGTAGTGAACTATACTACCAAACTGCATTCATATCCAAGCAAAACTGTTTATACCCCTTACCTAGTTCCTGCTAGGCACAAGAGGCAGGAGAGAAACAGAGACCGACAATTTTTATTATGGTCAGACCAGCATAAGTAGTGGGGTGGGGTACAGTCATTAAAAAGAAGCATAAGGGATCTAAAGACTGAGAAAAAGTGAAAGTAACAATCTAAAAAGAATAATAAAAAGCTAGAATATATAAAAGATATGTAAGTTAAAAACTAAAAGTATATGTAAAAAGCGAGAATCTGAAAGAAGGGGTAGGAGCATTAGATGGGTATAGAGGAGCATAAAAAGGTTAGTGTGTGGAAGACAATATCTCTCAAGTTACAAGGCACCCTAAAGCGTGGTGCTCATTAGATCTGCTGTAGTTTACAAAGTTGAGCTCCAAGCACAGGCCATCATCCAATGCATTTTGAGCACTGCTGCACAGAACCCGGAAAGATTGTATGTTGCAGCAGGGTTGGTATCTGAAGGCAACAGGGTAGCGTAAAATTGTCCTGTGTGCCCTGGATATTTCTGTAGCAATGGTGAGATGAGGCTAGTGCGAATGCCTCTGCAGTCCAGGCACCGGAGAAACACGTGCTCTGTAGTTCCTGTGAGTCCAGAGTCCCAGAAACGTTCTCTCTCGGAGTAAGGAATCATAGTGGATTCCAAGGGGAGAGGAAGACAGTCAGTAGCTGAGGCCAATAGTTGAGTATGGCCACCTACACTCTAGCCTCCCCTTGCAGGAAGCCTGTCTCTAGTCGCAAGGTGGCATTAGAGACACCAGTAGGGACTTGAAGGGCTGCTCTTAAAAATGTGGATGTAACAGCGTTCCGCGCGTGTCATGCCGGCCACATGACCGTGGAAGTGTCTTCGGACAACGCTGGCTCTTCGGCTAACAAACGGAGATGAGCACCGGCCCCTAGAGTCAGACACGACTGCACAAATGTGCGGGGGGAACCTTTACCTTTTTATGGAATCAAATGCTGTTTGACGTCTATGAAAGCGGCATAGAGGGAGGTTGTGTTGCGGAAGGACTATTTTCCAATGAGATGCTGGAGTGCAGGGCCCTGATCAATGGTGGATCGGCCTTCCTTGAAGCCAGCCTGCTCCTCTGCTAGTATGTTTTCTTGTTCCAGCCAGTCCTGGAATTCCCACTGTAGGTGCCTTGCCTAGAGCTTCCTGGGAGGCTAATTGTCTATCATTAGCTTTCCCCCCCTTTTTATAGAGGGACAATGATCGCAAGCCCCCCGTCCTTGGCGCTCGGCCACAGGCGTCAATGCAGGCAACCAGGGAGGCCAGAGTGGGGCCCACAAGTCCAGGTTGGACTGAATGGCCTCTGGGGGGATCAGGCCTTCCCTGGGGCTACAGGGTATCGAGTTTGCTGCGTGACCACTGACTTTCCTGTTTGAACGATGATAAAGCAGCCCAAGCTCAAACATATAATGGCTCTGAAGAGATTTGTTGTTGTTCAGTCGTTTAGTCGTGTCCGACTCTTCGTGACCTCATGGACCATAGCACGCCAGGCCTTCCTGTCCTCCACTGTCTCCCAGAGTTTGCTCAAGTTTATGTTCATTGCATCGGTGATGCTATCTAACCATCTCATCCTCTGCCGTCCCCTTCTCCTTTTGCCTTCAGTCTTTCCCAGCATCAGGGTCTTTTCCAGTGAGTCCTCTAACGATTCACAAAAAGGAGAGCAAGTTTTCCTCCTTCTGCATGGCAATTTTCATGTTAAAAGTAAATTTTCTCTCAGAATAATCAGTAATTAACAAGTGATGAGCTTTCTCCTCTCAGTTCTCCCCAGGACAATGGTGTCAATGAAGGCAAAGGAGGAGGCCAGGTTGGGCTTAATGGCCTCTGGGCGGATCAGGTCTTCCCTGGGGCCTTCCCCAGTCCTAGTTGGGCAACCAGGTTCTGGACCTCTGACACTGTAGCTGGGGTCCACGCTGGCACGTCTTCTATAGGGTGGGCTAGGGCATCCACTTTCAACGGGGGTATCCTTGTAGAGTGTATCCCAGGTCCCTGGGGGGATGTGCCAGTCCACCACGCATGGACCATTGCTGAGGGAGCTCCATGTGACATGCCAGAAAGAGGCCAAGTCATTGGATCAGACTGCCTGGATGAGTCACACGCAGCTGTTTTTCACGGCTTCCCTTTTCTTGCATGCCAAGAGTTGTTTATCGCATCTCTTCTGCTGGAGGAGGTCCAGTGCAGCTGTTGGTTCAGTATAGGATACATAAGCCTGGTAAGCAAAAGCATTTTTGGCATTTGCACATCCTTGTCAAACTGTGGCTTGGAGCAGTGCTGTTGTTACCTCAAGTTGGACTGTTATTATGGGTTAGATACTGTTGGAGCTCTTGGGCATTATAGTTCTCCAAGAGTAAATCAGGTGATGTCAGCCCAAAATGTAGATCAGACCAAGAAGTCAACTCCACATTAAAACTAACACTACTTTTATTCAGATTGGCTATAAGCACAGAATCTTGCCGGTCTGATTAGGCTTCACCTCCTCCCTTTCTTTTACTCATATGAATTAGCGAGGTGTCTGTCTGAAATGTTTACGAAAACCTTCATTGTTTGGGCTTAAGCCATGTTTCCCTCCTGATTGCTTTGGTAACGGTTTACTCTCTACAGGCGACTCAACCGATGTCAGGGCAGACTGAAGTCACTGGAGGCCATCTGAAGCCAGTAGCTCAGGGTCAGGAAGAGGTGCGAGAGTACGAGGGCGAAGTGGTGGGACACGTCCGATCACATCCCCGGGACCCGACATTCCAGGAACAGTGGAACGCAGCTGGCAACCGACAGGCCCCCGAGCACAGGTGAGCTGAGCCCTCGGTCCCCAAGCGGCGGGGGGGAATGCCACGGAACAGTGTCTTCAGCAGAGGCCAGGCTTGCTGCCCATGCACTGTTCCAGTCCTGTGACCGTCAGACGACCGTCGGTTCATGCAGCCGATACCGAGGGAACCAAAGGAAGCTACAGGAAAGCAAATGGTCCTCTAGTTCACTGGGAGAAAGGAAGCCCTCCCAGTCTTCCAAATCAGCCAGGCAGGAGAATGCTTTGGGAAGTTTTCATCTGTGTATTAGTGAAGAATATCTAGATGTGGTTTGATTATGTTTCCTATTTTATTTGGTGATTGTTGACCAATTTATTTTCACTGGTCAGATTTCCAGCTTGACAAAATATATCCCTTTTGAATGCCGGGAGGCTGCCTCCTCCCATCCCATCCCATCCCAGCCCATCCCATCCCAGCCTGCCTGCTGTCTAAGATCGGCCGGAGAAGCCCTCCTGTGCCACGACGGGGACAAGAGAAGAGCCTTCTCAGCTCTGCTGTCTTCTGCCGACAGATCAAGACCTTCTATTTTAGGGAAACCTTTCTCCTCGGGGACCATGTTTAGCAGATATTATGCCCCACCACTGTATAATTCTTGTTAAATGGACTTGTAACATGTTTTCATTTTATCAACTTCTGCTTTTAAATTTGTTTTGTACCACCACTGTTGAATAGGCTATACGTTTAACTGAAGAATCAGGGCAAGTAGACATCCATGATTGTGCATGTAATTTCCTAAACCAATTGTGTTTCGTGTGCTTTAATTTGAAAGAAACTTTATGTTGACTTTGTGATTCTTATCAAATCTGCATAAATATTTCGTAAAGCAGAAAATCACCAAACTATACAGACCTAACAGAGAGGGGCTGCGTGCCTCGTATCTGCATGACTCCAGGTAAATACAAGGACAAAATGTACTTGACTTTAATCAGCAATTCCCTGATATCATGAACTCAGTCATAACTCAGAAACCAAGTGAGCTGAGGTGGAAGTAGTAAGGGAAGCTGGATGAATACTTGCATCCTGGCCTGTAACAACGTCCACGGTGACCCCGGAACCAGCAGGCGAGGGTTCTGGCGAGAGCAGGCACAGACCCGCACAGTCTGGGTGACGCCAAGTTTCTCAGGCAGCAATAAAGCGCCTCCTCTCTACCTGCGGCAAGGATAGGGACATCTTTGGGGGAGACCATCTCAGGGGGCTTCCGCTCTCCGCTGAACTCCCCCCATTTGGCTGAGCAACGACTGAGCGAGTCCCAGTCTTGCGCGCACGTCCCCTTCGGTGGTGAAGGTGCTTTTTCCACGGACCCCTTTTCTTCCAGCTGCTCTGTGGCCCAGGCCTGAAAGGGGAGCAAGCACGGTGGAAGGGCAGCTGCAAGCGGTTGCCGGCAGGAGGGAACGGTTCTTTCAGACACGGCTCGCTCCTCAATGAATTGGGGGCGGGGGAGGGGCAGTATTGCGACCATGTGAGAAACGGGAGGGCCTACTCCAGTCAGCAGGAAGAATTACATTTCCCTCTGGCAGACGGCCCTTTCCCCCACGCCCCCATCCAGATGAACTGACCGCTTATCAGAAGCACTCCAGAAGACGCGCTCGCCGCTGGGCCTGCGGCAACAGATTCCCTTCCGGCGCAGCACGAGAGCCGGAGAACCTCCACGGCTCAGCCCGAATGATGGGGCCTGGCCGGAGGAGCCCTCGCCTGTGCAGAGCGCGCTTCTCTAATGCCGGGGTTCGCAGAGGCCCCTCCTTTCCTGCAGGGCACCTGCCCAGGACGCTGCCTGCATCTGCGCAGCAGCACCGCCACCTCGTGGCCTTTCGGGGAGGAGCCACGTGCCGCGCGCTCTCAGGCCTGATCACAGACGGTCGAGGGCTTTTTGCCAAGCCGCCAGACGCTTTGCTTTGCTCCTTTTCTTTTCCTTCGTGTGTCCTTTCAGTTATGGCAAAGCCAAGGAATCTTTCTCGCGAAGTAGTGCAAAAGATTCCCTTTTCCATTTCTCCAGCCTCTGCTTCTCGTTGTGCTGCTCTGTTTTTCGGTCAGGAAATACCCGCTTATTCCACCGGAAAGGCAAGCCTCCATTCAAGCCTGTTCGTTTGACTGATTATATAGCCGCCCCCCTCAAGCCCCCTCCCTGCCTGCTTCTGCTTGCCTTGCCTCAGAGGTCCCCGGGCCGGTTCCTGTGAGGTTTACCGGGCTGGGGGGGACTTCAAGGCTCCACCCCCCCCCAACCCTCGGAGCAGTGCAGGGTCCCCCCTGCCCCATCCCCGCCTCCCCAGGTCCCTCCATTGAGGAACCCAGGCATCCTTTCCTGGGGTCCAACTAAGCTGGGGTTCCCTGGCCTGTTTGATGGAATAACAACCCTACCCCAGCTTCTACATGGCAACTGTTCAGATACTTGAAGGCCACAGTCTCCCTAAAGGTCTCTCCAGGTGAAACATGCCCAAGGCCTCCAAACATCCTTCCTAACTTCCACGCCCCCCCCCCCCCCCATCATCTTGGTTGCTCTCCTTTGGACACGCTCATCCTCATCTCCTGCCTCGAATGTGGTGCCCAGTGGATGCAATGTTCTAGGTGTGGTCTCAGCAGTGCAGAATAGAGAAGACAATTGCTTCTGTTGATGTTGACGCCAGGCTTCTGTTTTGATGCAGCCCGGGATTGCATTTGTTTTTGTTTGTTTTTTGGCAGCTGCAGGACATGTCCAACTTCTTATCCACCAACACACCTACATCCTTTCTGCATGATTCCCCTCACCACCAATACAGTGTTCGTGCCTTTCATCTTTCCTAGCCCAATGTAGGACTTTGCATTAGTCCCACTTGAATTTCATCTTGCTGGACTTTGCCCGTGTCCCAGCTTGTCAAAATGTTTCTGAATCTATTCTCCCATCTTTGTGTCGCTTCCAAATGTGATCATCGTATTTTCTAATCCTTTATACAAGTCGTTTGTAAATACAAAAGAACTGGGCCTGGAAAGGAACCCTCAGACATGCCACTCAAAACTTTCACCCAGCTTGAGGAGGAGAATTTTTTATGAGGATCGGAGCGGGGGGCTCTGATACGGCAACAGAATCGGTAGAACCGTTCTCAGTCCATTAACTGCATCGAAGCAATTAAAATTATCTGAGTAAAAATGCATGCCGTGACATGAGGATCTGAAAAATCTTGGGGGGATTTTAACTTTAATGTTTAAAAATTAATTTTAATTAATTTTAATTGAAACTTGCCCAATTCTCATTTTATACAGCAAACTTGGGAGAATCGTCTTGTTTTAGTTTTTTGCCATTTAACTTTTCCCCATTTACCCTGTCAAACACAACTACCTTGGCCAGTGATACTACAGGCCATTTTCATTTCCTGTCTCCTCAATATATCAAACATTCACTGCTAATCATTAAGGTTCTCAGCCAACAACACAATATTGTACGCATACAGAAGTGCAAACACATCTGTGCCCCCAACATACGGTACCTCTACTGTCTCCAAAAGCCTTCCTTAGAAATACAAAGTCTGTCACTGCCTCCACTTTTTCTCCCTCTATTTGCCAGTCATCAATCAAGCTGGTTGCCATAATCTTGGTTTTTTTGAGGTTTAACTGCAACCCAGCTTTTGCACTTTCTTCTTTCACCTTCGTCATAAGGCTCCTCAACTCCTCCTCGCTTTCAGCCATCAAAGTGGTATCATCTGCATATCTGAGATTGTTAATGTTTCTTCCAGCGATTTTAACTCCAGCCTTGGATTCATCAAGCCCAGCACGTCGCATGATGTGTTCTGCGTACAGGTTGAATAGGTAGGGTGAGAGTATACAACCCTGCCGTACTCCTTTCCCAATCTTAAACCAGTCCGTTGTTCCGTGCTCTGTTCTTACCGTTGCTACTTGGTCGTTATACAGATTCCTCAGGAGGCAGACAAGATGACTTGGTATCCCCATACCACCAAAAACTTACCACAATTTGTTATGATCCACACAGTCAAAGGCTTTAGAATAGTCAATAAAACAGAAATAGATGTTTTTCTGAAACTCCCTGGCTTTCTCCATTATCCAGCGGATATTGGCAATTTGGTCTCTAGTTCCTCTGCCTGTTTTAGAAAGCTTGTACATCTGGCAATTCTCGCTCCATGAATTGCTGGAGTCTACCTTGCAAGATCTTGAGCATCACCTTACTGGCATGTGAAATAAGTGCCACTGTTCGATAGTTTGAACATTCTTTAGTGCTTCCCTTTTTTGGTATGGGGATATAAGTTGATTTTTTCCAATCTGATGGCCATTCTTGTGTTTTCCAAATTTGCTGGCATATGGCATGCATCACCTTGACAGCATCACCTTGCAAGATTTTAAACAGTTCAGCTGGGATACCATCGTCTCCTGCTGCCTTGTTATTAAACTGTCCATATCCAAACATATTTGTATCACTCTGTAACGGGTCCTTCTACTCTACCTTATTTCAAGCATCTCCTTTGCTTTCATCCACTGCGGGGGGGGGGGGGGGAACTTGGAGATTATGAAACTGTTGATTACGGGAGCTTGATTCACTCGAATCTTTAATGTGCAATGGATCACTGGCTTTAATAAAGATTCCTTCATATCCCTAAGTGGCTTGTGTCAGGAAATGAGCAAACCACTCATTTCAATACTTATTCAAGATGGCACCAACAAGCTGACGCCGTTTTGCCGCTCTGGGGAAGAGGTCCGTAAACTCCAATTATTTCGACATCTTGGAGTTTTAATGGTGGAGGCTTCAAGCTTCAAGCTTCCAAATTTAAGAACTTGAACTTATCTTTAAATTTAAGAACTTGGATGGACCTTCCCGGACGGAGCGGCGTGGCGTGGTGGAGTCTGACAAGTCCGGCAGTCCTGGGGAGCCCCACCATGGAGCGGGTGGCTGCGGAGGCCGGCGGAGCTCGGTGGAGCCTGGACGGACTGCCGCGGAGAACCCGATGGTGTGGGGCTGGTCGCTGTGGAGGCCCGGACGGAGCAGCGCTGCAGAATCCGACAGACCTGGGGGGCCTCGGCAGTCATGGAGCTGATGCCTACGGTGGCCGGTGGAGGCCAGTTGAAGTCAGCGGAGCTTGGCGGAGCCTGGACGGGGCGACGCGGAGGGCCTGGTGGTGTGGAGCTGGTCGCTGTGGAGGCCGGAGTGACTGTGACCGGTGGAGTGCGGTGGTTCCGGGCGGAGCAGCCCTGCGGAGTCTGACGGGCTTGGGGGGCCTTGATAGTTGTGGAGCTGGTCTCTGCGGAGGCCAGTGGAGGCCAACGGAAACCAGCGGAGCTGTGCGGAGCCGGAGAGACATTGTGGAGTCCAGTGGGGCTTGGTGGAGGGCCTGGCGTTTGGAATTGAGGTGCCCCTGGGACAGGACGGACTCTTATATCTTACATCTGGACTTTAATATTGGAATTAAGATCATTCAATATTGCTATAGCTTGTTGGCTACGTGAAGGACAAATCACCCCCGGTGTTAGGGCGGCAGAGAGTTGCGGGGTCTCTTGTATGAGTGTGGCTCCCCCCCTGTGAGTGAGAGTCGCGGGAGGGGGTCCAGGATTGTATGCGTTACGTGAGAGTACCTAACCCTGAGTGGGAGACAGGGTAGGTAGGAGTGACTGTGTTGCCCCTCTGTGACTAGTGAGAGAGGCCACAGGGGGCATAGTGAGTGGGTGGTGAGTGTGAGGGGCGGTTGGGGCTTACCAGCGCCAAGAGCATTAGCTGGTTGCACTGGAGGCCCTACGATTGCCCAGGAAGATTGAGGGTGAAAGGATGGATGTATGGAAGAGACCTCCGCTTAGACCCAGGTTTTCTAGGGATCCGGGAGTGGAGGTGACCGGGTCAGGAAACTCTGGGGACTATAGTGCGGGCAATTTGATCGAGGTGGTGACGGGCAGGAGATACTATGACAGGAACAGGAGGACAGGCCATCTTTGGGGGAAGGTGCCCCCGGTGTTTAGTACAGGTGGCGCGTTCTGGTCCTCCGAGTTCAAACCCAGGTTCTGGACAGCGGACCCTCGAGGGCTCCGGCTTTCGACTGCTGCTACTCAATGCCAGGTCAGTAAATAACAAAGCCCCTCTCATAAGTGAATTAATCACGGAGAGAGGGGCTGACCTGGCGTGTATTACCGAAACCTGGGTGGGCCCAGAGGGAGGAGTAGCCTACTCGGAGATGTGCCCAGCTGGATTTCGGGTGTGGCACCAGCCGAGAGACCAGGGTAGGGGAGGAGGGGTGGCAGTTATCATCAGAGAATCCTTGGTGGCTTTCAGGGGCCTTGCTCCACAAGTATCCGGATGTGAGACCGTTTTTCAAGTTGGGTGCCCGAGAACAGTTGGGAGTGTTGCTATTGTACCAGCCTCCCTGCTGCGTAGCAACCTCCCTGCCTGAGTTGCTGGAGGCCGTCTCGGGGTTGGCAGTGGAGTTCCCCAGGCTTATGGTCCTGGGGGATTTTAACTTGCTGTCCCTGGGGCATGCCTCGGAAGCAGCTCGGGAGTTCATGGCTACCATGGCAGCCATGGGCCTGTCCCAGATTATTCGGGACCCAACTCGAGACAGTGGACTCACCCCGGATTTGGTTTTCTTGTCAGAGCAATGGCAAAGTGACCTGAGGGGAAAGTTAGAACTATCCCCATTGTCATGGTCAGATCACGTCCTGATATCCCTAAGATTCTCCTATGCCGCCCCACTCCGCAGGGAGGCAGGACCTATTCGATTTGTCTGCCCCCGGTGACTTATGGACCCAATGAGGTTTCAGAGGGAGCTGGGGGTAATACCCGATGATCTGCTGCACGGTCCAACGGAGGCACTGGCCGCAGCCTGGAATAGGGAGGCAGCCGGGGCCTTAGACAGGACCGTGCTGATGCGACCTCTCCAGCCCCATGGTTTACGGAGGAGTTGAGGGTCTTGAAGAGGGTGAAGAGACGTCTAGAGCGCCACTGGAGAAAGACAAAGGCGGAATCGGACCGAACACAATCTAGAGCCGCTATTAAGGCCTACCTTGTGGTGGTAAGAGTGGCAAAACCTGAATATTTCTCTGCTCTTATTGCATCCGCAGAATGCCATCCGAAGGCCATGTTCAAGATTACGTGATCTCTCTTAGGTAGGGTGGAGTCGGTGACCCACCTGCAGGACCGTGCGGAAGAATTTTCCGAGCATCTGCAGGATAAAATCACTCGGATTCGGTCTAAGTTGGACTCCATACATGAAATGCAGTCTGGGGAGATGCCGGGACAGCGGCCTGGCCTTATTATCTGGGAACGATTTGATCCTGTTGGACCTAAGGAAGTGGATAGGATCCTCCGAATTGTTAATTCCACCACATGCTATTTAGATCCTTGCCCTTCCTGGCTGGTAAAATCGGCCAGGGAGGTGACGTGTGGGTGGGTCCAGGCGGTGGTTAACTCATCCTTGTTGGAGGGAGTGTTTCCAACTGCCTTCAAGGAGGCATTGGTGCACCCTCTCCTCAAGAAGCCATCCCTGGACCCCACCAATCTGGACAATTTTCATCCAGTCTCCTACCTTCCCTTTTTGGGGAAGGTGGTTGAGAAAGTGGTGGCGTTGCAACTTCAGAGGACCCTGGATGAAGCGGATTATCTACACCCTTTTCAGTGAGGTTTCAGGCCGGGATATGGGACGGAGACTGCATTGGTCGCGCTTATGAATGACCTCTGGCGGGAGCAGGATGGAGGTAGTGCATCCATCCTGGCTCTCTTGGATCTTTCAGCGGCTTTCGATACCATCGACCATGGTATCCTTTTGGGTCGGCTTAGGGAGTTGGGGGTGGGAGGCGTAGTTTTGCGCTGGTTCACCTCCTTCCTCCAGGGCCACTCCCAGTCAGTGGTGATAGGGGAGGAGAGATCCAGCCCGCAACCGCTCTTATATGGAGTGCCGCAGTGTTCGGTTCTCTCTCCCTTCCTATTCAACAGTGGACTCACCCCGGATTTGGTTTTCTTGTCAGAGCAATGGCAAAGTGACCTGAGGGGAAAGTTAGAACTATCCCCATTGTCATGGTCAGATCACGTCCTGATATCCCTAAGATTCTCCTATGCCGCCCCACTCCGCAGGGAGGCAGGACCTATTCGATTGGTCCGCCCTCGGCGACTGGGTAAAATTCAAGGTGTTGGTCATCACTTTTAAAGCCCTACATGGCATGGGGCCAGAATACCGTCTTATCCCCATATGATCAGCCCCACCCGATCATTCAGAGAGGGCCTGCTACGAACCCCATCAATAAGAGAATGTCATCTGGTGGGATCTAGGAGGTGGGCCTTCTCTGTGGTGGCACCCGCACTTTGGAACATCTTGCCCCCAGAGCTGAGGCAGATCCCCTCCCTCCCGACCTTTAGGAAAGAACTGAAGACCTGGTTCTGCCGCCTAGCATGGGAAGGAGGAAATAATAGTTCCTCATGGGGGTGGTTAATTCCATAATGTCCTTCCTTTTATTAAGCTAATTTGCCAACTGGATTTATAATTATTTATTGTATTAATTAATTGTGATTTTATATTTTTATTCCCTATTTTAAATCAGTTTTATTGTAAACCGCCCAGAGTTCCCCATTGGGGGAGATGGGCGGTCATATAAGTTAAATAAATAATAATAATAAATAATAATAATAACTCTGATTTAATGGTCAACAGATCGAGGACATCACAGAAAGATTCGAGTCATTATGGAGACCTTACTCGAAGACTCCAAGTTTACCGGGGAAGGTCTACAAATGAAATATCCAGAACCCGTGGTCACCCCTCCGATATCGGGAGGGGGAGATGGGGAATATGGAGAAGAGGGCTCTGTCCAGAGTGCACGGGAGTGCTCAGCACGAGACGGCAGCTCGCCAAGTGGGAGAAAAGGGAGAGAGACAGAACTCAGAACTCCAACAAACCCAACCAGGTGAGACACCAGGGGATGACTGGAGGAGCGGGGAATCAAGCCGAAGGTCCCAACTGACCTCAAGAGTACAACCTGATCCAGGACAATGAAAAGAACCAAGTTTCCTTGGTCCCTGGAGGTGGGAGGAGGCACGGAGAGGAATCCAGACCAGTGGGTGACTATGCGAGAAAGAGGCTCCTGCTCCAGGTGGTCGACCTCTGATTTAATAGTCAACGGATCGGGGACATACACCCTTCCTCCCTGCAGTGGGGGGCAGCTACAGAGAATTCCAGGAAAGATCTAGCCACAACAAGGGACAGATTTCAACATCCTCCAACACCAGATCATGCCACCACTGCCCCAAGACAGAAATGAGATCCAAGGGGTGACTCCCCTGCTATGAACTGGATCAAATTCACTACAGGTAGTCCTCGACTTACGACATCAATTGGGACCGGAATTTCTTTTGCTAAGTGATGCAGTCATAAAGCGCGACCACATCACTTAGTGACAGCAATCCCTGCAGTCCCAGTTCCCATCGTTAACTGAATCCCACGGTTGTTAGGCAAGGCAACTTCCTGCCAGCTTCCCACAACTAAGTCAGTGGAGAAGCCGGGAGGAACTTGCAGGTCTCAGGCAGCTTAAAAGCTGGCCGGCAAGCAGGTAAATGGCTGCTGCTGGGGGGGGGGAGGGGGTGCACAAAGGTGTGAGGGAGGCGCAGCAAGCCTCAGGGAGGGCGCGCAAGTGGCTAGCGCGGTGCGAGCACAGAGGGGCTGGGGGAGACTTACCCCAGCGACTTGCAACCTTCTCTGCCAGCTTCCTCATTGACTTGCAGGGTGCTGCAACTGATCGTAAGTGCGAACCAGTTGCCAAGCACCCCAATCGTGGTTACGTGACCACAGGGGTGCTGGGACAGTCGGATCTCCAAGGACTGGTTGTAACCACCATTTGTTCAGTGCCGCCGTAACTTCAAACAGTTGCTGAATGAATGGCCATAAGTCAAGGACTACCTGTATTGCCAATGTGGTGATGACATTCCGAGCTGCCTCCTACTCCAGGCCCAGAAAAGGCAAGTTCTCAGAACCACCGGTCTACAGGACTCCCCTGCCAAAGTAGCCATAGAGTTGAGGAGCTTGAAGCAGAAGCTCACACCCATCACCACTCTGAAGTCCCCTCCTGCCCTCTCCCTCCTTGCACCATCCAGCCCCCCACCAACCCAGTTATGGAAGAAATGCTAAGCAGAAGCATCCTCTCCGCAGAGCAGACGTCTGTGCAGCCCAGGCAAGAAAGAAAGTTGGGGAAAGACCTTCCAGATGGCAGAAGCAAGGGAGGCAAAGCATCCATTTCAAAGGAAGATAAAGGACCTGGTTAGTCAGCCAGGAGACAATTCCTTCCCATCAAACTAGGTGATCACTCAGAGATGGTAGGAGCAAAATCCAGCCAGGTAAGTTCCCTCCAGCTCTTTTTTGTGAGAAGAAATGCTTCTTGAGTCCTTGTTGAAAAATGCCCCAGCCTGTAGTACAAAGAATTCAAACCAGCTGAAAACCAGGCGCTGTCTCTTCTATAACGGGCGAGTCGAGATTAAACCATTATGCCTGTTAATGGTATTTTGGCCCCGCTACTTTTTAATTTTTATATTAATGATATGGTAAGTTGTCTAAATCACCCGGACTTTCACCCTCCTAAAGTAGGGGACCGTAGTATTGCCCTGCTGCTTTATGCAGACGATGCGGTCATACTTTCTAGGACTCCTGTAGGTCTCAACAGAGCTTTGACAACTGTGGCCCAGTATTGTATTAATAATCAGCTAGAAATAAATTATCAGAAAACAAAGATAATGACCTTCGCCAAAAGACCGAAATTTCGTTCTTGGAATATAAATGGGCATAGAATAGAGCAAGTGACTAGCTTTAAATATCTAGGGGTAGTCATGCACGCCACTGGATCTAGGAAACCTCACTTTGATTATGCAGCTGATTCCGGACAAAATTCAGCTAATGCCATTTTAAAGTTTTTCTGGAGTAAAGGAGGGCATTATATACCGGCAGCTCTTAAACTCTTCCAGGCGAAGACATTAGCCCAGCTCCTTTATGGGTCCTGTGTTGGTGCTCTAAGTTCAAGTATTACATCCCTGGAAAGAGTGCAATCAAAATTTATTAGAGCAGTATTTCAAATGCCCAAATGTGTTCCAAACGCTTACCTTCGATTGGAAGCGGGCATGATAAAAGTTGAGGCAAGAGTGCGCCTAGCTTCCCTGAATCTTTGGCTAAAACTCAAGCATTATCCTCAAGGTTTAGTACCACTCATTTTCCAAGATTACTTCCAATCCTCTTGGTTAAAGGATATTGAATATTGTCTCGCCAAGCTAGGATTTTCTACAGATTCAATTCTCAGGATGGATTATGAACAGGCAAAATTGGCCTTGAAGCAAAGGATAAAGGACATAGAGAGACAAACGGATTTAGAGAAGGCCCCTCATTTCTTATCATCAGAGTATAATAAATATATTGTTAATTCTGCTAACTACCTTACTCAACTCGAAATCCCTAGCCATCGGAAAGCCTTTGCCCTAGCTCGTAGCCACGCACTCCCTTCCGCAGTCTTGGATGGTAGATATAAAAAAATCCCAAAAGCTGCAAGGTGGTGCTGTTGTAATAATGGAGAGATAGAAACTACAGACCACGTGCTCCTCCGTTGTCCTTTTTATAAAGAGCTTAGGAGTAAATTAATATTACCCTTGACCAAGAAATATCCTAGGAGGCAAGATATATATATGCAAATGTTACTTATAGATGAAGATCCAACTGTTACGGCACAAGTAGCCAAATTCTGTGCAGCTGCTATAAAGATACGCCAGACTATGATAGGAAAAATGTAGTAATGTACTCCTTGTAATGATTTTAATTATTTTAAAAGGTTTATATATATATATCACACCATATTTTATATATGGTATTTTACTTTTTATAAGCATTTACATCTGATAGAATATTAGTTATGACTAATATTAAGAGCATATTTAAATTTGATTAAGGGGCTCATCCACATTGTGGTCTGAATGTATTTTAATTTTTAATTGGAACAATGTAATTTAACTTATAATTTTAAAACTATTTTAAATCAGATGGTGCATATTGTAAGGTTCAATGAGTATACCTTGTAGAATCTTGTACTGGTCAGTGACCGTAATAAACCAGAATGAATATGCCTGTTAATGCCTGTCCTTTTCAGATGGAATACGTGACACTCTTGATCTCAGCGATATTTTGCTCTATGAAAGGCATGACATGAATGCTGCTGCCTTTAGGATGAGCTAAATCTGCGGCACCTGTCTCAAGTCAATTAGGTTTAACAATAGAGTATAATTGTCTCTTTGATGAATGCGTGTTTGTCTTTAATCTATTACAAGGTGATGAGACTTACAGAAAATGTTCATCTCTTGGAAAAGTGCTCTCTTAAGACGCCACTAAATTTTTTGAATTTTTTGAATCCTACTTACAGAATAATTTTCTGGGGATTATTTGGCGGCATCTCTTAATATGCTCAGATCTTGTGAAGAGCTTCTTATTTCCTGCAGGCAAGCCTTGTGAACCCTCCAAATCTCATGCCTTCCCTGTTATAATTGGGGGGGACTAATTTATAGCACCCACCTTGTTCTGAGGAAAGAGGATCTTTTTCACTCAGCCACAGTGAGGGACCAGTTCCAATGCTACCTAACCAATATCAAGACCACCCATTTTTTACCAGCTGAGTCCATTTGAAAGCCTATGAGCAATAGAAGAAGCCTCTTTCAAATTCTCTTGCCTGCCTATTAGGAATGACTAAGTCACATTCAGCTCTGCTCACGTGGAGTTTTACCCACCTTAGTATTCAAAGTCTACTGCCAAGATCTGTACCTGTGGCCAATCCAAATGGCTTCACAACCCAGCAAGGAAGCCTTCTCCACGTCATACATCAACCCAGGGAAGTTTTTACATGCTCTTTGGTGGATTGTGGCTCCACTAGAACCCACTGACTGCCTCCTTTGCCAGGCAACACCTCTTTTGGGAACTTTTGATAGGTAACAGCAACAAAGATTGAGAGCAGATTGAGATACTTTGGGCCCCAAGACTGCTAACAAAACTGTGGAAACATTTGTGTCGTGAGTGCCAGCTACCCCAGCAGACACTGCAGGGAGAAAAGAAGAGTCAGCCTATCAATCTGCACATCAAGAAGAGCAGCCCACTGTCTTTGGTTCTAGCACACCAACAGTCCCGTTCCATCTCCCAGACAAGATGGGAGAGATGATAATGCTCAGCAGATCATAGCATGGGGGCTTTGTATGGCGCCTCTGGCTCTCACCCATTGGCTTCCTGGATCCATGTTTCAACAGGCCACGTGGGTGGTACATCTCTGAGCAACTGACAGCAGAAGGAACTCGGGAGTGGACAGGAGAGAAAGCCCTTCCCTACCTCTCAGTTACGCTTTCTCAATAAGCAGCTACCAATCCACGGGCTAAAGGTGACTTCAGTCCTGTGATCTTTGCTGTGCATCCCAATAGTGTTCATTGCAAAGTTTACACAATCCCCTTTTTTTTTTGTAAAATTTTTATTAAGGTTTTAAATATACAAAGTTAAAAGTTGAAAATGAAACAGAAATAGAAATACAAATTAAAAAGAAAAGAAAAGAAAAGTGTAATAAAGTAAAAGAAAGAAAGAAAAAAACAGACATAGAAATTAGATAACTTCCGATCTATCTATGGTCATAAAAATAAAATAGATAGTTTGTTCTTACATGCTGGCTATTCATATAACATTCATAAATATTTCTTGTCTAATATATACTATTTATATATGTTCTAATCATCAAAACCCCATGCAAGCTTTACTCCTCCTGCTTTTTGTAAATAGTCCATCAAAGGCTTCCACTCTTTAAGAAAATAATGGTTTGAGTTTCTTTTAATAAGCAAGTCAGTTTGTCATTTTCTGCCATCTCTAATAATTTCAACATCCATTCCTGTATTGTTGGTATACTTTGATTTTTCCAATTTTGTGCATATAAAAGTCTTGCTGCTGTAATCATGTATTGTATTATTCTAAGAAAATGTTTTTCTATTTGTACATCCCAAATTCCAAGTAAAAAGAATTCTGGTTTAAATGATATTCGTATCTGTAATATATTTTGCATCAATGAATGTATCTCGGTCCAAAATTCTTTTGCAATTTTACATGTCCACCACATATGGTAAAAAGACCCTTCTTGTTTTTTACATTTCCAACATAGGTTGGAAATATTCCCGCACATTTTTGAAAGTTTTTGTGGGGTCATATACCATCGGTACATCATCTTATAAAAGTTTTCTTTTAGGTTATAACACAAGGTAAATTTTAATCCTTTAGTCCACATGTCTTCCCATTGTTGAAGTTGTATATTGTGGCCAATATTTTTTGCCCATTGAATCATACAGTCTTTAACTTGTTCCTCCACCATTTCTCCTTTTAACAATAATTTATACATTTTAGCAATTAAATGTTCATCAGTTTCACATAATTGTATTTCAAATTCTGATTTAGTTTGTTCAAATTCCAATTTTTTTTATCTAATTTAAATTTCTCTATAAGTTGCATATAGGAGAGCCATTGAAAAGTATATCCTTCTTGAACAAGTTCTTCTTTTGATTTTATTACATAATGTCCTTGTTCTTTTTTTAAGAGGTCCTTATATGTCAACCACTTATCTTTATTTCTTACTTCTGTTCTATAAAAAGCTTCTTGCGTGGAAATCCATAAAGGTCTCTTATAACATAAAGTTGGTTTATATTTATTCCAAATTCTCAACAAAGATCTTCTAACATAGTGATTTTTAAAGTCCACATTAACTGTAGCCTTATCATACCACAGATATCCATGCCATCCAAATCTTAATTCATATCCTTCCAGATTTAATAATTTTTCATTTTTCAAAACAATCCATTCCTTAAGCCATACCAAGCCACAAGCTGTATGATATAGTTTCAAATTCGGGAGTCCTAGACCACCTCTTTCTTTTGAATCTTGCAAGACTTTATATTTTATTCTTGGTTTTTTCCCTTGCCAAATGAACTTAGAAATATCTCTCTGCCATTGTTTAAATGGTTCCTCTGATGTCAATATAGGTATTGTTTGAAAGAGATATAAAATTCGTGATAATATATTCATTTTAATCGCTGATATTTTACCCAATAGTGATAATTGCAGCTTTCCCCATCGATCTAAATCTTTTTTAATGTCTGTCCAAAGTGGGGTATAATTATTTTGAAACAGTTTGACATTCTTCGATGTTAAATAAACTCCCAAATATTTTATTTTTTTCTCCATGGAATATCCTGTCATTTCTCTCAGTTTTTCTTGTTGATGGTAATTCATATTCTTGGTCAAGACTTTTGTTTTCTGTAAATTAACTTTAAACCCTACTAACGACCCAAAGTCTTTCAATTTCTGCATCAATAATTCAATTCCATCCAGTGGATTCTCTAAGGTAATGACTAGACGTCAGCAAAGGCTCTTAATTTATAAACTTCCTTTTTAACTCTAATGCCATGAATACCATCATCTTGTCTAATATCTCTAAGTAAAACTTCTAAAACCAGTATGAACAAGAGCGGAGATAAAGGACAGCCTTGTCTTGTACCTTTCTGTATTTCGCAAGGTTTACTAAATTCTCCATTAACAATTATTTTTGCAAATTGGGGTGTATATATTGATTTAATCCACTTAATAAAATTCCCACCAAAATTCATAATCTCCAATACTTTAAACATAAAAGACCAGTTTAAATTATCAAATGCTTTTTCGGCATCTATAAATATCAAAGCGGCTTGTTTTTCATTATGTTGTTCTAAATACTCCAGGACATCCAAAACATTTCTAATATTATCTCTAATTTGTCTTTTAGGTAAAAAACCTGCTTGATCTTGATGAATAAAATTTCCAAGAATATTTTTCAATCTTTCCGCCAATACTGTTGTAAATATCTTGTAGTCGTTATTCAATAATGATATTGGTCTATAATTCTTTGTTGAATTCAAATTTAGCTGTTCCTTCGGAATCAAAGTAATATGGGCCTCTTTCCATGTTTCTGGCATAATTCCTGTTTCCAAAATCGAATTTATACTTTTCTGAAGAGGAATACATTGTTCATCTTCAAAATATTTATAGTAAGCTGCCGATAAGCCATCCAGACCTGGCGCTTTTCCACTGTTAATTTTCTTAAAAGCCATTGTCATTTCTTCTTTTGTTATAGGATTATTAAGTATTGTTCTTTGTTCATCATTTAAAGCAGTTAGTCTTTGCTTACTCATATATTCATCAATTTCTACTAATTGAACATCCTGTTTTTTGTACAATGCTGTATAATAAGAATGAAATGCTTCTTGTATCTCCACGTTGTTCACTAGAATTTTCCCTTTATGTTGTATGTTAGAAATTATATTTCTTTGTCTTTGTTTTCCTAAGTTATAGGCTAACCATCTTCCTGGTTTGTTTGCAAATTCAAAATATTTCTGTTTTGTGAATTTCATTTGAGTTTCTATTTCCTGTACTAAAATCATCGATATTTGTTTTTGTAGAAATTTAATTTGAGTTATCAATGTATTGTCCATCGGTTTGTCCCTCAAACATTTCTCTTTATTTTTAATTTCATCCAAAATCAATTGAATTTTTTCTTGCTTCTTTTTCCTCATTTGAGCATTGTATTGAATAAAGTAACCCCTCATATAAGCTTTACTTGCATCCCAGACTATTTGAGTACTAGTGTCCTTGTTTAAGTTCAATAAAAAGTATTATCTTAGTCTTTTCTTACATGTGTCAACATCTTCTTTCCAAAAAATTGACTCATTTAACCTCCATCGGAATATATTCCTTTTCCCTTTAATAGTTAATAAAACAGGGTTATGATCTGATAAAGTTTTAGGTAGTATTTCAGCCTTGTTGACATCCATCATCCATCCAGCGGAGAGTCGTCCTCCTCGAACCGAAGATCTGGGAACCCCGATAATGGGGTTCCTGGACGTCAGCAGCCGGCGCGAAGTGAGGCATCCTGGGACATGTAGTCCGATGCCTGCAGCTGAAGAGCCGGTTCCCTTACCTCCTTCCTATCGCGCGCGTAAAAACATTGTAATTATTGATTGTATAATTTGATTGTATAATATAGATATGAATTACATGTATGTAAGCCGCCTAGAGTCCTCCAGTAGGGAGGGGATAGGCGGGGTATAAATAAGATAAATAAATAAATAAATAAATAAATTAAAGTTTTGGAAATCAAAAACATGTCTATTCTAGAAAATGATTTGTATCTCTCTGTGTGTCGCGACACAAAAGTGTGTTGCCACACACAGCGTGGTGTGTCGGCACACCACCCGGAAGCGGCCGCGCGCGCGTGCACGGCGGCGGCGGCGGCGTGGTATCAGTGTTTCCGTGTTTTAGCAGAGGCTGCCGCTGCCGCTGTGCATGCGCACACCGCACGCCCCCCGCGCCGCCGCCGTGCACGCGCCGCCGCACGCCCCCCGTGCCGCCGCCGTGCACGCGCCGCCGCACGCCCCCCGCGCCGCCGCTGTGCATGTGCGTACCACCGCACAGCCCCCCGCGCCGCCGCCGTGCTGGTGTGTCGCCAGCGGCGGCACTTTGGAAAGCCCTGCTCTACACAGTGACCAGACCTTTCAGCTGATGTAAAATAAGGCAATTCGAGTGCTGACAGGCATAAGCTACAAGAATCATATGACCCCTAGTGTTGAAAGATCTGCATTGGCTGACAATTGCTTATTGGTGCAATTTCAGGTGTTAGTACTAACACCCATCCGGTTAGAGCAGAGCTTTCCAAACTGTGTGTTGCAACACATTAGTGTGTTGGCTGCAGTGTCTGGGTGTCACAGCTGCTGCTGCCTCCGAGCCCTGCCAGGATTCCAGGCAGGTCCTAGTGCCTGCCTTGTGCCCTGCTGTAAGAGTGTGTCGCAAAATGATGCATGTCTAAAAAGTGTGTCACCAACATGAAAAGTTTGGAAAGCTCTGGGTTAGAGACTCATTGTATAAGAGGCCATGGAATATTTGCTGGAGGAGCCCTTCTGGAGAAACTGGAGGCCTGATGCTGTAATGGACTCAGTTAGGGGAACCCATGGCAGTCCTGTCCTATTCATTAAGCATATTGCTTCAAGGTACTGCACGTGATTATGGAAGGCCTGGAAGATAGCTCAACTGCCATTCACTGGGCAGTTTTATTTTGGCCCTACTGCCAGCCCCTCTGTGATGTATTGGCACATATCATAATATATCATAATCATTGGCACATATCATAATCCTGACTTTGTCCTTTCAAAGAAGAGCTCAAAGTAGAAAGGCTGTGAGGGGGGGCAGGGTGCCTTTTGCATTGAAGGCAATGGGCTGAATGGGATTTGGGGCCAGTTGGGCAGCGATGCCTGGGGCCAAGACTGATGGGGCCACAGGCACATACATATTCCATGCTTGTCTTCACACACATTACTGATAATAGTTCTGGTGAGATGATGGTTATGTTGTTTCTCTCACTTCCTTCCCTTGCCCCCATCTTAAGAAGGGCCGTACCCAGGAGAGTAGGGAACCACTCCTTTTAAAAGGAATGCAGCTGCTTGAAAGGAGGAGTAGGGCTGGATTTCAAAGGATCAGAAGGGAAAAGGTTAGAGTTGAAGAAAGAAAAGAGAAAGAAGAAAGAAAGAAAGAAAGAAAGAAAGAAAGAAAGAAAGAAAGAAGAAGAAGAAAGAAAGAAAGAAAGAAAGAAAGAAAGAAAGAAAGAAGAAGAAGAAAGAAAGAAAGAAAGAAAGAAAGAGAAAGAAAGAAAGAAAAAGAAAGAAAGAAAGAGAAGAAAGAAAAAGAAAGAAAGAAGAAAGAAAGAAAGAAAAAGAAAAGAAAGAAAGAAAGAAAGAAGAAAGAAAGAAAGAAAGAAAGAAAGAAAAAGAAAGAAAGAAAGAAAGAAAGAAAGAAAGAAAGAAAGAAAGAAAGAAAGAAAGAGGGAGGGAGGGAGGGAGGGAGGGAGGGAGGGAGGGAGGGAGGAACCTGCAGCAGGTGGGGATGTCAATGCTTGGGCCTTGGCAGCCTGAGAGGAGGTTCTAGAAAGATTTGGTGGCAGCAGAAGCCAGGGGAGGTGATATGAGGGAAACACAATTGGGGTAAGTTCCCTGGAGGTTGCAGGCCAGCAGAAAGCTCAGTAGCAATGAGCTGGATCCCTGAAGAAGCCAGAAAGAGAATGAAGGCAGTGGAAAGTGGTTAGTCTTCCCCCAACACAGCCAAGAAGACATGGTGAGGGAGGACTTGTGAGGCCTGGAGAAGCTGGGTGGTAGCAGTGGAGGCTGCTTAAGGAAGCTGGGAGGTGTGGTCATAGCAGCAGCTGGTTCTGTCTGCCACAAGGCCAACAGGTGCCACAAAAGTTCAAGGTGGAACCGACTGGAAGGCACCAAGCCAGAGCAGGCAAAATAATGGGTGTCACCAGAGTGGCCAAGAGAGGCAAAGCAAAAGAACCAGAGCCACATGTGGCAAGAACCAGCACTAGAAGATGAGGCTCTGAGGTCACATCAAGAAACACCAGCAGAAGTCCCAGCACTGTGAGGGTCAAGTCCAGCTGACAGAGTGACTCCCCAACTGCAGGCCAAGGGTAAGATTGTGGCCAGGTCTGGGACTGCGGCGAGTTGGAACAGAGATGAAGCTAGAATAGAATGTTCTGGAGCAGTTGTAGGTTAAGAATCGTAGACAGCTATAAACAGAACATAAAGCATAGGACTTGTGAGCTATAGGAAGAATGCTATTAGAGCTTCGAAGATTGATGGCCTATAGAAATAGGAAACATGATAGAGAAATTGGCTGTAAATAAGGTAGTCTTTCTTTTGTAATAAAACCACTGGAACTGACCTGTGTCCATCCTGCCTGGGTTCTGTGCCTTCCCTGATTCTGTGACAGTGATATGCAATTACTGGGTAAAAATTATTCCCAGTTTCATCAGTAGCCCAGTAATTCATTGCTTACTCTTCTTCATACTTTCTGGCTGACCTCAGCTACATTGCTAAACCCTGGAACAATATTTCTGGGGTCACTCAACGTATCAAGCCATAAACTTAGTTAAGAAACCATAATCACTGTGTTCACACAAGTGCTATAAACTATCATAAAATGGTGGCTCAATTCATACAATTTGTTCAGAAAGAAAGGTGCCCCCCCTCCCGGTCCTGGGACTACAGCCTGCTCCTCTCAGAGAAAGAAGAGCATAAAAGCAGACACTTGCCATGAGTTTCTCCTGGAAGAAGAAGCCTGTTTAAATCATGGCTTGGGCTGGCTTCAAAGAACATGGTTCTAACTAGTGTTCTGTGTCTTTTCATTCATTCTGCTCTTCTTTCTGCTGTGTGTGGCAAGGCCTAGAACAGACAGGGAGAGAAGTATCGGAGTGTGGGGGAAGTCCATTTGGATTCAAGACAATTTGCTGCCAATGGCTTCCCAGCTCCACTCAAATCAATCATACAAAAAGCTCTGCTCCCCTTTTCAGATTTTTCAGTTTTTTCAGCCTTTTCAGTTTCAGTCTCTGAATATGCCACAGAATTCAAGAGACTGGCAGGAAAACTAACAAACTGGCCAGAGTCATCGAAAATTGAGTATTTCCAAGGGGGATTACAACCTGAAATCCTGGAGTGGTCTCTGGCCAGAGGAGATCCCGGAACATTGAAGGGGTGGATCTGTTTGGCTGGTGAAGTAGAGGATATGCGTATCCGCTTCAAAAGACAGCAACGAGCCCAACCAGGAGAGAAAAGACCACCCAATGCAGCTCCCACCCCCGAGAAACGAGCAAGTCTTAAGTCGGGGGAGGAAAAGGAATGGCGATTTAAAAGGCTTGTGTTTCAAATGCAGAAAAGAGGGACATTGCATTATCAGTTGCCCACAAACCACAAGCCCAGTGACCCTAAAGCACGAGAAAAAAGCTCCAAACAGGTTGAACTAAAAAAGAAAGGAATGGCAGCAGCTCTGAAAGAGAGGAAATTCCGTGAAGCTTTCCCAGAAAAAGACAGCTCCACAGATGAGGAGTTCCAGCCAGCAGGAAATGGACGGAGCCTGTCCTAAGCGCCAAGAGACAGACAACCAAACAGAGGTGCGAGGATTCCTTACTGAGTGGACCCTGTTCTTCAATGGTAATATGTGTCAAATTAGAGACATTAAGGGACCAGGAAGGTACAAACCTAGCAGGGTTGTTGTATTTGGGTTGTACATGATGCCTAATCCACCCCACTTTAGTGACTGGACTTAGATTAAAAGTAAAAAGATTACCAGAACCCATCAATTTCATTCAGCTAGATGGGTCAGAGATGAAGGGGGCCCTGGTGGAGTATTGTACAGAAGTGGTCCGAATGAAGATTTGTTTATTCGTTCAGTCGTTTCCGACTCTTCGTGACTTCATGGACCAGTCCACGCCAGAGCTTTCTGTCGGCCGTCACCATCCCCAGCTCCCCCATGGTTGAGTCTGTCACCTCCAGAATATCATCCATCCATCTTGCCCTTGGTCGGCCCCTCTTCCTTTTGCCTTCCACTTTCCCTAGCATCAGCTTCTTCTCCAAGATATCCTGTCTTCTCATTATGTGGCCAAAGTACTTCAGTTTTGCCTTTAATATCATTCCCTCAAGTGAGCAGTCTGGCTTTATTTCCTGGAGTATGGACTGGTTTGATCTTCTTGCAGTCCAAGGCACTCTCAGAATTTTCCTCCAACACCACAGTTCAAAAGCATCTATCTTCCTTCGCTCAGCCTTCCTTATGGTCCAGCTCTCACAGCCATAGGTTACTACAGGGGATACCATTGCTTTAACTATGCGGACCTTTGTTGTCAGTGTGATGTCTCTGCTCTTAACTATTTTATCAAGATTTGCCATTGCTCTCCTCCCAAGAAGTAGACGTCTTCTGATTTCCTGGCTGCAGTCAGCGTCTGCAGTAATCTTTGCGCCTAGAAATACAAAGTCTGTCACTGCCTCCACTTTTTCTCCCTCTATTTGCCAGTCATCAATCAAGCTCGTTGCCATAATCTTGGTTTTTTTGAGGTTTAACTGCAACCCAGCTTTTGCACTTTCTTCTTTCACCTTCGTCATAAGGCTCCTCAACTCCTCCTCGCTTTCAGCCATCAAAGTGGTATCATCTGCATATCTGAGATTGTTAATGTTTCTTCCAGCGATTTTAACTCCAGCCTTGGATTCCTCAAGCCCAGCATGTCGCATGATGTGTTCTGCGTACAGGTTGAATAGGTAGGGTGAGAGTATACAGCCCTGCCGTACTCCTTTCCCAATCTTAAACCAGTCCGTTGTTCCGTGCTCTGTTCTTACTGTTGCTACTTGGTCGTTATACAGATTCCTCAGGAGGGAGACAAGATGTCTTGGTATCCCCATACCACCAAGAACTTGCCACAATTTGTTATGATCCACACAGTCAAAGGCTTTAGAATAGTCAATAAAACAGAAATAGATGTTTTTCTGAAATTCCCTGGCTTTCTCCATTATCCAGCGGATATTGGCAATTTGGTCTCTAGTTCCTCTGCCTTTTCTAAAACCAGCTTGTACATCTGGCAATTCTCGCTCCATGAATTGCTGGAATCTACCTTGCAAGATCTTGAGCATTACCTTACTGGCATGTGAAATAAGTGCCACTGTTCGATAGTTTGAACATTCTTTAGTGCTTCCCTTTTTTGGTATGGGGATATAAGTTTATTTTTTCCAATCTGATGGCCATTCTTGTGTTTTCCAAATTTGCTGGCATATGGCATGCAGCACCTTGACAGCATCATCTTGCAAGATTTTAAACAGTTCAGCTGGGATACCGTCGTCTCCTGCTGCCTTGTTATTAGCAATGCTTCTTAAGGCCCATTCAACCTCACTCTTCAGGATGTCTGGCTCTAACTCACTGACCACACCGTCAAAGCTATCTCCAATATTATTATCCTTCCTATACAGATCTTCCGTATATTCTTGCCACCTTTTCTTGATCTCTTCTGCTTCTGTTAGGTCCTTACCATCTTTGTTTTTGATCATACCCATTTTTGCCTGGAATTTACCTCCGATGTTTCTAATTTTCTGGAAGAGGTCTCTTGTCCTTCCTATTCTATTGTCTTCTTCCACTTCCGCACATTGCTTGTTTAAAAATAATTCCTTATCTCTTCTGGCTAACCTCTGGAATTTTGCATCTAATTGGGCATATCTCCCCCTATCACTGTTGCCTTTTGCTTTCCTTCTTTCTTGGGCTACTTCCAGTGTTTCAGCAGACAGCCATCTTGCCTTCTTGGTTTTCTTTTTCTTTGGGACGTTTTTTGTTGCCGCCTCCTGAACAATGTTGCGAACTTCTGTCCATAGTTCTTCTGGGACCCTATCTACTAAATCTAGTCCCTTAAATCTATTCTTCACCTCCACTGCATATTCATTAGGAATATTAGTGAGCTCATATCTAACTGATCTGTGGGTCTTCCCTATTCTCTTTAGTCTGATTCTAAATTTTGCAATAAGAAGTTCGTGATCTGAACTACAGTCAGCTCCAGGTCTTGTTTTTACCGACTGTATAGATGTCCGCCACCTTTGGCTGCAAAGGATGTAGTCAATCTGATTTCGGTGTCGACCATCTGGTGAAGTCCATGTATAAAGTCGTCTTTTAGGTTGTTGGAAGAGAGTGTTTGTTATGCACAGTGAGTTGTCTTGGCAAAATTCTATCAGCCTATGTCCTGCTTCATTTTGTTCTCCCAGACCATGCTTGCCTGTAATTCCAGGTGTCGTCTGACTACCCACCTTAGCATTCCAGTCTCCTGTAATGAAAATAACATCTCTTTTTGGTGTATTATCTAGTAGGTGCTGCAGATCCTCATAGAACTGATCTACTTCTGCTTCTTCAGCATCTGTGGTTGGGGCGTATATTTGGATCACTGTGATGTTAAATGGCTTACCCTGAATTCGAATTGAGATCATTCTATCGTTTTTTGGATTGTATCCAAGCACTGCTTTAGCCACTTTATTATTAATTATGAAGGCTACTCCATTTCTTCTGTGGTCCTCTTGTCCACAGTAGTAGATCTGGTGGTCATCTGATGTGAAGTGGCCCATCCCAGTCCATTTCAGTTCACTGACACCTAAAATGTCTATATTTAATCTTGACATCTCACCAATAACCACATCCAATTTGCCCTGGCTCATAGATCTTACATTCCAGGTTCCTATGGTGTGTTGATCTTTAGAACATCGGATTCGTCGTTCACCACCAGCACCGTCGGCCGCTAGCTGTCCTTTTGGCTTTGAGCTAGCTGCGTCATCACATCTGGGGCTAGTTGAACGTATCCTCTGTTCCTCCCCAGTAGCATTTTGACCATCTTCCGACCTGGGAGTCCCATCTTCCGATGGTATACCGACATATCTTTGGTTGTACTGATCCATTTAGTTTTCATGGCAAGAATACTGGGGTGGGTTGCCGTTACCTTCCCCAGGGATCGTATTTAGTCTGACCTCTCTGCCACGACCTTCCCGTCTTGGGTGTCCCTTCACAGTTTAGCTCATGGTTTCATTGAGGTACTCAAGCTCCAGCACCACGACAAGGTAACGATCTCCTTTGCTGGAGCCGAATGAAGATAGGAACACACAAAGAGACATTGAGATTTATTGTAGCCCCCACAGCAGATCATCCAGCAGTGTTGGGGTTGGCGTGGTTGAAAGATCAAAACCCTCAAGTAAATTGGTCAACCGGCCAGATGATTTTCAAAGACAGAAAGTATGAGGGATTTGAATCTGATGAACTTGGGGGGGGGGAATCAAACTAATAGGGGCAGCAATGGAACCAGGGGAGGATACAGAAAGGGAGGCAGTTGAATTCATCCCAACCCAGTTCTGTGACATAACAGAAGTATTTGGTGAAAGCAAATCTAATCAGCTGCACCCCCCCCCCAGAAAAACAGACTGCGCTATCAAATTGGAACTGGGGGCAGAATTACCAAAATCCAAACTGTATTCCATGACTCCTAAAGAACTAGAAGTGCTTATGGAGTTGATTGACAAAAATTTAGAATGAGGTTTCATCCAGCCGGCGACCTCACCCATGGCAGCACCAGTCATGTTCAGAAAGAAGAAAGACGGGTCGCTGTGTTTATGTACAGGCTATTGAGGACTGAATGCCATCAGGACATCGAATAAATACCCCCTACCACTGATGACAGACATGTTAGCACACCTATTGAGAGGCAAAATTTTCACCAAACTGGACTTAAGGGAAGCATATTTTCGAGTACGAATTCAGGAGGGGGATTAATGGAAAACAGCATTTAATTGTTGACTTGGTTGCTTTCAATATGCTGTGATGCTGTTCGGGTTAAAAGGTGGGGCTGGAGTTTTCATGAGTTTAATTCATGAGGTATTACATGACTTTTTATATTGGGGAGTACTGGTATATCTTGATAACATTTTAATCTACACTGAAACAGTAGAAGAAAGCATACGGTTGGTGCAGGAGGTGTTGAAATGATTGCTGGATAACCAATTGTATGTGAAATTGTCTAAATGTGAATTTATGAAAGAACAAATAGAGTATCTGGGGTATCGAGTATCCAGCAGAGGGATTGGAATGGATCCAGAGAAAGTATGGACGGTAGTGGCTTGGGAACCCCCTAAAACCAAAAAAACAGTTACAGAGTTACTTAGGATTCACAAATTTTTATAGCCAATTTATAAATAACTTCGCGCAAGTGGCACTACAACTCACAGACTTTGTTGGACTCCAAAGCCAACAAACCGGGGACAAAAATACAGTGGTCAATAGAATGCCAAGAAGCATTCGACCAGTTAAAGAAACTTTTCACATCAGAACCCATACTACAACACCCCGATCCCACAAAACCTCTAGTCATTCAGGTTGATGCATCAGATACTGCTTTGGGGGTTATACTGTTGCAGAGAGATGACCAGGGGAAACTGAGGCCATGCATGTGCCTCTCCCACAAATTCACCGAAACGGAACGCCATTGGCACATTTGGGAGAAGGAAGCATATGCTGTAAAATGCACATTGGCCACTTGGAGAGACCTTTTAGAAGGTGCCCCCCACCAATTCGGGGTCTGGACAGATCACAAAAACTTAGAAGCACTGAACACCCCATGAAAACTAAATCCCAAACTCGTTAGATGGGCACAGTTCTTTAGCAGATTCAATTTCACATAGAAGTACATAAATGGAAAAAAGTACTTTTTAGCTGATGCCTTATCCCGGTTACCACAGCACAACAGTCAGAGAGAGGAGATAGTAGATTCAATCATCCCACAATCACAATCGGGGGTGGTAGCAGTCACTAGGAGCTGGGGAAAACAAGTAGAATTACCAGTAGAGAGGGATTGTTCAACGATTTGCAGTCACAATTGAAATCTGACAAATGGTTGCAGGACAACAAAATTAAATTGACAGAAAAACAAGGACTTTGGTGGCACGGGGAACGGTTGTACATATTGGAACCCCTAAGAAAAGTAATATTGAAAATAAGCCACGACACAGTCAGCTGGCCATTTCGGATTTGTGAAAACTTTGCACTTACTAAGACGGCAATTCTGGTGGCCCTCCATTTGCAGAGATGTGGATGAATACATAGCTAGTTGCCCCACGTGCGCTATGGCAAAAAGAGTAGGAGGCAAGCCCAGAGGATTATTACAAAATGTAGCAAGTCCCACCCAACCATGGAAACAAGTAGCCATGGATTTCATAGTAGATTTACCAGTTAGCCATAAAAAAACAGTCATCTGGGTGGTAACGGACTTGTTTTCCAAACAAGCTCATTTTATCCCTTCTGCAAGCATTCCAAATGCAGGGCAATTGGCAAAAATGTTTGTACAACATGTGTACAGAATACACGAATGCCTGGAACAAATAATCAGCGACTGAGCCATCCAGTTCACATCCAAATTCTGGAGAGCATTTTTAAAAATAATTGGTGTGGGACAAGGGCTAAGCAGTGGGTTTCATCCAGAGACGGATGGTGGCTGTGAACGGGTTAACCAATTACTGGAACAATACCTTAGATGTTACATTAATTACCAACAAGATGATTGGGTAGAAGAAGGCAATCAGCACCTTGGCTGGACAGTTCTGAGTGCGGACAAGAGGGTGCAAGATGAAACTGACAAACACATTCCTGGGGAGGGGGGAAACTGAAACCTATTAAACTGTAAGGTCTTGTATCTATGCTTTACTTGGTTCATTGACGTGGAACCAGATCGCTCGCTGTAAATAAAGCTTTTACATATTCTACAGAGTGTGTGTTTGAACTTTGTTTGCCAGTCGAAGGATTGAACCCTCACAGAAGGACTTTCTTCCTTCTTTGCTAAACCTCAGACTAATCAAATTTCATTGGATGATTTTGACTTTTAATATCTACAGGAAGAGGACCACTCAGCAACCCCAGAGGACTACTTCAACATGTACGTTTTTCTCCCACTGCAGACTTCAGCTCAAAAACCTCCACTTCCTTGAATACTTGGGTTCAGTCTCCATGAGGATACCTTTCCTTTCAGTTGCTGGCCGGGATTGTGCAACATACTTACTAGGGACACAGGTGGGGTAGTATGTTGTACAAACATCAAAACCTGGCCTGCAGTGTGGAAGGATAATTTGACCCCAAACAGTTGGAACTTGAGATATAGAAATCAAGCATCTCCATAATAAAACTCACCACTAAGGCTCGGCACCACCAAACACACCTGCCAAACACTGGTTGGTTAGTTACAATATTCAGCAACCATGCCTGCCATTTCCTTCCTAACAATGGGGATTTAATGAAGCTTGGTTGATCTCATGCAGCCTGGGTTCATGGGATATGAGGTGGGGATTCTAAATTCCCTAAACTGGTAGCCCTTGATTCAGTTAGTGGAACTGCCTGCTACAAGAACAGTTGCTAAGGAGTTACAAATGGGTTAGTGGCTGACTCACCGAAGCCTGTACAAATGGGGCTGGTCTGTAACTGTGAGTCACTCTAAATGTCCATAATATCCCTTTGCTTGTCTCTTTCAGCTTTTGCATTGCCTCCCTCTCTTGTTTCTCTAGTGGAAGTTTTTGGATGGAAAATCCCAAGTTTTGCTTATGAAAATCTGGAAATAAAAAACCCACTATTCATTGGCCTCCAAGATTATGATAGACCTGCAGAAGGGAAGTGATGGGGAAGCACAACCCTATTGCTTTAAAACAAGCATTTAATTTGCCTTTGTCGTGAAAAAGCACACTTTAAAGGAAAAAATGGCAGATGGAAGGATGTAGTTTATTTCACCAGGCAATTACTACTGCTATTTTTTTTCAGGAGGAGAAATTTCATAAGGAGGAAAGCCAGTGACAGCTCAGAGGCTTTTCTCTGTAGCACCACTAGCCAACTGCCTTCATAAATAAAATGCAAGGATGGAGAACGGTGAAAGAAGAAACCCACCGAGAGCTCATTAGCAGGCAGATCTCACCAACAGATGCCTTCCACTCTGTAACATGTACTCGCCCCTCCAAGAGATGGGGGGGAGCAGAAACTTAATTTGTATGCCAAGATGGCAAGCAGAGCAGCTGAATGGCCAGAGAAACAACCAGGGAGGGAAGCCGTTCCTTTGTTCTTCCTCCTTCCTAATTTGAGCATCTGCTGATCATTTCTTGTCCAAAACAAACAAGCTCTGGGGTCCTGGGCGGGCCCTGATACCTTGTTCCATGAGTAGAATCCTAGAATCCTAGAGCTGGAATGGGCCACTGAGACCATCAAGCCCAGCCCCCTGCTCGGGGCAGAAATCCAGTTTAAAGTATCCCCACCTGACAGCTGTCCACCCTCTGAATATATCTGGTGAAGGGGAACCTGGCGCCTCTTTGGGACATCGGTTCCATTCTCAAACCGCTTCTTCTGTCAGGGAGGTTCTTCACAATCGGCCTTCCTTCAACAAACCCACTATCCCATGTCCTGGAATCTTCTGAGAGAGAAAGACCAGGACTTGACCTTCTTTCACACGACTTCCTTTGGGATGTTCGAAGAGGGCTGGTCACCTTGTCTCAAGGCTAAACATGCACATGCATCTCCTTCAGTTTCTCTCTGTAGAATTTACTTTCCAGCCACAAATTATTCTCACTGCTCTTCGTTGACCCTGTCCCAATGTCTTAAATCTTGGTGCCTGGAACTGGCCGCCTAGAGTCCTCCGATAGGGAGGGGATAGGCGGGGTATAAATATGAATAATAAATTGTACTAGAGGGGGAATTTGATCAAAGCAGAATATGGTGGAACAGTTACTTCCTGCGATTTAAAAATTGTGCTTCTATTGAGGCAGACAGAACTTGCATTTGCCTTTTTTAGAGACACATCATGCTGCTGGCTCATTGATTGATTGATTGATTGATTGATTGATTGATTGATTGGATTTATCACCACCCAACTCCCCCAAGGGGGACTTGCTAGTTTGCAATCAACTACCATTCCTTTTTTTTCCTTCACAATTATTGTTTCCAACCAGGTTATCTTCCATCCTACATCTGTGCATTTGTTTTTGTCAGAAGGGCAACTAGGGTCTTTGTCACCCAGGGCAAACATGGATTCCACACACACACCCCAGGAAATATTCAGTATAAAAATACTATTTTGTCATTTTGGTGCCCCCCCCCCGCACAGCACCCGGGGCACATGCCCCGGTTGCCCCCCCCCCCCAGTTGTGGCCCTGGTTTTTGTTTCCTAAGTGAAGAACTTGGCATTTTTCAATCTCATTCTCTTATTTTCTCTGATCTTATTGTCAATTTTATTTCTTTCTAGGGTATTCTATGGCATCCACCTAATTTTGTGTCATCTGAAAATTGGATAACTATTCTTGCCATCTCTTCATCCAAATCATTAATATAGAAATATAGAAAAACAGATTACCCAGGACAGGTCTTTGTGACACCCACTTGATGCTTTTCTCCAGTTTGGTGAGGAATAATTGATCTGCACTCTTTGAGGATGACTTTGAGCCAGGAATGTATCCTGCTAGTTGTCATGCCTCCAGCTCCCACCTAGTAACTAGCTTGCCATGGGGTACCTTGTGAGCAGGGCAGCTAAAGGGAAAGCACCTGGGCTTCCCAGCACAAGGCATGCCTTCCTGCCCTTAGACACACACTAGGGCTTTGGGGAGAACCTTGAAGACCCAGCAGAAGATCGACATATGCACGTCTCCTTCTGCAGGTTCCAGGAGGACAAAGCTGTAGGAATTCTGGGATGCAAATACCAGAACTCCACGCAGCTTCTAATTAGTTTTTGTTTAGCAGAGCAGAAGCATCCCAATTAACTTGCACAAGGCTTAATCAGTTCAAAACACAAAATAAATGCACTTCACACGTTAATGTAAAGCTACAAAAAAATAGCTTACAGTTTTATTGTAGATCGGTTTCATAGTAGCAGAGGATGGTTCATGTGTGTGAGCGATAGGTTCTGACCAAACCCACAGTCTTCTTAATGTGGCCTTGCTGAATATATGTAGGAGCAACTTGGACACCCATGGATGACCATCCTCCCAGGTGGAGATTCAAGCAGGAAAGAGGGAAGACGAAGGGAACAGGAACAGGAAATCGGGATTCAGCCCCTCCCACACAAAGCAAGTAAGATTAGGTTACAGCAGAGGCTGCCTCCTCCTTCAAACTTGTGTGATACATGCTTGGTTGAAACCCGATATTTATTTATTTATTATTCAGATTTATCACCGCCCATCTCTACAGCAGTAGACTCTGGGCAGTTTACAATAATAATATTAACATTAAAAACCTATACATTTTAAAATACAATATAATAATAAATAAGGAAAATCCAGAAGATGGTAGGATCTTAGAAAGGAGGATATCATGGGGCTAACCACCCCCAGGAGGAACTATTACCTCCTTCATCCCAAGCAAGGCGGCAGAGCCAGGTCTTTAAAGACTTCCGAAGGCTAGGAGCAAGGGCGCCCACGTCACCTCTGGGGGCAAGATATTCCATAGGGCGGGTGCTATCACAGAGAAGGCACACCTCCTGGACCCCGCTGGATGAAATTCTTTTATTGATGGGGTCCGAAGCATGCCCTCTCTGCATGACTGGGTGGGGCGGGCAGACGTAGTCAGGATGAGATGGTCCCTTAGGTACCCTGGCCCCATGCCATGTAGGGCTTTAAAGGTAATAACCAACACCTTGAATTGGACCTAGAAGCAAACTGGTACACAATGCAGCTCGCGGAGCAGTGGTGTTACATGTGCTGATCTTATAGCACCCGTGACTGCCTGCGCAGCCACATTCTGGACCAGCTGAAGCTTCTGGATACTCTTCAAGGGTAGCCCCATGTAGAGCGCATTGCAATAATCTATATGGGAGATGACAGGGGCATGAGTGACTGTTCGGAGGGCCTCTCGATCCAGGAAGGGGCGTAACTGGTGCACAAACCAAAGTTGTGCAAAGGCCCTCCTGGCCATGACTGCCACCTGCTCTTTGAGCAGGAGTCATGAGTCCAGGAGGACCCCCAAGTTCCGCACTGAATCTGAATGGGGCAGTGCAGTTAAAGATGACAACTTCCTGGAAGCCGAGAGGCCATCAATCCATAGCCACTCCATCTTTCCAGGGTTCAGCTGAAGCCTGTTGTTCCCCATCCAGGCCCTTACAGCCCCCAGGCACTGAGACAGGGTGTCGACCGCATCACTTATTTCACCCGGGATGGAGATATACAACCGAGTATCATCCGCATATTGGTGATACCTCATCCCATGGTGACGGATGATCTCGCCCAACGGCTTCATGTAGATGTTAAATAGGAGGGGAGAGAGAACCGAACCCTGCGGCACCCCACACAAGAGGGGTCGAGGGTCAGATCTCTCCCCTCCTATTACCACCGATTGGGAGCGGTCCTGGAGGAAGGAGGTGAACCAGCGCAAAACTACGCCACCCACCCCCAACTCCCTGAGCCGCCCCAGAAGGATACCATGGTCGACGGTATCGAAAGCCGCTGAGAGGTCCAAGAGAGCAAGAATGGATGCACTCCCTCCATCTCGCTCCCGCCAGAGATCATCCATAAGTGCGACCAATGCAGTCCCTGTCCCATATCCCGGCCTGAAACCTGACTGAAAGTGGTCTAGATAATCCGTTTCATCCAGAATCCTCTGGAGTTGCAATGCCACCACCTTCTCAACCACCTTTCCCAAAAAGGGAAGGTGGGAGACCGGACGAAGTTTGTTTAGAACAGTGGGGTCCAGGGAAGGCTTCTTGAGGAGGGGGTGCACTAGCACCTCCTTAAAGACTGCCAGGAACACCCCCTCCCCCAAAGATGTATTAATCATTGCCTGGACCCAACCACATGTGACCTCCCGGGCTGACTTTACCAGCCAGGAGGGACACGGGTCTAGATGGCAAGTGGTGGTGTTTACAGTCCGGAGGATCCTGTCATCAGGCCCAACAGGATCAAACTGTTCCCAGATAACAGGGTAAGTACGTACCTCTAGCATCTCCCCAGATTGTGCCTCATGCTTAGAGTTTAACTCTTCCGACCGGCCCTGTAAGTGGGTCACCAAATCCACCCGACCCAGAAGAGATCTAGTAATCTTAAACAGGGCCGTCGGGCGGCATTCTGCGGATGCAATAAGAGTGGAGAAATATTCACGTTTCGCCGCTCTTACCGCCACAAGGTAGGTCCTAATAGTGGCTCTAGATTGTGTCCGGTCAGATTCAGTCTTCGTCTTCCTCCAGTGGTGCTCCAGATGTCTCTTAACCCTCTTCAAAACCCTCAACTCCTCCGTGAACCATGGGGAGTGGCGGGTCGAACGGGGCAAGAGAGGTCGCATAGGTGCAATCCTGTCTAAGGCCCCAGCCACCTCTTTATTCCAGGCTGCGGCCAGGGCCTCCGCTGGACCATGCAGTAGATCTTCAGGTATAACCCCCAGCTCCCTCTGAAACCTCATTGGGTCCATAAGTCACCAGGGGCGGACCAATCGAATAGGTCCAGCCTCCCTGTGGAGTGAGGCACAGGAGAGCCTCAGGGTCACCAGGGCGTGGTCTGACCATGACAATGGGGATAGATCTAACTCTCCCCTCAGATCACATTGCCACTGCTCAGACAAGAAAACTAAGTCCGGCGTGAGACCACTGTCCTGAGTTGGGTCCCGAATAATCTGAGACAGGCCCATGGCTGCCATGGTAGCCATGAACTCCCGAGCCGCCTCTGAGGTCCGTCCCAGGGACGGCAGATTGAAGTCCCCCAGAACCCTAAGTCTGGGGAACTCCACCGCCAACCCCGAGACGGACTCCAGCAGCTCAGGCAGGGAGGTTGCTACGCAGCAGGGAGGCTGGTACAGTAGCAACACTCCCAACTCTTCTTGGGAGCCCAACTTGAAAAACAGGGTCTCACAACCAGCCACTTGCGGAGCAGTGCCCCTGGAGGCCATAAGAGTCTCCCAGATGAGAACTGCCACCCCTCCTCCCCTGCGCCGATGTCTCAGGGTGATGCCACACTCGAAACCCTGCCGGGCACATTTCTGAGAGGGCTACCCCCCCCCCTCTGAGCCCAGCCAGGTCTCAGTGATACACGCCAGGTCTGCCCCCTCCTCTGTGATCAAGTCACTTATGAGGGGAGCCTTGTTGTTCACAGACCTGGCATTAAGGAGCAGCAGCTAGACACCAGGACCCTTGAAGATCTGCTTACTAGGGCCTGGGTTTGAACTCCAGGGGCCAGAACGCGCCACTGGTAATAAACACCAGGGGCGCCTTCCCCAAAGATGGCCTGCCCTCCGGTTCCCGCCATAACGTCCCATACCCGCTTTTGTTAGATATCTCTAACAAAAGCAACCGAAGTCTCCAGAGGCTGAGCTTAAACGTGGCAACTGAGAATTTATGGTGGCAAAGCACCAAGGCTGCCACTGTGTCAGAAAGGAGGAAGCCAGGGACCCCGGAAACAGACCCTGAGGGAAGCCAACTGATGTGAATGACCACAGGGAGACGCCAAGGAGCCAAGGCAAGCAGGGAAGGGCACCTGCCAGCTGCCAGATCCTGATCCTGATCCTTTGCACAGGACCAGCCCAGCCATCAAAGTGGCCAGAGCCTCCAGCAGGAGGAAAGGGGGAGAGAGGAACCTGCTACGCCTGTCCCTCTGGGCTCACCCACCCCCAACCATTGTCTCCTGGTTGTGGTAGTATCCAGCCCAGGGAACAAGCCAGCCATTTTCAGCTCCACAGAAAAGATGGGAAAGAAAATAAATCTGTGCAGTGAAAGGGAGGGAGAGAAATGGTCTTTTCTCACGTAGCATTCTGAGGAGCATCCAAAGCCACTGTGGCTGGAACGTATGGCAGGTGCTAAGTTGGATGGATGCCCAGAAGCTAAAACTGAAAGCCAGAGATGGCTGGGAGGAAAGAGGAGTGAGAAAAGTAACCTGATGGTAAAGCAATAAACAATCAATCCACCAGAAAAGGCTCTTGTGCAATCCTTCAGACTGAGCATTGGAAAGAAGAACCTCCCAGCACTTCGTCAGATGGTTTACTGAAGTAAAGGTATATTATGTCTACAGCCTATTAAGGAAGTTATCCAAACGACATGTGAGATAAAGGATAGTTTGGTAAGTTGTGTCAATTAATCAATGCTGACTTCTGGAAATACTGTTTCACGTTGTATAGGGGGTTATCTCCTCTGGCCTCCTCTGGCAAGAATTTCCGAGGGATCGGTCAGACGGGCCAGTCTGTGGTTCTCCCTGTTTCCCCTCCTCCCCTTTTTAGAAGAGGCAACATTTGCTCTCCTTCAACTGCTTGGTCTCCAGGATTTTCAGGGATGACCCAGACCATCAGCTAGTATACCTGGCAATAGCTTCAGGGGTGTGGTCAAAAGAGTCAAGAATGCATGGCGCGACTGAAGCTTTGCCTGTTTTGATGTGCATTTCAAGGGTGACAGGCACAAAAAATGGCCAGAGCTTCAGTCGCACCCTCCTGGCCTCCATCTTTTTTGACCACAGCCTGCTGACACTCCAGTTCCATCGGTTTCCAGCTGTCATCCTGCCCCTCTACTCTGCTCTTCTCAATCTCCTGGTGGAAAACATGCTTTGGGTTGGGGATGGAGAAAGCTCTGCCTTTTCTTTGTTAGCGGAGCATTTTGCCATCTTCATGGAGCAGTTGGCTTATTGGTCCTCTTCCTTTTATTACGAACATAGCTAAAGCAAGCCCAGGCCTTTCTCCACATATTTGTCTAATCTCAGTCCATTCTGAGCCCCACAGTTCCATACCTTTTTCTTACACTGTGACTTGATCATCTGGCGCTCCGTTTTTCAGCTGCCATACTCCATCACACCAGGTCTCCTATTACATTTATTAAACAACTTACTAATTTAGGCCCATTAAATCATATTTGCCTTCCACACTAAGACCTCAAGCTCGTGCTCTGAACAGACAGAAAAGACAATCAACTTTAGGAGCCAAAGCTCTTTCTGATTTCTCTGAGGGCCTAGTCTCAGTATTCCCATCAAAGGAAGGATGCTCCTCCCACTTTGGGCTCCTCCTCCCAGATCCCTACCCATAATGCTTGCAGTAAGTGCCCCAATATAAAAAACAGCACTAATCTAGAAGTAGCTCTTGTCTTCCTGAACCCCAACATTCCAATCTCTCTGGGGCAGGAGCCCAACAAGGAGCCTCGTGCATACTCCCTGGTCATCCTAATATGCAAAAAGCCTCACACACACACTCACACACACCTTTGTGCCATCCCAAATCAAAAAAGGGCCGTAACAGTCCATAAGAGAGTCCATACTGCCTAGCATTAAGCAGAGAAAAGCTGGGCCAGAAGCGGGCAATTCTGTCCTTCTGAAAGTTTCAGTTGGCCACAGAGAGGTCCTTAGCACAGTAGTTTTGAGGATAATTATTCTAGCCTCTAATGATGAGAGTTAAGCAAAGATTGAAAAGAAATTAATCAAACCTCCATCTTCAGTCTTTTCCTAAATTGGATTGATGGTTCCGATCAAATCATTAAATTAAATTGAATGCGTTTTTTTTTATTCCAATTAATTTTCGAGATTTGCTTAATTGATCTGAAGTCCAAAATCAAATCCATTCAAATTTCTGAAGTGATTTGTATCAAAATCAACAATCCAACTTGAAATTGACTATTAAATAATATCAGGGCTGATCCACACAGCCCTCCCTGCAAGGTCCTGTCTGTGCCTGGGTTTATCAGGGCTCAGCGCTCTTCATCCCTTTCCTTCCTCTGAGGGCCTATCAGCTCTGCCAGGTTAGGATACAGCCATGCTTTAGCAGCCATTCTTTTCCAGCCAGATTTTTGTCCACTTAAACAAACATAGATGACCCTGGAACATGCCTCGTGCTGCAATTAGGACCTCCCAGAAGCAACTGGGAAACTCTTGGCTTTCTCCAGAGTGCCTGGGTTCAGTACAGGGAAGAGGGGAAGATCGTAAGCGCCTGAATTGGTGCAGCATCCTTCCCTCCACACAGCCTGCCTGCATCTCCTGGTAAACGTTTGCAGTGAAACAGTTCAGTGGTAAGCCAGGTCTGGGGTCGCTCTTTTCTTTGTGAGAGCTCCAGTTTTGCTTCAGAGCCAGAAAACGAATTTCTCACAGCAGGACCACACGCAAAACTCTGCTCTCTCTTCCAGCCAGTTTGGAGGAAGCCAGCAATATCAGTTATGGTACTATGACTCAGGAAGTCACTTCTAATTTCTCAAGGGCGGGCCAAGATGTTGCTTCAAAAGCAGGATTCCACGATGGGTGTGTGTGTGCAGTCTCTCTCACCCAGAACCCACCGCACAGCAAGCCTGTAAAGTTCGGCCCCTCTAAGGCACACAAGCAGCATCTCAGAGCCTTGTGGATCATTGCTCTAGGGATTTCGCCAGCCAAGAGTCCACCCCCTCAGCGGCATTTGAGGGCAGCAGCTGTGCTTTGTCTACAGCCCACAGAGCCCTGTTTGTGGACAAAACAGCTCAGTGCATTCCGGGTCCTGTGTCCTGTGATTACTGCAATCAGTGCCCAGCTCTGAGCTGTTCCTAGCATACATGAATCTTTAATTTTGGCAGACTTGAGTCAAACCCTTCATCAGTGAGAATGATTATCATTGATTTCATCGCTTAAGAGTAATTTGTGGTAGTTCAGAGCAAACAGTGACATTAACCAGGCCGTCTAATTACAGCTCTTCAGTTCCTCTCCGCTTTCAGGCCTGAAGGATCAGCGTTTCCAAGGCGATGAGGATTTCATAGGTGAGGCCGCTGCGCCAGTGGTGGCCTCTCCCTCCCGTCTGCTCACCTATCCTCTGGGTTTGAGAAGGGATTCTTGTGGATGTTCAGTTATTTCATAAATAAATCAATGTTCGTACATGCTATCCACAGCAAAAGGGAATATCGTATCCTTAAAAAATGCCAACCAACTGGATTCCTGAGTTTAGGCAAGTTCCAGCTTTGTATACCATTTAGGAATTTTCAGTCTGCTGCCCCGTGCCTCCTTCAGAAAACTCCCATTAAGTTTTGTTTATATTTTATTTATCAAAATTTGCCCACCCATCTCCCCCCGAAAGAGGGACTCTGGGTGGTTTACAATACAATTAAAAAATTAAAATACAATAAAACCACAATACATAAAATATAAATACAAATACAAACTATAAATATAAATATAAAAAACAGGCGTGGTGGCTCAGCGGGTAAGACGCCAGGCTTGTCGATTGGAAAATTGCAAGTTCGGAGGTTCGAATCCCTAGTCCTGCGTGTGGAGTGAGCTCCCGCACTAGCTCCAGCTCTTGCCAACCTAGCAATTCGAAAGCATGCAAATGCAAGTAGATGAATAGGTACCACTTCGGTGGGATGGTAACAGCGTTCCGCGCGCGTCATGCGGCCACATGACTGTGGAAGCATCTTCCGACAACGCTGGCTCTTCGGCTAACAAACGGAGATGAGCACCGGCCCCTAGACTTGGACACGACTGCACAAATGTGCGGGGGGAACCTTTACCTTTATAAATATAAAATAGAGTCAAGATGGGAGTAAAAAGTTCTAAATCAGTTCACCAACCATCCCCAAGAATGACTACTCCCTGCCCCAAGCGAGATGGCAAAGCCAGGTCTTCAACTTTTTCTGGAAGGTCAGGGGAAGAATGTTCCAAAGGGTGGGGGCCACTGCAGAGAAGGGTTGGGGTTAGGGACGGCATTCCCTTGTAGACGGGGTCCGCAACATGCCCTCTCTGCATGATCAGGTGGGACGGGTCGATGTAATGGGGATGAGACGGTCCCTCAGGTAACCTGGACCCATGCCATGTAGGGCTTTAAAGATAATAACCAACACCTTGAATTGGACCCAGAAGCAGACTGGTACCCAATGCAGCTCTCGTAGCAAAGGTGTTAAATGTGCCGATCTTGGGGCACCTAAAATTTTATTTTAATTTTATTTTAATTATATGGTAAACACAGATTGATGAAGAGATTATTGATTGACCCATGTCTTCTGCACTGGGCAGAAAACCAGGAAAGCGATCTGCAAGCTGGCTCTTTCTGCTCAGAAGTCAAAGAAATGCCACAGTCCCCAAACTGCCTGCATTGTTTGTTTTCCACATTCCAGGCAGGGAAACCTCAACCCGTTGTTGCGTTCTTATTCTCTTCCCCACGTAGAACTCCTTCTGGGAGACAGGCGGCTGTGTAAGGTTGTTTAACAAATCAGTAACATACAAAAGCTCAGCCTGGGTCTGCCATCAGGCATCTGACTTGTTATCCAATCTCCGTATTTGCACAACACTTTTCATCTGGTTACTGAATTAACCCATTGATATTTTCAAGTGCCCCCATTTTCTCAATCTCCTTTTCTCTTTGAACAATGTTTTTTGTTTAATTCTGCCGAACACTCTATGTCAACCTCCTGTTAATTGCTTTTTCCTTCAACTTTGTTTATGCTACTAAACCAAAAGACAGCATACAAACCATTTTAATATTAAAAGGAAACGTGTTTGTTTTATATTGGAATTACCCAGCCTGGCTGCTTTGGCCCACAGAAGCATTTCAGAGCCTTTAAAAAATCCCTGGTGATAAAAATCAGCAGCAGTGAGACTGAGAATTAAAAAATGGAGGGGGGCGGGAGGGGGGGCTGTTCCCATTCCTTATAAAGGAGAGGAAAAAGCATTCTGGGCTGAAGAAGGGGGGAGCATAGCAAGAACCACCTAATTTTAGAGATCTTTGGGTGGGGGGGCTTAGGTTAAGGAATAGTATTTTCTGAAACAAATTGTGTGGGGGGGGGCTAACTTTTCCCTACTAATGCTCCAAGGCGTTCCCCGGGTTCCAAGAGTATATGTCATGCCCAGCCACCTGGGGTCCAAATGTGGGCTCATTTTCTTCACTTCACTGCAGTCCAAGGTAGCTCCTGGCCCTGGGTTCAAGAAGGGCACTGGGTCCGGACTTCTGGTGGGGACATGGAGGACTGAACACGGGCTCAGTGGGCAGAACTGACAATGCAGCAGTTTTTTTGGGCTCAGGCAGGTTTTTCCTTAAGCCCAGGAGTGTTTTTCTGGAAAAAGGAAAACACCTGGAATCACCCCATCTGTCCTCTGGATGGCTGCTTGCAGCCAGAAGATTGCAAACAGTGTTTGCGTTCAACTGGTAAGAGCTAGCTGGGAGGCTGGGATGTCACCATTCCCAAGCCGTGCTGTAGCCTTAAAGGGACACTAAGACCGGCCACCCCATTTCTAAATCACCCAATTTATATTTCTTTTAAGTACGCATACCCTAAGAGAGGCTTTCTACAGCAAGGAGAAGCGGTTTCTCTTGGTGCTTATTGTTATTTTTTGGATCAATTTTTTAAAAAAAATCTTTTTATTTTATTTTATTTTATTTATTAGTTAAATTTATATGACTGCCCAACTCCCCCAACGGGGGACTTCTTTAAGTTTTGGACTTTGTTTTCTATCCAAATATTAAGGAGGATTGAGAATAATTAATGGTCTCCCTGTTACTATTTTTGTACTAAATTTGAAGATATTAGCATTTTCCTACACATTGAATCGGCTATTTTGAACTTTCAGTTTTCTGTTTCTACTTTCCCTGAGGAACTATCTGCATATCTCACTTTCTCTTATGTAAACACATTTCGGAATTCTTTCATATCTTCGACTTTTGCTGGTTAAGCTCCTAGGGGATGCCATAATCTACTGCTTGAGACATGGAGGATTTTAAACAGACTTTCTCTGACTTCCAACAAGATTTTAAACAGATTCTTTCTGATTCCTACCAAGTTTTTATGAAAGGCATTCAGGACATTGTGGAAAATATGAGGTCTAAAATGTGTCATCTGGTTGGGGATGTCATGGATGAAACTGAGGAATTTAACAGCAACAGAAATGTCTCTTCTAAGAGTGAGATCGGGGCTTCTGTTGAAATGCTGGATGAAGATCGGATAGTCAAGTTGAAGAAATTAAAGGGAGAGATCGAGTTGCAAGCCATAAGTGAAATTGATCTTCTAATGGAATGCCATGGAAAAGAAGGGGTTAATATGTATGGGAGGTCTCCTGAAGAGAAGTCAGAGTTTTTGAGGGAGGCAGTTGGGCTGTTTGATTTTTTTAAGAAAAAAGCTCTGTGCACTTTGTGGGGATATGTAAATGCTCTGGTTTATTTTGAAGTGGGATACGGGTTTAAGAATATTTATCTGGATTGCTTTTAGGGTTTGGCTGGTTTCATTTATCTTTAACGATTTGGATTAAGATTATTAAGGTATAATAAAAATAATAATAAATGTCTGGTTTTGGGTTTAATATGATTAAGACTATTAAAATTGTTGTATTATCAAGTACAATGGCAGACAATTTATAGTTTTTTTAGTTTGATCTTTATTATAGTAGACAGGAATGTATAGAATAGTAGTAGGAAGGAATTAAATAAATGTTATCTTTGTGGGGGAAGTTGATTAGGAGGTTTATATATTTTTTTTCTTTTAACATAAGAGGAGGGAGCAACTGTATTAGTGATTTTTATAATGTGCCAATGGAATGATTTATAGATAGGCTGACCATATTTCAGGATGGCAAAATGGGTCTTATGTAATATTCCGTATTCATGAAAAAGACAGGGGGCCCCGCCCCCCGGTCCATGCGATTGGCTCCCGCCTGCAAACCCCACCCACTGGTCCATGCTCTGGCTTGGGTCCTCCTTCTGTGCCATTCCCGCCGGGTTTGAAAAAGGGGACAAAATTGAGATTTTTATGAAAACAACGGGACATTTGAAAAATGCTTTAAAAAGGGACTGTCCCATTCAAAACGGGATGTATGGTCAGCCTATTTATAGAAATAATGTGATTTTGGTTTAATATAGAGTAAGGGATTGATTATGGAAAATTGTTGTATATCCTTGCTGTTAAAAGTCGGAAGTCACCTCTTTTTGTAATTTTGAAAAAAAAACTTCTCTTGTGTTTCTACACTTTTTTAGTTTTTTCTTTTTTTCTTTGTAGTTTTTTGTGTTTCTGTAGCTTTTATCTTTGCTTGAAACTTAATAAAATTCTTTAAAAAGAGAGAGAAGGGCACTAGGTCCCTCGAGAGGCCACTTGGCTCAGCCCCCTCGAGGCGGATCGTCTCTCCCAGAAAGGCTGAAGCTGCTCCTCCTTTGCAGGCTGGGGCGGATGAGCCTCCCACCCCACCCTGAGTGAAAGCGGTGCTGGCACCAAGCATCTCTCCCACCTGCAGCCCGGCCAGGTGCCCCCGGGCTGAACGCCGCCAGCTGCTCTTCCTCCCGCACTTCCTCGCGCGCAATTCCCCGTCGTTGTGTTCGGGGTGCTAAACTGTCGCTTTGCTCAGCAGCCTTTTCTTCCACTCGCTGCCTTTTGAAAAGGTGATGCAATTATTGTTATTATTACAAGGCCCCTCCAGTGTCGAGAGCCTGAGCTGGTACACTGGGGGGCTCCTCATCACTTATATTGTTTGGGTATGAATGAGTGGTGAATGATGGAGGGATACCTGTTGTCAGATGGAGTATTTGGGAGTCCAGGAGTGGAGGCTAATGGACTTAGAGACTCTGGGGGCTGCACGGTGGGACAGGCCATTGAAGTGGTGATGGGCAGGGGATATTATGACGGGAGCTGGAGGGCGGGCCATCGTAGGGGAAGTCGCCCCCGGTGCTTATTACTGGTGGCGTGTTCCGGCCCTCCACGCTCATACCTAGGCCCTGGTCAGCAGACGCGTTGTTGTCCCGATTTCCAGCTGTTGCTATGCAATGCCAGGTCAATAAATAACAAGGCTCCCCTCATTCACGATCTGATTCTAGAGGAGGGGGCAGACCTGGCATGCATTACCGAAACCTGGCTGAGCCCGGAGGGAGGTGTTCCTCTCTCTGAAATATGCCCAGCTGGGTTTCGGGTTTGGCACCAGCCGAGACCTTGGGGCAGGGGAGGAGGAGTGGCTGTTGTCATCAGGGGATCTCTAGTGGCCATCAGGGGCCCTGCTCCGCAAGTTACCGGGTGTGAGACCTTGTTATTCAAGTTGGGTTCTCGTGAACAGTTGGGAGTGTTGCAATTGTACTAGCCTCCCTGCTGCATGGCAACCTCCCTGCCTGAGCTGTTGGAGGACATCTCGGGGGTGGCGGTGGAGTTCCCCAGGCTTTTGGTCCTGGGGGACTTCAATCTGCCCTCCTTGGGATGGGCCTCGGAAGCGGCTCAGGAGTTTATGGCCGCCATGGCGACCATGGGCCTGTCTCAGATTATCCAGGACCCAACTCGAGACAGTGGCCTCACCCCGAATTTAATTTTCTTGTCAGAGCAGTGGCAAAGTGATCTGAGGGGAGAGCTACATCTTTCCCCGTTGTCATGGTCAGATCATGCCCTGGTGACCGTGAGATTTTCCTATCCCGCTCCCCTCCGCAGGGAGGCGGGACCTATTCGATTGGTCCGCCCCCGGCGACTGATGGACCCGGTATGGTTCCAGAGGGAGCTGGGGGTTATACCCGAAGATCTGCTGCACGGTCCAGCGGAGGCCCTGGCGGCTGCCTGGAATAGAGAGGCGGCGGGGGCCTTGGACAGGATCGTGCCTATGCGGCCTCTCTTGTCCAGTCGGGCCTGAAGCTCCCCCTGGTTTACGGAGGAGCTGAGGACTTTGAAGAGGATTAACAGACGCCTAGAGCGCCACTGGAGGAAGACAAAGACTGAATCCAACCGAACACAGGCTAGAGCCGCTATTAAGGCCTACCTTGTGGCGATAAGAGCGGTGAAACATCAATATTTCTCCGCTCTTATTGCATCTGCGGAATGCCGCCCGGCAGCCCTGTTTAAACTTACCCGATCCCTTTTGGGGAAAAGGGAGGTAGAAATTCACCTCCAGGGCTGTGCAGAAGAATTTTCTCGGCATTTAGTGGATAAAATCGCTTGGATTCGCTCTGGGTTGAATTCCGAGTGTGAGACAGAGTCTGTTGAGATACCCAGGGAACGTACTTGCTTTGTTAACTGGGAACGGTTTGAGCCTGTGGGACCTGAGGAAGTGGACAGAGTTCTCCGAACTGTTAATGCCACCCCCTGTCAATTAGATCCATGTCCCTCCTGGCTGGTGACAGTAGCCCGGGAGGTGACTCGCAGTTGGGTCCAGACGATGGTTAATACATCGTTAGGGGAGGGGGTGTTTCTGGCAGCTTTTAAAGAAGCGCTGGTATGCCCTCTCCTCAAGAAACCATCGCTGGACCCTACTTTACTGGATAACTTTCATCCAGTCTCCCACCTTCCCTTTTTGGGGAAGGTGGTTGAGAAGGTGGTGGCGTTGCAGCTTCAGAGGATTCTGGAGGAAACGGATTATCTGGATCCCTTTCAGTCAGGTTTCAGGCCTGGTCATGGGACTGGCAGGAGCGAGATGGAGGTAGTGCATCCATTCTCGCTCTTCTTGACCTCTCAGCGGCTTTCGATACCGTCGACCATGGTATCCTTCTGGAGCGGCTCAGGGAGTTGGGGGCGGGCGGCGTTGTATTACGCTGGTTCGTCTCCTTCCTCCAGGGCCGGTCCCAGTTGGTGTTGATTGGGAGCAAGAGATCTGGCCTGCGGGCCCTCTTTTGTGGGGTCCCGCAGGGCTCGGTACTCTCTCTGCTCCTTTTTAACATCTACATGAAACCGCTGGGTGAGATCATCCGTCTCCATGGGGTGAGATATCATCAGTACGCTGATGATACTCAATTATACATCTCCATCCCAGGGGAAGTAAGTGATGCAGTTTCTACCCTGTCCAAGTGCCTGGGGGCTGTAGGGGCCTGGATGGGGAAAACAGGCTTCGACTGAACCCTAGTAAGACGGAGTGGCAGTGGATTAACGGCTCCTCGATATCTAGGAAGTTGTCATCTTTAGTTCTGGATGGGGTAGCACTGCCCCAGACAGAGCCGGTATGTAACTTGGGGGTCCTCCTGTCTCACGACTCCTGCTTGAAGAGCAGGTGGCAGTCGTGGCCAGGAGGGCCTTTGCACAACTTCGTGTTGTGCACCAGTTGAGACCTTTCCTGGAGCGAGGAGCCCTTCGAACAGTCACTCATGCCCTGGTTATCTCACATATAGACTACTGTAATGCGCTCTACATGGGGCTACCCTTGAAGAGTATCTAGAAGCTCCAACTGATCCAGAATGCGGCCACACAAACCATCTTAGAAGTCCCATATTGGACTCATGTGATACCATTATTAATATATAACCGCCCAGAGTCCCCTTGTGGGGAGATGGTGCGGTAAATATAAATCGAACCATAAATAAATAAATAAAAATTATTACGCGAGCTGCACTGGGTTCCAGTTTGCTTCCGGGTGCAATTCAAGATGTTGGTTATGACCTTTAAAGCCCTTCATGGCATGGGACCAGGTTTATTTATTTTTATTTATTTGTTGAATTTCTATAACCGCCCATCTCCCCCTCAAGGAGGGACTCTGGGCGGTTACCTAAGGGACCGTCTTATCCCCATCACATCGGCCTGTCCCATCCAGTCATGCAGGGAGGGCATGCTACGGGCCCCATCAGTTAAAGAATTCCATGTCACGGGGTCACGGAAGCGTGCCTTCTCCGCAGCAGCGCCTACCCTGTGGAATATCCTTCCCCCAGAGTTAAGACAGTCCACCTCACTCCTGGGCTTCAGGAAACAACTTAAAACTTGGCTTTGCCAACAGGCCTGGGGCGGAAAGAAGATCAGAAACTCCTGGGGATGGCTAATATAGTAGGATAGTCCTAGAGTAGCCCTTCCAAGGCTGAAAGAACACATTGCCTTCTTAATTTTATTATATTTATTGTATTCTAAATGGTTATTTTAATGTTTTAATGTTTAATGTTCGAGATTTTGATGATTTGTAAACCGCCCAGAGTCCCTTGAGGGAGTTGGGCGGTGAGAAGTTGAATTAATAAATAAATTATAAATAAATTATTACAAAGGATTTGGAGAAAAATTAGAATCGCCCTAAGCAAAGGCGGTGGTTCTCTTTCTCCTTTTTCCTGCAGGTATTCAGTGTTTCAGGGCTCCGCTTCTTCCCACCCCACCCCTCAGCATTCCCTCTTAAGGGGTCTCACGGGGAAAGGCACCTGGGCGCACGTGCTCCGGTCTCAGGGGGTGCCAGGCAGAGGTAGTGCATCCATTCTCGCTCTTCTTGACCTCTCAGTGGCTTTCGATACCGTCGACCATGGTATCCTTCTGGAGCGGCTCAGGGAGTTGGGGGCGGCCGGCGTTGTATTGCGCTGGTTCGCCTCCTTCCTCCAGGGCCGGTCCCAGTCGGTGTTGATTGGGAGCGAGAGATCCGGTGCCTGCAGCACAAGGGCCACAGGAGCAGAGCCCGTCCCTTCTTTAGGGAAAATAATGGAATAGAATGTTATTTTATTTATCATCCGTTAGATTTATAGCCCATGTTTCCAGCGTCTGCAGAGCTCCCCCTTTCTTGTACCCCTAAACAAAAGCCCTGCGAGGGATGGCGATGGGCCAGGGCTACCCGCCCCCTTCACCACCCCAGGTCGAGAAGGCTCCTCGAGGGCAGCCGAGCCAAGGGCCCTAGCAGGAGCCACCCGGGCAGGGCTCCAACAGCACAGCCAGACTAAGGATAGCGGTTGGGTGTAGCCTTGTGTCCACTTCCCCACTTCCCCACTTCTCCACTCGGCCCCTTCAGCCATGCGGATTCAACCAGGCTCTCCTCTTGGACTGTTGGAAGCAAAATGCACCCACAGAGAGAATTCTCTTACTAGCTGGCAATGGCAGTCTGTCCTCACCATACATACATCCTAAGAAGTTCCATTCCTCGCATCTACCCTGACTCCTCTCCAGCCGGGTCCCCTTCCCAAACTGCAGCTGCTGTTTCCTTCTTGCTTTGTGGCCCCAGGCTCGCTCAGGCCCCGGGCTCCTGAGTCTGGGCCTAGGGGCCCCTCAGCCAGTGACTGCTCTCTTCAGGGCAGGGCAGCTAATGGCTGCCAGGGGCTTAGCCTCTTGGCTCTGGCGGCTCCTGCAGGGCCCTCCGCAGCCCCTTGGCACTCAGAGCAACCCTGGAGGGAGAGAGGAGGGTTCCAAGGTCCAGCAGAGCCACTCAGTGGCTGGATGTGTTGCTGCAGTTTCCCTCTCCGAGATCCAACTTCTCCAGCCCCAGCATGACCCACGAGCCCATCAAGCCCATCGTTTCATGCTGTAACCAGGAGAGAATCGTTCTACTGTGTTGTGCCTCACTACTGGTCTTCCCTCTCCCCAGAAATTACGCTTTTTCAGCCATGACGCTCCCTGTTCCATCATACTAACATCAGGACATTTCCCTAACCCTGTTTGCTCTTTCAGCTTGGCTTTCTATGACATTTTCGAGGGCATCTTCTCACCATTCTCTGCCCCTCCAGGTTTCTTAGCAGGACCTAGAAAGATCACGTCTACTCTGGCAGCACTTAGGGTCATGGACGTCCAGGAATCCAAAGCCCATCTGCCTGAACACCTCCAGGGAAGGAGAATCCACCTCTCCTTGGGGCAATTGGCTCCATTCTCAAATGGCTCGTCCTGTTAGGGTTCTCCCCTTCCTTCCTGTAACTACGGACCATGATTTATGTCCTGCCCTCTGGAGTTCTAGAGGACAGGTGGTGCCTCTGCTTGGACACATCCAGGGAAGGGGAGCCCAGTGCTGCTGTCAAACTGCGCTCACTGTGAAATCTGCCTTCTTGTAGCTTAACTCCACTCTTTTATGTCCCACACTCTGAAATGGGGAGAGCATGGCACCTTTTCCTGTGTCATATCTCTTCAAATGCTTGAAAAGTGCTGCCAGATCCCCCTTCTAGTTCCTTCAATCTCCCTTCAGAGGATTTCATTTCTAGTCCCTGATCACCTTCACAGCTCTTCCCTGAAGCAGTTAGTTTGACTCTTTCTTAAAATGTGGTACCCAGAACTGGACACAATATTCAAATATATGTCTAGCCAATGCAAATGTAGAATTTATATTTCTGTTGATATGGCCTAACACTGCATTGGCCTACTACATGGCTCATATTCAGCTTGTGATCAATTATAACTTCAAAATCCTTTCCACACATGCGACTGCAAGTATATCAGGTATTCCCCATTTCACACAAATTCTATTATTATATTATATTTAAATTTCCTGACTATTAAATTCATTTGGTAATTTTCAACACACTTTTCTGCCTAAAGATCATTTTTAGTGTTGTGTGTCAAATCCTTTTCTGAAATAAAAAATATTACTTCTGCCACATCCCCACAGTCTATTACAGAATTTGCATGATTAAAAATAAAATACAGTTAATCTGGTAAGACTTATTCTTAAGAAATCCATATCTGACCTGGCCACTGCCACGTTGCTGTCAGGATGCGGTGCAGCACGATCCATTTCGTGGCGCTTTGAGGCGATCAAGGCCAGACCAGCTGATGTCCAGGCTCCCCGCGTGCCTCCTGCTCGCTCCCAAAGCGGAAGGCCTGGGGAGATCGGGGCTGAGGGTTATTTCTCTGTGGGCAAATTTCTTATCTAGCCACTTCTTTAAAAGGTCACACCCTACCCCTTATGATGTCAATACAAGTCCTTTGAGGAATGGGACTGGGTAACAGAAAGGGCAAACGGCTTCCTGGGTTTCACTTTTTTTAACCACTTTGATCTTTCTTGCTGTCAGGAGCTCCCCAAGAAGAGCCCCATTGGGTAAGGGCTGCAAATGGGCTCATTGTGTTGAACTGGCACCAGGTGGAGAAGAAGGAGGGAAGGGGGAGGGGAGGGGAGGGGAAGGGAAGGGAAGGGAAGGGAAGGGAAGGGAAGGGAAGGGAAGGGAAGGGAAGGGAAGGGAAGGGAAGGGAAGGGAAGGGAAGGGAAGGGAAGGGAAGGGAAGGAGGGATGGGGAAGGAAGAGCAGCAGCAGCAGCAGCAGCTACAGCATCTGAACAGCACAATGGTGGACCAATTAAAGAAAATGGGAAAGTAGGTACTTCAGGTGAAGAAAAGTAATGATTAAACAATATCTTGTTTCTGCCCAGTTTCCAACTGGCAGCCCTCCACCTGCAAGGCAGCTACTACCCTCCAGGGACACAGTGGGGAGACAGGCTGCAGCAGAGATCAGGTCCAAGCAGGGAAGATGCAAGAAATGCACTTTTATTGGGCCTCCACATGAGGGTGCTGTGATGCTTCAACTCTGCCAACAGCGTTCAGTTTTTCAAAAGGTATCTATAAGTAATCAGCAGAAGCCAAGGGCCATTTTGGCCTGTGCCATCCCCAGCATAAATAAGAGGCTGAATTCTCACCGTACGTGTAACCAGATCAGTTAAAGATCAAGTGTGCTATGGATCCATCCCCTTCAGGGAAGTAATGGGTTCTGCACATCGGAGCCCTAAATGCTTGGAAGGTTCCTTCTGAGCAAAGCCATCCATCAGAGGCCCAGGAGAAAATGTCTGTGGAGGGCAGTGGCTGGGCACTAAGGGGAGGGGCATTCCTGCCACACAGCACAACCCTGGCTGGAGCAAAGGAAACTGCCTACAACACAATACAGTGCAGCAGACAAGCTCCTTGTCATCTCTTCTCTTGTCAGAATGGGGAAACCAATAGTTTTGCATTTGTTGCAGGGGGGGCCCGGATGGGTGAGGATCATGCACTCCTTGAAGCCCATTCAGCAGTCTGTTAGAACTACTGACATGGAGCAGAGCTGCAAAGTTTGTATGCAGAAAAAGAATATTGTTTAAAAACAGAGCCCATGAGCATATTAGAGAGATCCGGGTTAATCTTACACCTTTAGCCCTCCCAAGCATAATGAAATGCACACTTAGACATGGCAGATGTTTCCGTTTGATGGTGCTGAATGCCTTTCAGCTAATCCACACCTCTTGGTGATTTGTTTGTCTGGCAGCTTTGCTGCTGAGTTCCTTGGCAAGGTGATGTGCTCAGGTGACCTAGTATGCCATGGCAGGGTGGCATGGGTGCCACCATGACATCCCGCCACCCCAAGACCATCCCCCTTTCTTAATTTGGCTTCATTGGGAATTTGTTATGGAACTTTTTCTTCAGTTTGGGTGCGTGTACATGTCAATCATCCACCCACTCTCTTTGAGAGATATTAAAGTGTTTCCATTGGATTAGGTATTGCAATTTCCCCTGGTGTGTTCTTGAATCTAAGTTCTCTTGCACTTCAAAGTGCTGTTCCCCATCTATCATATTCAGTACTGGTGTAGTTTGGTCTGGGTGCCACCAATCCAAGTTTTTTATGGGTTTGAATAGACTACAATGGAAAATGGGGTGGACCTTCCTCATGTTTTTTGGGAGTTGCAATTGTACCATTACTTTGTTTATGATTTTGGTGATGGGAAAAGAACCTATGTATTTCAGTCCCAGTTTTTTGGAGGGTTGTGCAGACTTTAGGAATTTGGTGGATAAGTACACCTTGTCTCCTACTTTCAGCAGCCATTCTGGTGCCCTTTTCCAGTCAGCATATTTTTGTATGCCTTCTTGGCATCTATTAATGCTTGTTCTGTTACTGGCCATCCCTCTGCTATGTGTTTTATCGACTCACGGACTCCTGTCAGTTTACTGCTTGAAAGGGGGGGAAACCCATGCTCTGATGCACGGAATTGTTGTAGGCTACCTCCGCAAATGGGAGTAGGTCTACCCAATTGTCTTGCTGATAACTGATGTAGCATCTGAGGTATTGTTCTAGTACTTGGTTAGTTTGTTCACACCCTCCATCTGTCTCTGGATGGAATCCAGAATTTAAAAGCTTGCCCCACACCAATTATTTTTAAAAATGCCCTCCAAAATTTGGATGTGAATTGGATGCCACAGTTGCTGATTATTCACTCTGGGGTTCTGTGTATCCTGTACACGTGCTGTACGAACATCTTTGCCAATTGCCCTGCATTTGGTATGCTTGCGCAAGTGATAAAATGGGCTTGCTTTGAGAATAAATCTGTTACTACCCAGATCACTGTTTTTTGTGGCTTTCTGGTAAATCTACTATGAAATCCATGGCTATTTTTTTCCAAGGTTGGGTGGGGCTTGCTACATTTTGTAAGAATCCTCTGGGCTTCCTTCCTACTCTTTGCCATGGTGCAAGTGGGACAGCTAGCTACATACTCTTCCACATCCTTACGAATAGAGGGCCACCAGAATTGTCACCTCAGTAGGTGCAGTTTTCACAAACCCAAAATGGCCAGCTGACTTTGCTTTGTGGCATCTTCCTAATATTTTCTTTCTTAGGGGCTCCGGTATGTACAGGTGGTCTCTGTGCCACCAAAGTCCTTGTTTTTCTGTCAGACTTGTTTTATTGTCTTGCAGCCATTTGTCAGTTTCCAATTTTGACTGCAGTTCATTTTATAACTCCCCTATTTGCAGTTCTAGTTATTTTCCCTGGCTCCTAGTGACTGCTACCATCCCCGCCTGTGGTGAGGGGATGATCAAATCTATTATTTCTTCTCTCTGGCTGTTGTGCTGCGGTAAACGAGACAAGGCATCAGCCAGAAAGTTTTCCCCTGGGTATGTACTTTAGGGTGAAATTGAACCTGCTGAAAAACTGCGCCCATCTTGTTAGAGATATTGGGTTTCAACCAAGCACATCTCACACAAGCTTGAAGGAGGAGGCAGCCTCTGCTGTAACCTAATCTTACTTGCTTTGTGTGGGAGGGGCTGAATTCCGATTTCCTGTTCCTGTTCCCCTCTCCTCTCTTTCCTGCTCGAATCTGCACCAAGGAGGATGGTCAGCTATGGCTGTCCACGTTGCTCACACTTCCATTCAGGTGGGCCACATTAAGAAGCATGTGGGTCTCATCAGAACCTATTGCTCGCATGCATGGACCGTTTATACTAAGAAACTGTTACAATAAAACTGTAAGCTCTTTTTTATGTTACTTTACATTAACATGTGAAGTGTGTTTATTTTTGTGTTTTGAACTGATTAAGCCTTGTGCAAGTTTATGGGAATGCTTCTGCTCTGCTATAAACCAATTAGAAGCTGCGTGGAGTTCTGGTATTACCATTCCAGAATTCCTACACATCTAACGTGTTTGGGGTTCAGCTTCCTTGGAGTGTTTAGTGCTTCTAAATTTTTGTGGTCTGTCCAAACTTCGAATGGGTGTGGGGCACCCTCCAAAAGATGTCTCCAGCTAGCTAGTGCACATCATACAGCATATGCTTCCTTCTCCCAAACATGCTAGCAGCGTTCCATCTTGCTGAATTTGCGGGAGAGATACATGCATGGCCTGTTTCCCTTGGTCATCTTTCTGTAATAAAATACCCCGAAAGCTACATCTGATGCGTCTACTTGTATAATTAGTGGCTTTGAGGGGTTGGGGTGTTGTAATATTGGTTCTGATGTGAATAATTTCTTCAACTGCTCAAATGCCTCCTGGCATTCCTCAGACCATTGTATTTTTGCCCCTGGTTTCTCATCCTGGGGTCCCCTTTCCCTTTTGTTTTTAGTAAGTCTGTGAATGGCAATGCCACTTGTGCAAAGTTATTTAAAAATTGCCTATAAAAATTTGCAAACCCTAAGAAACTTTGCAATTGTCTCCTGGTTTTGGGGGGGTTCCAAGCCACCACATGCCGTATTTTCCCCGGATCTATTTCGATCCCTCTGCTCGATACCCGATACTGCAGGTAGTCTTTGTGAAATTCACATTTTGACAGTTTAACATACAATTGGTTTTCCAGTAAGCATTTCAATACCTCTGCACCAACCGTACATGTTCTTCTAGTATAGTGTAGAGTAGACCAAAATATCGTCCAAGTAGACTAATACTCCCTGATATAAAAAATAGGAATAAGGTCAACCTCCTCCCCTTGTGATCCCTCCCCCGCTTCAGTTGCTGCACCTACCATTTCGATTTCACTCTGATGTTTGCTGGGTTCAAACCCTTCATATGTTCCGTCCTTGAAAATCAGTTGCCTGGTTAACTAATTCACTTGAGGATTTTGGTCTCACAGCCAAGCTAGTCCCAACAGTATGGGCTGATCTGAAGTGGGGGCTACAATAAATCTCAACGTCTCTTTGTGATTTCCTATTCTCATCCGGACCACTTCAGTGCAATATTCCACCGGGCCCCCTTTCATCGCTGACCCATCAAGTTGAATGAAGTTAATGGGTTCAGGTAATTGCTTTACTTTTAATCTTAGACCAGTCACCAAAGCAGGATGGATTAAACATCTTGTACAGCCTGAGTCCAGCAACCCTGCTAAGTTCATGGTGCCCTGGCCCCTTAATGTCTCTATTTTTAAATTTATCAGCATCGCTCACCAAAGAATCCTTGCACCTCTTCCTAGTCACCTGCACCTCAGCGCTCAGGACAGGTTCCTTCCGTTTCCCATTGGCTGTAACTCATTGTCAGGGTTCATATCTATGAATCCTGCCATTGGGATTCGGGCTAGAGATGTTTTGAGAACTGTTGGGAGGGGGACTGGCCATTGAGTGTTATGTCTGTTGGTAGAGGCTTGAAACGGCTTCGTCAAGGTCACCCACCTGCGGGAGTGTGGAGATGAGAACGTTTGCACCATGAGATCATCGGTTGGTAATTTGGCGTGCAAGGGGGGAAGTTAAGATGGCACAGTTTGGCGGGAATCCACATTCAGATCTTTAGGAGTGCTTCAATTAACATGTATCCTGAATAAAGCTTAATCTGCATTCTAATGAACTGCATTGAGAAGTGTTTATTAGGGCATTGTTGTTGGGATCATCACAGAAAGATCTGAATGCCCAATCTAGTCGGTTTATCTTGAGGTTACAATTGCAAATTACAATTAGTGCCTCCCTAGTGAGAATCGACTCTTCTAAGTAACTCACAGAATGGAGGAATCTATGGAATGTTTCCAGGCGGGGGAAGAAAAGCAACCAGGCACTTCTACAGGCCTAGAAGCAGTTTCCAAAGAGGAAAAGGTTGTGGCTTTTGAGCCAGTCGTTGGCAAGAAGAAAACCTCTAAAAGGGGATCCAGACATAGTGGAATAGAGGCAGCCGAGCTTCCTGTGGTACATACTCCCAAAGCTAGTGCAGAGTGGTCCATGGGAATTGGAGGCGGCCTCAAGGCGGGGATGGGTAAACGGACTGCTAAACCCAGAGTTACCCAATCCCAAAGGATGGCTTCTTTAGAGGCGAAGACTGCACACATCGATTTTGAGTTAGAGACTATCAGCAAGCAAATAGAGTCTATCAGCCAATCTCTGCAGCAGCTTGTCCTGGCTCTGAAGCAAGAAGGGGGTACAGTGACGGAGAGAGGAGCTACTTCGATGACCACTTCAGCAGAGAGTGGGACTTCCAGTGGCAGTGAAGAAGAGGATGATTTTTCAGGACCAGAGCCTGAGATGAGACGACCTTCCACGAGTGGATTACAAAGGGGAAGGGCCCGAGCTTTAGCAGTTAACATTGAGAAGTGTTTATTAGGGCATTGTTGTTGGGATCATCACACTCATCTGTTGAGCTTTCAACCACTGGAGAGGCTTCGCAGAATCTCCTCCTTTGAAGCTGCCACCACCCCCCTGTTCTTTGCTCCAGGCATCTTGGTGCTTTTCTCTCCAGCTTTAGACAACGTTGGGTTTGTGGACTGTGGGCAATTGGTGATGTGATGTCCTTTTCCGCAATTAAAACAAAGACCCTGTTTTGCCCGCCATTCTTTCTCCTCCCCTGATTTACGGGTTGTCTGCTTCTCAGGGGGAAGGGTTGAGGCGTGCGGTCATCTCTCTATCGTTTGAGCTCATTGCTGTCATCTGAAGCGGATTTGCATGTTCTCAACCTCACCAGCCAGGCAAATTCACCCCTTCAAGGTTGTGGGATCCCCTCTGGCTAGAGACCACTCCAGGATTTCTGGATGTAGCCCCCCTTGGAAATACTTAATTTTTAACAACTCTGGCCAGTCCGTTAATTTTCCTGCCAGCCTCCTGAATTCCGTGGCATATTCAGAAACTGACCAGCTCCCTTGTTTGATGCCCTGCAAACTTGTTTTGGCTTTTATTTTGGCGAGGGGGTCTTCAAATCATTATCTCAGGGCACTCATGAATTCATTAAAGTCCTCTAGCTCTGCAGCCTCTGAGTCATGCAATCCTGTAAGACACTCTATGGCTTCTTGCTCAAGGTGGGCCAAAACGTACCACACCTTGGAGCCCACACTCTTCCATAAACCCCTTTACATGGGTTAGGAAGCAGAACTTTACCAGTAAGGAGGGAAGCACTCTCACTGGGTCGTTCTACTCTCGGCTCTCTTCAGCTGCCGATTCGTCACTCTCACTCTCTGGGGACATCTCTTCGCCCGCAGCCCTCGCACAAGTTGCAGTCTCCCTCTCCAAAAGGTGGAGGATCTGGTCGACCATCCCTTGTAGGTGCGACATCTGATCCTCCACGCTGTCCATTTTCTGTTCCAGCATTTCTATCCGCTGGTCTGCCGCTGCCCGGTTGGAGTGGGAACCCCTTCCCTTGGTTACCCACTGATCCGTGTACTGCTCCATGCCTCTCTCAATTTCTGCCACCCAATTATACTTATTCTTTTTGGAGGTGCTGGGTCAGGATGTACTCTTGCAGTTGGTCGAAATCTTTGGTTTGGTTCCTTGTCTCTCTGGCCATTTCTGGTAGGCTTGCTCAATTGAGATCGTTGGGATTTGGCGTTCTCCTTCTGCCAACTGGGTGGCTTTTTGATTTATGCATTCCTGTTTGTTGAAGCCAGGGCCCTTTCCTTTGGACTCTCTGCTCTCACCTCCCAATATTGGAAGAGTATTCATGGGGTCTGAAATTTCTAGTTGTGGATCTTCCTCGTTAAACTGGTCATTTACAGGTAAGGCATCCATATTACCTCGAATCTTTCTGTGAGGCTTCGACCCTGTGACTAATAAATGAAGGTTCCAACACAAGCCACGTAGGATATGTGAAAGATTTATTTACAGTGAGTGATCCATTTCACTTTAAAGATTCAAGTGAGATATACTGTAGTTGCAAGATATTGCAGCTTAATAGGTGTGATAACCCCCAGTGTCAGAATTCCCAACAAAGAAATCCCTCAGGCAGTTCCTCTAAAGGATCCATTTATTCAGGATTAGTACACTTCAGGGCAGCAGAAGCCTCGAATAACGGTTTTCGCACCGAAAAGTCTCTTATCAAAACAATGGCAAAAAACACCCATAAAAGCCCAGCCATAAAAACTAATTCCAACTCCAGAATCCCCCCTCCCTATGGAATGTCCCTCAGAGAGCAGGTGGTTATAAGTTCCCTCCAAGCAATGCAGAAGGCGAAGTCTCTGAAGCCAAATAGAGCAGACCAGCAACCTACATGTGTATAAAAGGCAGAAGCATGGTAGATGAATATGTGAGGCTGACATTCCGCCCTCCTAGAAAAAAGGCAAGGCACGCTAAAAGGGAAACAAAAGAAAGTTAGTGAGGTTTGTCAGGATATTGGTCGTAAAAGGCATGAGTAAGAGCAGGAGCATGGTGCTTGCTGAGTACCCATTCAGCATCAGACTTAGAGAAGTGCTTCCATTGGACCAGGTATTGAAGTCCCCCACGAAATTTACGAGAGTCAAGTATAGAGTCAACTTCGAAATGTTGATCACCATCAATAATAAGAGGTGGTGGGGGTGGGGGTGGTGATGGATGCCAGGTGGAAGAAGGCACATAGGGTTTAAGTAGACTACAATGAAACACAGGGTGGATGCGTTGTAAATTTTTTGGTAGTTGAAATTTTACAGTAATGGGATTAATGACTTTGATGACTGGAAAGGGTCCAATAAATTTAGGAGCCAGTTTCTTTGATGGTTGGGTAGATGTAAGATGCTTAGCGGAAAGGTATACTTTCCGCTATACTCCCTCCGCAGGGAGGCTGGACCTATTCAATTGGTCCACCCCCAGTGACTGATGGACCCAGAAAGGTTTCAGAGGGAGCTGGGGGTTATACCCAAGGATCTACTGCACGGTCCAGCGGAGGCACTGGTCACTACTTGGAATAGGGAGGTGACGGTGCCTATGCGACCTCTCTTGGCCCATCAAACCCGACACTCCCAGTGGTTCATGGAAGAATTGAGGGTTTTGAAGTGGATTAAGAGATGTCTAGAGCGCCACTGGAGAAAAACAAGGTCCAAACCCGACCAAACACAAGCTAGAGCTGCTGTTAAGGCCTACCTTGTGGCGGTAAGAGCGGCGAAATGTCAATATTTCTCCGCTCTTATTGCGTCCGCAGAATGCCACCCAACAGCCCTGTTTAAGATCACTCCGTCCCTTTTGGGGAAGGCAGGTCCTAAGACCCACCTACAGGGCCGTGCAGAGGAGTTTGCTGTGCACCTGCAGGACAAAATTGCTCGGATCCGTTCCAAGTTGGACTCCAGGCGTGAGACAGAGTCTAGAGAGATACCGGGGGAGCGTACTTATCTTGGAACAGTTTGATCCTGTTGGACCTGAGGAAGTGGACAGGATCCTTCGGACAGCAAATGCCACCACTTGTCATCTAGATCCATGCCCCTCCTGGCTGGTGAAAGCAGCTAGGGGGGTGACATGTGGCTGGGTCCAGGTGATGGTCAATTCATCCTTGAGAGAAGGGGTGTTTCCAACTGCCTTCAAGGAGGCATTGGTGCACCCCCTCCTCAAGAAGCCATCCCTGGACCCTACCATTCTGGACAATTTTCGTCCAGTCTCCCACCTTCCCTTTTTGGGAAAGGTGGTTGAGAAAGTGGTGGTGTTGCAGCTCCAGAGGATTCTGGATGAAACAGATTATCTAGACCCCTTTCAGTCAGGTTTCAGGCCCGGATATGGGACAGAAACAGCATTGGTCGCACTTATGGGTGGTCTCTGGCAGGAGTGGGATGGAGGCAGTGTATCATCCTAGCTCTTCTTGACCTCTCAGTGGCTTTCGATACCATCGACCATGGTATCCTTTTGGGTCGGCTCAGGGAGTTGGGGGTGGGCAGCGTGGTTTTGCGCAAGTTCACCTCCTTCCTCCAGGGCTGGTCCCAATCGGTGGTGATAGGGAGTGGGAGATCTGACCCTTGACCCCTCCTCTGTGGGGTGCCGCAGGGTTCGGTTCTTTCCCCACTCCTGTTTAACATCTACATGAAACCACTGGGCGCGATCATCTGCCACCATGGGATGAGATACCATCAATATGCTGATGATACTCAGTTATACATCTCTGTCCTGGGTGAGGTAAGTGATGCTGTGACTGCCCTTTCTCGGTGCCTGGGGGCTCTAGGGGCCTGGATGGGGTCCAACAGGCTTCAGCTGAACCCTGGTAAGATGGAGTGGCTGTGGATTAATGGCTCTTCCTTATCTGGGACATTATCATCTTTGGTTCTGGATGGGGTTGCACTGCTCCAGACAGATCCAGAGTGGAATCTGGGGGTCCTCCTGGACTCACAACTCCTGCTCAAAGAGCAGGTGGCAGTCATGGCCAGGAGGGCCATTGCACAACTTCGTGTTGTGCGCCAGTTACGCCCGTTCCTGGATCAGGAGGCCCTTTGAACAGTCACGCATGCCCTGGTTATCTCCCATATCACTACTGCAATGCGCTGTACCTGGGGCTACCCTTGAAGAGTATCCGGAGGCTACAGCTGGTCCAGAATGCAGCTCCACGGACCATCGTTGGTGCCACTAGATTGGCACACATAATACCTTTGCTCCGTGAGCTGCATTGGGTACCAGTTTGCTTCCGGGTCCAATTCAAGGTGTTGGTTATCACCTTTAAAGCCCTACATGGCATGGGGCCAGGTTACCCGAGGGACCGCCTCATCCCCAATACATCTACCCGTCCCACCCGATCATACAGAAAGGGCATGCTACAGACCCTGTCTGCAAGAGAGTTCCTTCTGGTGGGGTCCAGGAGGCGTGCCTTCTCTGCAGTAGATCCCGCCCTTTGGAACAAAGGTGGTTAGATTAGCCCCTTCACTCCTGACCTTCCGGAGGAACCTGAAAACTTGCTTCTGCCGCCTTGCTTGGGGCCAAGGAAGAAATAGTCACTCTTGGGGATGGTTAATACCTTAGAGAACCCCTCTCCTACATCAGATTGAGTTAGATCTTTTTACTATTCTTGCCTCTTGGATTTTAAACTTGTTTTACAATTATTTAATAATGGTATTTTTATATTGTATGTATATTTTATGTTTCTTGTTTTTATTATCTTATTGTAAACCGCCCAGAATCCCTCTGGAGGAGGGAGATGGGCGGTGATAGAAATTTGATTAATAAATAAATAAATACTTGCTGTCCAACAGCAAAGTTCCACTCAGGGGAGCGTTTATTGTCAGCAAAGTGTTTGTAAGTATGTATTGTCGAAGGCTTTCACGGCCGGAGTTCAATGGCTGTTGTGGGTCTTCCGGGCTGTGTGGCCGTGTTCTGGAAGTTGTGGTTCCTAACGTTTCGCCAGCATCTGTGGCCAGCATCTTCAGAGGGCAGGAGCACAGATAGAAACAAAATAGAAGGTGTCGTGGATGACACCTTCGCAATTTGGAGTCATACTGAAGAAGAACTGGAGAAATTTCTGGACCACCTAAACGGCATCCACCCCAATATACAATTCACTATGGAAAAAGAAACTGATGGCAAACTTCCATTTTTAGATACGCTGGTCATACGCAATCCGGGCCTCAAACTAGGACACAAAGTATACAGAAAACCCACCCATACGGACCGATATCTACACAAAAATTCCAATCACCACCCACGACAAAAGAGAGGCATGATCAAAACCTTGGTGGATCGTGCTAATCGAAACTGTGAAACCCAGGAGAATCGCTTCCGGGTGCTGAAGATGTCGGTGTGCTGAACTGAGCGCTCCTGTCTCGGCTCCGTGGTTTGCCTGGCTGCAGCAGTTTTTAAAGAGACAGAAACTGCTGAAATCTCCCCTTTGAAGAAAAGGGGATCAGAAGATAAACCACAAGGGTCGCTGAATCGCTGCTCTTTCCCAATTCCCGTCTTTCCACCACGGGAAAAAGGAAATTGAAGCGGCGAAGGCAACTGGAAGAATCATCGTTTTTGCTCTACAGGAAACCGCGAATTCTTTTCAGATAAGTAACACCTAAATTCAGCACTTTTAGTCACTGATTTATATTTGTGTTTATTTTAGCTTTACGTATTATCTGCTAAGATCCTTCTATGGACATGATTGATTGATATTGCTGGTGCTTGTGTAACTTTCTTGCCAAGACGACTTGAGAAAATGGTGGGAGTTTAAAGAATAATGACTTTACTCGGAGCTAAGTGATACTGAGTGACATTGACTATTGACAAATGGCTTATCTACTTATGTGGAACTAATCTATTTTCCTCTTTGGATTTTGAATTCAAATGGATTAATGGTCTGCCTTTTATTTTATTTTATTTCTGTTTTTCATCTTGATATGGTTTTTTTCTTTTTTTTTCTCCTGCAATGTGCTTGGATATTATTTGGATTATTTGGATTATAAAGGGTATTTTTGGAGTTCCTTTGCCTTGAACAGTTTTTTGAATTTCCTTATTATATGGGATTTTAATAGACTTATTTGTTATATTTTATCCTGGAGAGAGGCATATAGAGCTGAAGCTCTCCTTTTCCCCCCTCTTTTTTTTTTCTTGATTTTTTTTTCCTCTCTCCTCTTTGAGACTTCTGATTATAAGTTTGCCTGAGAACTGGATTGTTATTAAAATTCTTCAAGGATATTTTGACTACAGCTAAAGGAAATACCCGTTGTACTTTTATCTTCTATTTTTTCTATATGAGAATTGTTGATTTTACCAAAGTACACACTGTCCTTTTTTTTATGCAACAACTTTTAAGAAAAGGCAGTATTATTTTTACTTTTTTTTTTTTTTTTAAATATTTTATTGGGTTTTGAATATACATAGTTAAAAGTTGGAAACGGAAAGAGAAACAGAAATACAAATCAAAGAAAGAAGAAAAAAAGGTGTAGTAAAGCAAAGAAAAAAAAGAAAAAAGATGAAACATAGAAAGTAGTCAGCTTCCGATTAATCTCTGGTCACAATACTTTACAAAATTTGTCATACATGCTAGGTCTATACATGACATTAAAAAAACATTTCTTGTCTAATATATCAGTTTATATATGATTTAATCTTCAAATCCTCATATAGACTTTGCCCCTCCAGTATTTTCCAAATAGTCCATTATTAGTTTCTACTCTTAAAAAAATAATAGTTTAAATTTTCTTTTAATAAACATATCAATCTCTCATTTTCTGTCAATCCATCAATTCTAATAATAAAAAGTCCTTATAAATCAACCATTTATCTCTATTCCTTACTTCTATTCTATTCTATAAAATGCATCTTATATACTAAATCTGTAAATCACATTAAAAAACATTTCTTATCTAATATATCAATTTATATATAATTTAATCTTCAAATCCTCTTATAAGCTCTGCCCCTCCAACATTTTCCAAATAGTCCATTAATAGTTTCTAATCTTTAAAAGAGTAATAATTGAATTTTCTTTTAATAAACGTGTCAATTTATCCTTTTCTGCCAATCCATCAATTTTAACAATAAAAAGTCCTTATAGGTCAGCCATTTATCTCTATCCTTTACTTCTATTCTATTCTATGAAATGCTTCTTACGTTCTCCTGGTGCCTCCCTCATGTCTGTCTTATATTTCTCTAAAAATGTTTTAACTTTTAAAGTAAAAATTATCCTTAACTTTTGTTCTTTAAACACTTTCTGTTCTCTAAAAATTTTATCTATTTCCAAATCTAGGTCTTGTTCTTTTATCTCCAAGGGTTTATCTAATATAGAAACAGTCCTTTCTCCTACATCTTCATTCAACTGTTCTGGAACTTGTCTCCGTCTCAAAATGCACTCCTTCTCTCTCATTTCTTTATTAAATGATGTCATCACTTCCAGAAGTTTTCTCATCTCTGACTGAAGAGGCTCCACCGACGCTCCAGGTGTTAATGCCATGATTGTCATAATGTAGATAGTTTCCCTGTAAGAGAGAAAAGGCAAGAAGGAAAAAAAGGAAAAAAAAAAAAAGGAGAGGAGAGGGGGAAGACAAAGACAAAGAACCTCTCTTCTTCTCCCCCTTTAATAATAGGAGAATAAAAAAACTTTTAAAAATAAAAATAGTCCTTTAAATGTAATTATCAGAATAGCAAAAAATCTAGTCCATTAAAATTGTATGTCCAAGCGTAAGAGCAAGTAAATAAAAGATAAAAAAAGAACAGAGAGGTTTTATTGTAGTCAAAATAATAACAAAAAAGATAAACAATCCCAAGGTTTCTCACGGCAGCTTATATCCACACAGTCCAACCATGAATAAGTCGTCTAATTTATATACAGAAGGAGTCCAAGGCATTCATAAAAATTCTATAAAGTGACTTATATAATTCAAAAAATATTCAAACACTTATGGAGAAAAGCAAAAAGAGTTCTTTCATAATAAAAATCCCAAACAGGTAGAAGAAAGAATATCAAATCAGTAATTCATTTATCCATAAAAACTTTAAATCCAGACAAATTAGTCCCCAAAGGAAAAAAAAATACTTATAATTGCAATAAGGATGAAAGCAAACCAAGAGTAGAAATATTTAGAATCAAAAGAGAAAGTCACTCAGCTCACTCCAGGCAGAGTCAATTATCTTTCCAAACCCACCGTTCAAACACTCCTCTGACAAGAAAGAAAAATAAAACACCAGCATCTATAAATCACAGTCCAGAAATAAATCCTAGTGCTTAATAAATCCAGTAATATTAAAAAAAAAAGTGCAACTAAAAGGCTGGATGAGGAGCTACTTAACTTATTTAGTTTCACGGTTTCTGCAGAGCTTTCATGTTAGTTCCAGTCGTCTGTTACCACTCAAATCTCTCTTCCCCTGTAGTGGGTATACAGGGGTCAGGATAGAGCAGCAGGTTCGACGACCCTTGTGATAAATCTTCTGCCCACCCTCTCTTCGAGGGTGATTTTTCAGCGATTTTCTCACCGCAAACAGAAAACCGCGGAGCTATCAGCTCTTCGCTCCACTCAGTCCAGCACCCGGAAGCGAAAGTCTATTATTTTTACTTTTTAATTTTTACTGTATACTGAATTTTTTTTCCTTTTCTTTCTCCTATTCACCTTTTGCTTTTGAATTTTTGAATAAATTTTTTATCCTCCCTCTTCCACCTCCCTTTTTTTCCCCTCCTTTTTTTGTTGTCTGTTGCTGTTTCCTTTTGTCTTCCGTTATTTTTTTCTCTCTCTTTTTTTACAGGAATACTACATGCAATATGGCCACTCTGTCTGCAAGAGTGAAGAGAGACAGAGATAAGGAAAAGGAGAAAGAAACAGGGAGAATGCCTACTGATTCCATCGCATCATCTTCTGAAGTGCCAACATCAGACATGAAAAAAATATTGGATGCGATTGCAGCACTGAACCAAAAAATTGATGACTCAACTGCTACCCTGAAAAAGATGGATGATTCAATTGCCTCCTTAGATATAAAAATGGGGGGGGGGGAATCAACAATTTAGGTCAACAAGTAGATAAAAAAATGGAAGCGATGAAAGAAGACTTAAAAGAAGAATTTAGAAAAGAAACACAAAATATTAAAGAGGTAGTAAATACCTTATCAGGGGAATCTAAAGAGACACAAGAACAAGTAAAGAAATTAGAGATTAAATCAGAATCTATTATTAAAGATATGGAATACAACTTAGATGCCATCGCTCTAGCAGAAATGAGAGAAAAAGAATTCATATTGAGATTGAGAGGAGTTCCAGAAAAGTCAGATGAGAATACGAGAGAATATATAGTTGGTGCTTTGGCTCAATACTTACAGATAGAAGAAGAAGATCTGGATTCAGAAATAGATAAAATCTTTAGAATTAACTCACGTTACGCTAGAGAGAAGAAAGTGCCAAGAGACATATTGATATATTTTGTGAGGAAAGTTACAAAAGAACAAATTTTGAAGAAGCATTACAGTGACAGATTAAATATAGCAGGGAAAGAGATAATTGTCTTAAAAGAAGTCCCATTAAGAATATTAAGAAAAAGAAAAGAATACTCCTTCTTTACAGATAAATTAAAACAAAATAACATATCATTTAGACGGGAAAGAATAGAAGGAGTATCTTTCACTTTTAAAGAACAAAGATTTAAAATAAATTCCATTTTGAAAGCAAAGGCCTTCATAGAGAAATATATGACAGATATGAGTGAAGTATCTAATGTTCTGGAAGAAATGAAAGAGACAGTTAAAGATAAGGAAAAGAGTGAGGACTTATCAGAGATGGGAGCTACCGGAGTGGATTTAAAAAAGAACTTTTAAATATCTAAATATCATGGATTTTAAATATCTAACATGGAATATCAATGGGGCAAATTCTCCCCAAAAGAGAAAGAAAATTTTCCATTTTTTGAAAAAAATAAAATTGGATGTAATTTGCCTACAAGAGACTCACATTTGTAAAAAAGACATTAAGTATTTGATTCAAAAACAACTAGGAGAAGAATTTATTTCAGCTGGATTAAAAAAAACTAAGGGGGTAGTCCTGTATATACAACAAAAACTTAATCCAAAATTAATATTGACTGATGATGAAGGAAGATATATTGCAGTGGAAGTAAATATACAGGGGATTAAAACATTGATAGTTGGGATTTACGCTCCAAATTTTGATAAAGGATTATTTTATAAGAACCTAATGGACAAACTTTTGGACTTATCATATGAGAATTGGTGTTTTATGGGGGACTGGAATGGGGTGATTAGCCCAATGGAAGATAGACATTCGCAAAAAAATGTGAAACCTACACAGGGAAAACTACCCCAAACTTTCTTTGATTTAAAAGATATGTTGGACTTACAAGACATTTGGAGACTTATGAATGGAAACTCTAAAGAATATACATATTACTCAGAAAGATACAGATCATTTTCCAGAATAGATATGTTCTTGATCTCTAAAACTTTAATGATGAATGTAAATAAAGCAGAAATTCTACCTAAAATTATATCAGATCATAACCCTGTTTTATTAACTATCAAAGGAAAAAGGAATGCATTTCGATGGAGGCTAAATGAGTCAATTTTCCGGAAAGAAGATGTTGTTGACATATGTAAGAAAAGACTAAGAGAATACTTTCTACTTAACTCAAATAAGGATACCAGTACACAAGTAATTTGGGATGCAAGTAAAGCGTATATGAGGGGTTATTTTATTCAATATAATGCTCAAATGCGGAAAAAGAAACAAGAAAAAATTCAATTGATTTTGGATGAAATTAAAAATAAAGAGAAATGTCTAAGGGCCAAACCGATGGATAATACATTGATAACTCAAATTAAATTTCTACAAAAACAAATTTCGATGATTTTGGTACAGGAAATAGAAACTCAAATGAAATTTACAAAACAGAAATATTTTGAATTTGCAAATAAACCAGGAAGATGGTTAGCTCATAAGTTAAGAAAGCAAAAACAAAAAAATATAATCTCTAATATACAACATAAAGGGAAAATTCTAGTGAATAATGTGGAAATACAAGAAGCATTTCATTCTTACTATACAGCATTGTATAAAAAACAGGATGTTAATATAGCTGAAATTGATGAATATATGAGTAAGCAAAGATTAACTGTTTTAAATGATGAACAAAGAACATTACTTAATAATCCTATAACAAAAGAAGAAATGTTAATGGCTTTTAAGAAAATTAAAAGTGGAAAAGCACCAGGTCCGGATGGACTATCGGCAGCCTACTATAAATACTTTGAAGATGAATTGAGTATTCCCCTTCAAAAAACTATAAATTCAATTTTGGAAACAGGAATTATGCCAGAAACATGGAAAGAGGCTCATATTACTTTGATTCCGAAAGAACAACTAAATTTGAACTCAACAAAGAATTATAGACCAATATCATTATTGAATAATGATTATAAGATATTTACGACAGTTTTAGCGGAAAGATTGAAAAATACTCTTGGAAATTTTATTCATCAAGATCAAGCAGGTTTTCTACCCAAAAGACAAATTAGAGATAATATTAGAAATGTTTTGGATGTATTAGAGTATTTAGAACAACATAATGAAAAACAAGCCGCCTTCATATTCATAGATGCCGAAAAAGCATTTGATAATTTAAATTGGTCTTTTATGTTTAAAGTATTGGAGATTATGAACTTTGGTGGGAATTTTATTAAGTGGATTAAATCAATTTATACACCCCAATTTGCAAAAATAATTGTCAATGGAGAATTTAGTAAACCTTGTGAAATACAAAAAGGCACAAGACAAGGCTGTCCTTTATCTCCGCTTTTGTTTATATTGATCTTAGAAGTTCGACTTAGAGATATTAGACAAGATGATGGTATTCATGGTATCAGAGTTAAAAAGGAAGTTTACAAATTAAGAGCCTTTGCAGACGACCTAGTCATTACATTAGAGAATCCACTGGATGGAATTGAATTATTGATGCAGAAATTGAAGGAGTTTGGGTCGTTAGCAGGGTTCAAAATTAACTTACAGAAAACAAAAGTTTTGACTAAGAACATGAATTATCACCAACAAGAGAAATTGAGAGAAATTACAGGATATTCCTTGGAGAAAAAAGTAAAATATTTGGGAGTTTATTTAACATCGAAAAATGTTAAATTATTTCAAAATAACTATATCCCGCTTTGGATTGATATTAAAAAAGACTTAGATCGCTGGGGGAAACTACAACTATCATTATTGGGGAGAATATCAGCGATTAAAATGAATATACTACCAAGAATTTTATATCTCTTTCAAACAATACCTATACTGACATCAGAGGAACCATTTAAACAGTGGCAGAAAGACATCTCTAAGTTCATTTGGCAAGGGAAAAAACCAAGAATAAAATATAAAGTATTGCAAGATTCAAAAGAAAGAGGTGGTTTAGGACTCCCAAACTTGAGACTATACTATGCAGCTTGTGGTCTGGTATGGCTTAAAGAATGGATTGTTTTGAGAAATGAAAAATTATTAAATCTGGAAGGTCATGAATTGAGATTTGGATGGCATGGATATCTGTGGTATGATAAGGCTAAAATAAATGTGGACTTTAAAAATCATTATATTAGAAGATCCTTGTTGAGAATTTGGGATAAATATAAATTAATTTTATGTCATAAGAGACCTTTATGGATTTCCACGCAAGAAGCCTTTTATAGAACAGAAGTAAGAAATAAAGACAAGTGGCTGACATATAAGGACTTCTTAAAAAAAGAACAAGGACACTATGTGATAAAATCAAAAGAAGAACTTGCCCAAGAAGGTTATACCTTTCAATTGCTCTCCTATATGCAACTTATAGAGAAATTTAAATTAGATAAAAAAAAATTAGAATTTGAACAAACTAAATCAGAATTTGAAATACAATTATGTGAAAATGATGAACGTTTAATTGCTAGAATGTATAAATTATTGTTAAAAGGAGAAATGGTAGAGGAACAAGTTAAAGATTGTATGATTCAATGGGCGAAAAATATTGGCCACAATATACAACTTCATCAATGGGAAGATATGTGGACTAAAGGATTAAAATTCACCTTATGCTACAACTTAAAAGAAAATTTTTACAAGATGATGTATCGATGGTATATGACCCCACAAAAACTCTCAAAAATGTACGGGAACATATCCAACTTATGTTGGAAATGTATAAAACAAGAGGGGTCTTTTTACCATATGTGGTGGACTTGTAACATTGCAAAAGAATTTTGGACTGAGATACATTCACTGATGCAAAATATACTACAGATACGAATACCATTTAAACCAGAATTTTTTTTACTTGGAATTTGGGAGGTACAAATAGAAAAATATTTCTTTAGAATAATACAGTATATGATCACAGCAGCAAGACTCTTATATGCACAAAACTGGAAAAATCAAAGGGTTCCAACAATACAGGATTGGATGTTGAAACTATTAGAGATGGCAGAAAATGATAAATTGACTTGCTTATTAAAAGATAATTCAAATTGTTACTTTCTTAAAGAGTGGAAACCATTGATGGACTATTTGCAAAAAGCAGGAGGAGTAAAGCTAACATGGGGATTTGATGATTAGATTATATATAAATAGTATATAGTATAATAGACAAGAAAAGTATATGAATGTCATATGAATAACCAGCATGAAAAAACAAACTATCTATTTTATTCTTATGACCATAGTTGGATCGGAGGTCATCTAATTTCTTTGTCTGTGTTTTTCTTTCTTTCTTTTTTCCTTTATTGCACTTTTCTTTTCTTTTTCTCTTAATTTGTAGTTCTATTTTCATTTCATTCTTAACTTTTAGCTTTGTATATTTAAAATCCAATAAAATAATAATAAAAAAAAAGAAACTGTGAAACCCAATTTCTCAACAATGAACTTAACCATCTGAATTGGGTCCTACAGGCAAATGGCTATTCCAAGAATGAAATAAAAAGAGCCATCAAACCAAGAAAACAACATCCAACTGAAGAAAAACAGCCCCCCACAAACAAAGTATTCCTGCCCTACATCAAAGGAGTCACTGACCGCATGGGAAAACTGATGGAAAAACACAACTTTCAAACAGTCTTCAGACCCACCAGAAAAATACAACAAATGCTAAAATCAGCAAAAGACAAAAGGGACCCCCGCACCGCTGCAGGAGTATACCGCATACCATGCAGCTGTGGACAAGTATACATCGGAACCACAAAACGAAGCATTCACACCAGGATAAAAGAACATGAAAGACACTGCAGACTACAGCAACCGGAAAAATCTTCAGTAGCTGAACATGCTCTCAAGCAAACGGGACACAAAATCCTATTTGAAAACACAGAAATACTGGACAACACCAAAAGCCACTACACCAGATTATACAGAGAAGCCATTGAAATTCACAAACACCAGCACAGTTACAATAAAAAAGAAGAAAGTTTAAAAATTAGCAAAACCTGGCTACCAGTCCTGAAAAACACAGCCTGCAAAAGGTCAACGAACTCAGTCCAACCACCAGGACATGGGAATACTTCTCACAATGAACATGCTAATCACGCTCATCAGCCACTCGTTAACATTTCAACACAACAAAAAACCCCACCTAATCTCCTATAATTTAGCTCTATAAATAGAACATTGCCACTCTACCTGGGCACAGAGATTTTGCTTCTATCTGTGCTCCTGCCCTCTGAAGATGCTGGCCACAGATGCTGGCGAAACGTTAGGAACCACAACTTCCAGAACACGGCCACACAGCCCGGAAGACCCACAACAGCCATTGTTTGTAAGTAGCTTGAGCTTCTTGCAATGTTTGTACAATTACTGGCCAATTTTTTTCTAATATTTGTAATCCAAGCATCAGTTGAGAGAGGTGAATCAGGAGGTTGTGGTAATTCAGGAAATGGTAGGAATTCCTGCCCATAAACCATGTCGAAAGGCAAAAAACCAGTGCTGTGGTGCACAGAGTTATTGTAAGCAAGTTCAGCATATCGGAGAAGATCAACCCAATAATCTTGTTGATAAGAGATCTAGCAATGTAGATATTGCTCAAGGGTGGAGTTAAGTCATTCAGAAGCTCCATCTGTGTGGGGATGAAAGGAGCTTAGCGCTTGCTCCGCCCCAATGAGTTTGAGAAAAGCCCGCCAAAATTGTGATGTGAATTGTGAACCTCTGTCTGAGATAACTCAAAGAGGGGGTCAGTGGTAGCGGTAAATATGTTGTATAAAGAGGCGGGCGAGTTGTGGAGCTGATGGTATAGATGTACATGGAATAAAATGGGCTTGTTTAGAAAACAAGTCAGTAACAACCCAAGTGACAGTTTCATTTTTACTGGAAGGTAAATCCACTATAAAGTCCATGGTGATTTGTTTCCAAGGCTTGGTGGGAGTGGCAACCGTTTGTAAAAGTCCAGCAGGTTTACCAATTTTTCGTTTGGCCATGGCACAGATGGGGCATGAAGAAATGTAGCCCTTGACATCTTTACGTAAAGAGGGCCACCAGAATTGGCAATGGATTAAATGCAGTCTTTACTAATGCAAAGTGGCCAGCTGATTTAGTATTGTGAGAACATTGTAAAACTGCTGAGCGCAAAGGTTGTGGAATATAAATTTGTGAACCTCGATACCAAATGCCATTGTGTTCAGTCAGTGAGGCTTTATTTTGTTTAAGCCAGGGATCGTGTTGCTGAGAGGCTAGAAGATCAGGTTGCATATCAAGAGGCAGAGTTAGTGTCGAAGCTGATGTTGTGTGTCTAGTAGCAGCAACACAAGCATCTGCGGGGCAGAGTAATGACATGTTTGGCACCACCTTGGGAGAGGCAGGATCAGAAATATGAGGACTCTTATCTTCTGGACAGTCCAGAACCAATGGCAGGGAAGGGGGAATGACAGAACTAATCACTTCCTCCTTCTGCCAAGTGGGTAAAAAATTGTGCCCACCGAATATATTTGGGATGTAGTTTACGGGCCGATTGCAGGGCTTGCAGATTTTTGTGATTGGTCCAGACCTCAAAGGGTTGGGATTAGCCCTCTAATAGGTGGCACCAAATGACCAATGCATGGCGAACAGCAAAAGCTTCTTTTTCCCAGACCTGCCACCGACATTCAGTATCAGTGAATTTATGGGAAATGTAAGCGCAAGGTTGCCACAGTCCCACATTGCCTTTTTGGAGGAGTATAAATCCCATAGCCACATCAGAGGCGTCACATTGGACCAGGAATGGCTGATGGATCAGGGTGTTTTAAAATTGGTTCAGCCGTGAACAGTTTCTTTAACTGATCAAATGCCTCTTGGCATTCAGGCATCCACAGTAAGGGAGCGCCGAGCCGTCTTGCTTTCTTTGGGTTGACTTTACTTTTGGTCTTTAACAAATCAGTGAGAGGTAAAGCAACCTGAGCAAAATTGCGAATAAAATTGCGATAGAAATTAGCAAAATTTCTAAAAAAAAAAAAAATTAGCAAACCCTAAGAACGACTGAAGTTGGCATCGGGTTCGAGGAGGTTCCCAATTGAGGACATCACGGACCTTGGCTGGGTCCATCTGGATGCCATTGTGAGAAATACGGTAGCCTAAGTAATCTATTTGTTGTTTGTGAAATTCACACTTTGACAACTTGGCATACAGTTGATTATCTATGAGCCTTTGTAATACCTCATTGACAAGAGCAATGTGCTGGTCAAGAGTTTCTGTGTAAATTAAGGTGTCATCCAGGTAGACAATTACACCTTTATATAATAAGTCATGGAAAATGTCATTGATTAATGCCATGAAGCAACCAGGAGTGCCTTTTAACCCGAATGGGAGCACTTGATATTCAAACGCTCCTAAATGGCAATTAAAAGCAGTCTTCCATTCATCTGCTTCCCGTATGTGGATACGGAAATATGCCTCTCTTAAGTCCAGTTTGGTAAAAAATTTCCCTGAAGACAAGTGAGTTAGCATGTCTTGCACCAAAGGGAGAGGATACTTATTAGCAGTTGTAATAACATTTAGACCTCTATACTCTGTGCACAAACGTAGTGAGCCATCCTTTTTTGGGTGGAACAGGACTGGGGCCCCTCAGGGGGTGTTAGCCGGTTGAATGAAACCTTGTTGGAGGTTTTTGTCAATGAACTCCCTAAGCACTTCCTTTTCTCGTGCAGACATTGGATACACTTTGGGCTTAGGAAGTGGAGCTGCAGGATTGAGTTCAATAGCACAGTCAGTTTTGCAACGGGCAGCGAGTTGATCTGGCTCTACCTCATCAAAGGCTTGTGTACGTGTAGAATAGTATTGTGATAATACTTCTTCTGTGCCCTTGTTGGTAGGTAGCTCTGAAGCATTTGCTACCGCTATGGTTAGGTTTTGCAGCACAGGAGTAAAATTGGCAGTTAAATCAGTTAAAGGAAGAATAGGTTCAAGGTCTGGTGGTGGGGGCTCTTGTTCCGGCCAGCCACTGTAATTGCCATCAGCGAAATTGAAACTGCCAGTGAGCCGGTCAATTGCTGGTTGTCTCACTTTGAGCCATGCTAGACCCAAATTTCATGGAATATTGGGCCATGGGAGCTACTAAAAATTTTAAAGTCTCTTTGTGTGTTCCAATATCCATTTCTACTGTCTCAGTATAAAACTGGACAGGATCTAGTTCAGAGCCTTTGAGTTGTGTGAAAGTGATGAGTTTTCAAGCGCCCAACCTGAAGTCTCAAGCCTTTTACTACTGCAGGGTGAATAAGGCAGTGTGTGCAGCCGCTATCTACTAAAGCTACTAAGTCTGCACTTCTTTTGTTGTTGTTCAGTCGTTTAGTCGTGTCCGACTTTTCGTGACCTCGTGGACCATAGCACGCCAGGCCTTCCTGTCCTCCACTCTCACCCGGAGTTTACTCAAATTCATGTTCATTACATCGGTGATGCTATCTAACCATCTCATCCTCTGCCGTCCCCTTCTCCTTTTGCCTTCAGTCTTTCCCAGCATCAGGGTCTTTTCCAGGGAGTCCTCTCTTCGCATTAGGTGGCCAAAGTATTTGAGCTTCAGCTTCAGCATCTGTCCTTCCAATGAGCAGTCAGGGTTGATTTCATTTAGGATTGACTGGTTTGACCTCCTTGCAGTCCAAGGGACTCTCAAGAGTCTTCTCCAGCACCACAGTTCAAAAGCATCAATTCTTCGGCGCTCAGCCTTCCTTATGGTCCAACTCTCACAGCCATACATTACTACTGGAAAAACCATAGTGTTAGGCACCAAAACTTACCATGCGCCTTCCAGAATAAGCCAAGTACACAACAGAGACTTTGGGAACGGATAACAGCAAATTTATTTGGCACCAAGCAAGGTTGCTGGATGGCAGTCCCACAGGTGTCACATGCAGGTGACCTCTGAGTGGAGCAGCCATCCCGAGTACAAGAGTGCACAAACTTTTATACAGCAAATACAAACAGGAAATTAAGATGATGATGGTATGCCCATACTTGGGTTAGGTGTCCCTTGATCATTCCCTGGGATTGGTTGGTTCCTGGGGACCAGGGTCCCTCCCAGAGCCGAAGGATTCTGGGATTCACCAGGTCAAGGGGGTGACGTGGGTCATCAACATAGTTACAAAGAATGGAGCATGGGAACATTCACACCATTTGTTCTATGGGCACTGTCTGGAGGCCCAGAGATTAACACTTGCATCTTTCAGAGATGACATTGGGTTATACAAGCATACTAAATTACAGAGGTCAGAGCCATAAAATCAAGTCTTTGCACATTCACATCTTGGGAAAGGGTAGAACAAAGGATTTATTACAAGGAAGTCAGGTAAACATGTTAGCTTGTCAGGAGGAAGACATTGACCAGGTAGGGAGAGCCCCAAGCTGGTATGCATTCTAAAGAGAGGTAGGATTACTTTATAGCACCTAATATTGCTATGCAGAATTATTTGGGGCTTTGCTGAGGCAAAGCTCCTCTCAGAGTCATCCCTGGGTTAACACTCTTTGGTTCAAGCATAATCTTTGGTTCAGTGGAGTTCTAGCAGCGGTGCACTATGGGAAACACTAGAGCAGGGTGTTTTCCAGGCCAAGGTCTGTGGTCCATGGTTTCTCAGATCCTAACATTCCTCCCTTTTTGTTTTTAATGGCAAAATGCTTTTTGCCTAGCTTAGAGACTGGATGGAGTGTTAACAGTCTCGCAGGTTTCCCTTCAGTGTGGGTAACCACAGTCAACCCTTTGAGGGAGGACAATACAATTCTACGAACCAAAGGAATAATGCAGAGCAAGACAGCAAGTCCAGTAAGGCCACAGACAAAAATAAACACAAGTTGTTTGATCCAGGCAGCCCCTGGGATCCAGGAGAAAAGTTGACTTGGATCTGAGTTCCAGTTAGATTGGGCCCCCAGCCGGGTGGCCTGGTCTTTTAAGTCCTGGACAGCTTCCCTGACTAAGCCAGATTTATTCATATAAAAGCAGCATTCTTCATGGAGGAAGGCACAAAGGCCCCCCTTTTCAGCAGTGATAAGGTTCAAGCCTCGTCAATTTTGCATAACTACAGATGCCAAAGAGTCCAGCTGGTCCTGGACATTTGCGAGGCTTAGCGCAATCTTATTTAAGCTATCTTGGAATTCTTGTGATAGCTGATGGAATCTTACCTCGGCATCAGCAATGCCGGCTACTCCGGTGGTAACGCCGGTTGTTACCCCTAGGGCGACTAGGAGGGGGATGAGAAAGATCGCACGCTTCTGTACATGAGAAGTGAGTGGTACAGGTGGCGCTTCCCCCTTAGGAAGGATAGAGATTTGAGGTAGAAGATGGACAAGAGAGCAAGTGCCTGTCCAGTTAGCATGTAAGCAGAGATAGGCGTTAGTTCCACAGAGGAAAAACATACCCTGTTCAAGGCAGATGCCTAAATCAATAGAAAAGATAGGTTTCTCCCTTTTCCATGGGTTCCAGACCCCAATTGACCCTGCTAGGAACATTCCCGTAAGTGGCTGCAGGGAGGTGGCGTTGAGATGGGGTGGACCCTTGACTAAGGGAATAGAAGGAAAGACAAAATAGTCAGAGGCATTCCCCTTTGCATAGGGCAAACTATACGGACCTTTTTAATATGCTGTCTAGGTTTGCCATAGCTTTCCTCCCAAGGAGAAAGCGTCTTTTAATTTCATGGCTGCAGTCACCATCTGCGGTGATCTTGGAGCCCAAGAAAATAAAATCTGTCACTGCTTCCATTTCTTCTCCTTCTATTTGCCAGGAAGTGATGGGACCAGATGCCATGATCTGGGTTTTTTTAATGTTGAGTTTCAAGCCAGCTTTTGCACTCTCCTCTTTCACCCTCATCAAGAGGCTCTTTCTGCCATTAGGGTGGTATCGTCTGCATATCTGAGGTCGTTGATATTTCTCCCAGCAATCTTAACTCCAGCTTGTGATTCATCCAGCCCGGCATTTCTCATGATGTACTCTGCATATAAGTTAAATAAGCAGGGTGATAATATACAGCCTTGTCGTACTCCTTTCCCAATTTTGAACCACTCGGTTGTTCCATGTCCGGTTCTAACTGTTGCTTCTTGACCCACATACAGGTTTCTCAGGAGACAGGTAAGGTGGTCTGGTACTCCCATCTCTTTAAGACTTTGCCACAGTTTGCTGTGATCCACACAATCAAAGGCTTTAGCGTAGTCAATGAAGCAGAAGTAGATGTTTTTCTGGAACTCTCTTGCTTTTTCCATGATACAGCGAATGTTGGCAATCTGATCTCTAGTTCCTCTGCCTCTTCGAAACCCAGCTTGCACTTCTGGTAGTTCTCGGTTCACATACTGCTGAAGCCTAGCTTGTAGGATTTTGAGCATAACCTTGCTAGCATGTGAAATGAGCGCAATTGTACGGTAGTTTGAACATTCTTTGGCATTGCCTTTCTTTGGAATTGGAACGTAAACTGACCTTTTCCAATCCTGTGGCCACTGTTGAGTTTTCCAAATTTGTTGGCATATTGAATGCAGCACTTTAACAGCATCATCTTTTAGGATTTTAAATAGCTCAGCTGGGATACTGTCTTGTCCGCTAGCTTTGTTGTTAGTAATGCTTCCTAAGGCCCACTTGACTTCACTCTCTAGGATGTCCGGCTCAAGGTCAGTGACCATACCATCGTATTTATCAGGGACATTAAGATCTCTTGTATAGTTCTTCTGTGTATTTTTGCCACCTCTTCTTAATCTCTTCTGCTTCTGTTAGGTCCCTGCCTTTTTTGTCCTTTATCATGCCCATCTTTGCACAAAACATTCCCTTGATATCTCCGATTTTCTTGAAGAGATCTCTAGTCTTCCCCATTCTATTGTTTTCCTCGATTTCTTTGCATTGTTCATTTAAGATGGCCTTCTTATCTCTCCTTGATATTCTCTGGAATTCTGCATTCAGTTGTTTATATCTTTCCCTTTCTCCCTTGCCTTTTGCTTCCCTTCTTTCCTCAGCTATTTGTAAAGCCCCATCAGTCAGCCACTTTGCTTTCTTGCATTTATTTTTTCTGCACTTCTGCCAGTTCGTAAAGAAGTTATTTTCGTACCCACCAATAAACTGGGGCACGGGCCACTCACCATCGATTCCAGATGCCCATTTTGTGGAGTTGTTGTTGCCTGCCCTCGGGCGCCATCATTTAGGACAGGCAGTTCCAGTTTTCCGATAACTGGAAATCTTCATCTGCAGAATCATCTACTGGAGTTGTTGAACCCCCTGGGGCAAGATGAATATTGGTGTCAGATGATACCAGCTCCGACTTTTTCACTTCCGGGTACTGATCGGAGCGCAGCAAAGAACCGGGGCTCCTAGCCTCGATTCCATGGCTAAGCTGTTTGCAGTGATTTGGGAGAAGAAAATCGCTGAAAAAATCACACTCGAAGAGAGTGTGATCAGAAGATTAACCACAAGGGGTCTCCGGAGTAACTGCTCTCCCCCGACCCCCGTAATTTCCACCGCGGGAGGAGGGAGATTGGAGCAATGAAAGGAGACTGGAAAAAAAACGGAGCTCTGCAGCAGCCGTGATTCTAAAAGATAAGTAGCTGGCCCGATCAGGCTTTTAGTCACTTTTCTTTACTTTTAAATATTATTATTTTTTTATTAAGTGCTAAGATTTGTATCTGGACTTGATTTATATTTGCTGGTGCTATATTTTTTTCTTGTTAAAGGAAGAATAAACGGTGGGAAGAGAAAGCTAAGTGGCTTTGCTAGAAGTGAAAGTGACTTTTACTACTATTTCAGTTTGGCTTGAGTTTCTTACTTATGGACAATTATTGGTATTTCTATTTTTGTTCTCTGGAATATTATATTAAAGCCTGGATTTAAATGGAGTGATTAATACTTTACTTTTTAAGACTTTGATGTTGAGATTGCTGCCTGAAAAGGAAAAAAAAAGAACCCTATTAAATATTATTTTATATATACAAGTTCCTCCTTTTCTTTCTGAACTTTGAACTCTGTTTGGATTTATTTTTCTGGAAAAAGCCAAGTTATTTAACGTTTAATTTGGATTATTGGATTATTATATGGAAAGTAGAGGCTTTTTTACATGTTTCTAGCAACATTTTTTCTTTTTGACTTGTGGTTGGATTGAAGAATTACAAGTGGGAAGGAGAAACCCTGGGAATATTTACTATTCTTATCTTTGATTTTGACTACAGGAGAATGAAAAGTCCTAGGCTTTTATCTTGGGTGTTTGAAACACTGTGGATTTTTATATATAAGGGATTATAAATGAACTAAGAAGAAAAATTTTAAAGGAGCCTTTTTAAAAAAAATTTCCAGTTCTTTCTCTTTTTTTTCTTAACCTTTTGGATATTTGCTTTTTCCCCTTTTCTTTTTTCTTTTTATTACCTGTAAAAAAAATTTTTTTTTAATTTTTTCCCCTTTTTTTAAATAATTATTGTTATATTGTTATATGGTGCTTTTTTCCCCTTTTCTCCCTTTTTTCTTCTTTTTTGCAGGGGTATGGCGTCTTTGGGAACGAGACGGGCAGAGAAGGAGAAGAAGAAGGAGACTGGGGGACTACCTATTGATTCTGCTACGCCTGCTACATCTGCCTCAGAAACTTTATTATCAGAACTGAAAAAGATATTAGAAGCTGTTGCAGCACTAAATAAGAAAATGGATGACTCTACGAAGCAGATGGAAGATCAGAATACAGCATTAAATAAGAAAATGGATGACTCCACGAAGCAGATGGAAGATCAGAATACAGCACTAAATAAGAAAATGGATGACTCCACGAAGCAGATGGAAGATCAGATTACAGCATTAGACAAAAAAATGGACGATATGAAGAAAGAAATAACCCGAGAGATTAAGCAAGACTTTAAAAAAGAAATTCAAACAGTTAAGGAAGTGGTCAATTCTCTGTCAGGAGAACTTAAAGATACGCAAAGCCAGATGCAAAAATTAGAAGACAAATCAGAATATGCTATTAAAGAGATTGAACATAATCTAGATATCACAGCTTTAGCAGAAATGAGAGAGAAAGAGCACATCTTGAGATTTAGAGCAGTTCCAGAACAAGTAGATGAAAATGTGAGAGAAAGGATGATTTTTGAATTGGCTAAATTTTTGGAGATAAGAGAACAAGATTTAGATTTGGAGATAGACAAGATATTCAGAGTAAACTCACGTTATGCTAAGGAAAGAAAAGTCCCTAGAGACATATTGATATATTTTGTAAGAAAAGTGACAAAAGAGCAAATCTTAAGGAAACATTATAATACTAGACTAAACATAGAAGGGAAGGAAATAATTGTATTAAAAGAAATTCCCTTGAGAATATTAAGGAAAAGAAAAGATTATTCTTTCCTTACAGACAAATTAAGGCAACATAATATTTCATTCAGATGGGAAAAATTGGAAGGCGTATCGTTTGAGTTCAAAGGACAGAGATTCAAAATAACTTCCATTTTAAAAGCAAAAGCTTTTTTAGAGAAATATAAGAAAGAAATGGGTTTACCAGAAGGAGAATTGACAAAAGGAGGAGAAACATTGAAAGACAAAGAGAAGACTGAAGATCTATCTGAGAAAGGAGCTACAGGTGTGGACTTAACAAAGGGATTTTAAAGAATAAAACACCAATGGAATTTAAATATTTGACATGGAACATTAATGGAGCTAATTCTCCACAGAAAAGAAGAAAGATATTTCATTTTTTGAAAAAACAGAAATTGGACATAAGTTGTTTACAAGAGACTCATATTTGTAAAAAAGATACTAAATATTTGATTCAAAAACAGCTTGGAGAAGAATTTATTTCGGCTGGATATAAAAAAACTAAAGGGGTAGTCTTATATGTACAACCAAAGTTAAACCCAAAATTGATATTAGCTGATGAAGAGGGTCGATACATTGTAGTAGAAATTAACATACAAGGAACTAAAACACTGATAGTTGGACTTTATGCACCGAATATGGATAAAGGAGTATTTTATAAAAACCTGATGGATAAACTTTTGGACTTAACTTATGACAATTGGTGTTTGATGGGGGATTGGAATGGGGTAATTTACCCCCGATTGGATAGACAGTCACAAAAAGAAGTGAAGCAAACACAGGGAAAATTGCCACAAACATTTTTCGACTTGAAAGAGATGTTGGATTTACAAGACATTTGGAGATGTATGAATGGGACTTCCAGAGAATTTACATATTATTCAGAGAGATTTAAATCACATTCTAGAATAGATATGATCTTGATATCTAAAAATTTGATGATGGATATTAACAAAGTTGATATATTACCTAAGACTTTATCAGATCATAATCCAGTAATGTTGACTCTTAAAGGGAAACGGAATGTATTTAGATGGAGATTGAATGAGTCGCTATTACGGAATAATGATGTAGTTGATGTATGCAAAAAAAAATTAAGAGAATATTTTCAATTTAATTTGAACAAAGGGACTAATATTCAAACTGTATGGGAAGCCAGTAAAGCATATATGAGGGGTTATTTTATTCAACACAATGCTCAAATGAGGAAGAAAAAACAAAAAAGAATTCAATTGATTTTAGATGAAATTAAAAGTAAAGAGTTAGATTTGAGAGATAAACCAATGGATGACACTTTGCTCAATCAAATTAAATTTCTACAAAAGCAAATATCAATGATATTAACTCAAGAGATAGAGACTCAAATGAAATTTACAAAACAAAAATATTTTGAATATGCAAATAAACCAGGTAGATGGCTGGCTTATAAACTGAGGAAACAAAGACAAAAGAATTTGATTACTAATATTCAACATGAAGGAAAAACTCTGGTGAATAATATGGACATTCAAAAAACCTTTCATGACTATTATTCTAAATTATATAAAAAACAAGATGTCAACTTGGATGAGATTGAAGAATATTTGAATAAACAAAAACTAACTGTTCTTAATGACCAACAAAGATTGACATTAAATAATGTTATAACAAAAGAAGAATTGATAAAAGCTTTTAAGAAAATTAGTAGTGGAAAAGCTCCTGGACCGGATGGATTGTCAGCAGCCTACTATAAATGTTTTGAAGAGGATCTATGTCTACCTTTGCAGAAGACTATGAATTCTATTTTGGAAACAGGAATTATGCCTGACACTTGGAAAGATTAAATCAATATATACTCCACAATTTGCCAAAATAATTGTTAATGGAGAATTTAGTAAGCCATGTGAAATACAAAAAGGCACTAGACAAGGTTGTCCATTATCTCCACTTTTGTTTATATTGGTATTAGAGGTTTTACTTAGAGATATTAGACAAGATGATGGCATCCATGGTATCAAAGTTAAAAAAGAAGTTTATAAACTAAGAGCCTTTGCTGACGACCTAGTCATTACCTTGGAGAACCCACTAGAAGGAATTGAAATATTAATACAGAAACTAAAAGACTTTGGGTCGTTAGCGGGGTTCAAAGTGAATTTACAGAAGACAAAAGTTTTGACCAAAAATATGGATTACCACCAACAAGAGAAATTGAAAGAAATAACAGGATATTCAATGGAAGAAAAAGTAAAATATTTGGGAGTATATTTAACAACTAAAAATGTTAAGTTGTTTAAGAATAACTATATTCCACTTTGGATGGATATTAAAAAAGATTTGGAACATTGGGAAAAACTGCAATTATCATTATTAGGTAGAATTTCAGCAATCAAAATGAATGTTTTGCCAAGAATTTCATATCTTTTTCAAACACTACCTATATTGGCATCAGAAGAACCTTTTAAACAATGGCAGCGAGATATTTCTAAGTTTATTTGGCAAGGGAAAAAACCAAGAGTAAAATATAAAGTCTTGCAAGACTCTAAAGAAAGTGGAGGACTAGGTCTGCCAGATTTGAAATTATATTATGCTGCTTGTTGTTTGGTTTGGATTAAAGAATGGATAGTTTTGAAAAATGAAAAATTATTGAATTTGGAAGGACATGAATTAAGATATGGATGGCATGGATATTTGTGGTATGATAAAGTTAAAGTTAATGTGGACTTTAAAAACCATTATATTAGAAGATCCTTGTTAAGAATCTGGAATAAATATAAATTAATTTTATGTTATAAAAGACCTTTATGGATTTCTACAGAACAGAAGTAAGAAATAAAGATAAATGGTTAACCTACAAAGACTTTTTAAAGAAAGAACAAGGACAATGTATAATTAAATCAATAGAAGAATTGGTATCAGAGGGTTACAGCTTTCAATGGCTTTCATATATGCAGCTCGTAGAGAAATTTAAATTAGATAAGAAAGACTTTGAATTTGAACAAACCAAATCGGAATTTGAGTTACAACTATGTGAGACAGATGATCATCTAATTGAAAAATGTATAAATTATTGTTAAAAGGTGAAATGGTAGAGGAACAAGTTAAAGACTGTATGATTAAATGGGCTAAAAATATTGGCCATAATATTCAAATGCAACAATGGGAAGATATGTGGACTAAAGGGCTAAAATTTACTTTGTGCTATAATTTAAAAGAAAACTTTTATAAGATGATGTACAGATGGTATATGACCCCACAAAAACTTTCAAAAATGTGCGGGAATATTTCCAACCTATGTTGGAAATGTAAAAAACAAGAAGGGTCTTTTTACCATATGTGGTGGACATGTGAGATTGCAAAGAAATTTTGGACTCAAATACATGCATTGATGCAAAATATATTACAAATTCGAGTTCCATTTAAACCGGAATTTTTTTTACTGGGAATAATTGATGGACAACTTGGGAAGCAATTTACAAGGATTATGCAATACATGATTACAGCAGCAAGACTTATTTTCGCACAAAATTGGAAAAACCAGATATCGCCTACGATACAAGATTGGATGTTAAAATTGATGGATATGGCAGAGAATGATAAACTTGTTAAAGTATTTGGTAAAGGTATTCTATGTAGAATTAAGCGAATGGTATTTCTACACTATGAAACTCTAGCCTGGAAAGTGGAAATTTCCAAGCTCCTATGCTGTAAGCGACTTTCCCATAACAAAAGAAGTAAACACCAGATGTGCTCCTCTATCTAGTCAAAACAAAAACGTTATCAGTCCTGTTCCCATGAGAATAGAGTCTCGAGGGAAAGCCAATATGCAACACCGCCACCCCATGGCGGTTTATCGTAAGTACAACTGTTACCAAAATGTTAAGCTGAAAGAGTTGCCTAGCCCATATTAACCAATCAGAATTGTGTACCATGGGTATAATTCAGCTATGAACCATGGGTATTCATCTCACTTATGTTTTTCCTATGCTTTCTCTATGTAGACTGCTATCTACATGTACTTGTATCTGAACTGTAACTATGCCTGGTCTTTGCACAGACCATGATGCTTTCTTTCCATTCTGGTGATGGAACTCTGCGTATGCTTTGTTTTTTCCTTTTTGCAATAATGCACCATACATCCATTATTGCCTTATGCTATCAATAAAGATATTGTTAGCCTTACAACACGTTGTTTGGATTACCTCAAGCCTGGAACCCCAATAGCCACCATCACCTCACAGGTTATGGGCCCAGAGAGAAATTTGTGTTTTCTTTGCTGCGCTGGATTTGGCTGTAACAAAGGGGTTTGTTTTTGAGGCTGCATTTTGGAGTAAACGTGTTTTTCTTGAGTGGTCAGTATGGCTGCTGCAGGGCTAACTAGTCTGCCTTTTGAGCGTTTGAATGGCACAAACTATCGGACCTGGTGTGTGAAGATCAAGTCTTTCTTTCTAAAAGAAGGTTTGTGGAAGTATGTGAAAGATGCACCTCCAGCTGGTCCCATTGCTGAAGACGTGCAGTTGTGTTTGGATCGTGCTTATGGCAATTTGATTCTGGGCCTGGAATCATCGCAGCTACTGCATATCAGCAATCTAGACACTGCACATGCATATTGGGAGGCTCTCAAAGCCCTTTATTCCAAGCAAACCTCTGCTGCCATCGTTGGTCTATCACGTCAGCTTTACAACCTGAAGCTGCAGCCCGGTGGAAACGTGATGACCCACCTCCATAAACTCAAGACTTTGTTTCTTGAACTTGAGGAGCGGGATGTTGTGATCCCTGATACCCAGAGAGCTTGTGTTATCCTGTCAAGCCTGGACAAGAGCTTTGACATGCTCATCGAGGCAACTCAGACGTTGAGGCCCCAAGACCTAACTGTGGATTATCTTACAAATCGGCTGCAAGAAATCCAGCAAGCTCGTGACCTGGAGAAGATGCAGGGTAAGCCATCTGTTGCTGTTCCTGAGACTTCTACACAGCGTTTTCCAGCTGGAACAGAGGCTGCGTGTGCTGTAAGGAGATGCTACCGGTGCAACTCGACCCAACACTTCATGAGAGACTGTCCCCAGTCACCTCGCCCAGCCGGTGGAGCCAGTGGAAAGAGGTTCGTACGAAAGAAGGGGAAACAACCGCCTAGACAACGTACCCAAGTGTCTGCTTTGCTCACAGCTGTGAGTAGACGTTCCCCAGAGACTTGGCTTTTGGACTCAGCGTGTAGCCAAATCATTGTAAACAATGAACAGTTGCTATTGACAAAGAACAAGCCTAAAATCCAACAGGTTGCTCTAGCTGATGGATCCATGGCTGATGTGTCTTTTCAGGGTGAAGTATACATTCCTTGTTTGGGGATAAGTGTACAAAATGTGTTGTGTGTTCCTACACTTGACTTTTCCCTCCTTAGCATTCCAGCCCTGGTGAAATCTGGATATACTGTTGTGTTCAAGGGTACTGGATGTTCTATTGAAAAAGATGGAATTGAATGTGCTAGAGGGAAGTTAGTGAATCAATTGTATGAAATGCTTCCTAAGCAGGGGATTGTGTCAGGAAATTGTATTTCCAATGTTCCCCCACATAACAAATGCATTCACTATTATCACAGAGTTCTGGGACATCCCGGGTGGGGAAGTTGGTCCCAAATGGCCAAGGTGTATCCTGAACTAGGATCCAAAAAGTGTGATGACTTTCTTGATTGTACTGTGTGCAAACAATCCAAAATTAAGGCTGCTCCTGTTGCTAGGAAAAGTATCAGGGTGTCAACTAGGCCTTTTCAGTTGGTTCATGGAGACTTAGCCGGCCCCAATACTCCTAGTGAAGGGGGGGCACGTTTCATGTTCCTTTTGGTGGATGACCACACTCGCTATATGTTTTGTTATTTGCTCAAATCTAAAGCGGAGGCTTTTGCTCGCTTTAAGGAGTTTGTTGCAATGGTGGAGAGAAACTATGGCTATCAAGTAGGTCAGTTTCAATCAGATTGTGGAGGAGAGTTCCTAAGTCATGAGTTCCAGAATTGGCTTCGTAGGAAAGGAATCTCCCATAGACTTGCCAATGTTGGTGTTCCTGCTGAAAATGGAATAGCTGAAAGGAAGATTGGTGTTGTTAATACCATTAGAAATAGCCTGATGTTAGATGCCCAGGTGCCAGCCCGTTTTTGGGGTGAGGCTACCATGACTGCAGTGTATCTAACCAACAGGGTGTGGAATTCAGCTGTAAATGAAGTTCCTTACTTCCTTTTGTTTGGCAAGCGCCCTTCGCTGAAGCATCTGCATGTTTTTGGAACATTTGCATATGTTCACATCCCTAAGTCTCAGCGAAGGAAGAACCAGCCAAAAGCACAACGCTTAAGGTTTGTTGGTTACTCCTCTAGATCTAAGGGTTACCGTTTTTCTGCAGGTAAATGTGTAAGTGTGGTAGTCTCCAGAAGTGCTAATTTTGAGCACCCTACTGGTTGGGATAGGTTGAATGCTAGTTCAGAGGTATTGTTGAAATCTAGTGCACAGCCAACTGTCCATGCTCCTGTGGCTGGACAACAACCAGTTCAGCTGCCTTCTGGTTCCCAGTCTCCTAGTATGGTGAGAGGGTCCCCTCAGGTGAAGGAGGAGGAAATTTCACCTGAGCAGGTTCAGGACCTGAAGGGGGAATCAGGTAGTGAAAAGGCAGAGGACAGTGATGAGGAAGAGGCAGTGGTAATTCCTCATAGGTCTGCATGTTCCACAAAGGGTGTGAAGCCTGACAGATTTGTGATACAGCAGGTGAGAGTGTGTCAGATTACCTGTGAACCTCAGTCTTTCCAGGAGGTGTTGCTTCTGCCTGTTGAAGAGCAGGAGAAGTGGAACACAGCGATGGATAAGGAGTTTGAGGCATTAGTGAATCAAAAGGTGTTTGAAGTCACTGATTTGCCCCCATCCCAGAAAGCTGTTGGTTCCAGATGGGTTTTCAGAAAGAAACTTCTTCCTGATAATACAGTGCAGTACAAAGCCAGGCTTGTTGCTCAGGGATTTTCACAAGAGAGGTTTTTGAACTATGATCTCACATATGCACCCACAGCTAGACCAGAGTCTTTACGTATGGTACTTTCTCTGGCTGCACAGCGTGAACTTGTTGTCCATCATTTTGATGTTGACACAGCATATCTGAATGCAGAGCTCCCTGAAACAGTGTACATATAGCAGGCTCCTGGCTATGCGTGTGGCAATTCTCAGAAGGTGTACAGGCTGCGCAAGGCGCTTAACGGATTAAAACAGGCCGGCCGCTGTTGGCATCAATGTTTAGATAAGGCTTTGATGAAGTTGAACTTTAAAAAGTCAGTTGCTGATTCTTGTGTGTATGTAAGAGGTTCTGGAAGTGATTACACGGTGTTGCTAACGTATGTTGATGATTTTTGCCTAGCAACTGGTTCTTTGCACCTTGTACAAGAGTTTGCAACACAATTAAGACAGTACTTTCAATTGAAAGACCTAGGTGAGTTGAATACTATCTAGGTGTTGAAGTCACTAGAGCTCAGAGTGGTGAATTCTATCTGAGTCAGAAAAGAAAAATTGATCAATTGTTGAGTCAACTTGAAATGTCAAATGCAAAACCTACCAAAACACCAATGACTCTTGATTTCCTAAAGAGTGATGCATGTGAGGAAGTTTGTCCTCAACTTGAATTGTATCACTCTGCTGTAGGAAGCTTGCTACACGTCCTGACTTAGCTTACTCAGTTGGAGTACTCAGTCGTAAGGTTGCCAAACCATCCATGCGAGATTGGCAAGGGTTAAAAAGGGTCCTACTGTGCCTTAAAGGCACAGCTGATTATTGTCTTAAAGTATCAGCTACTAAAGCCGAAATGCCTGTGATTTATGTTGATAGCTCTTTTGCAGAAGAGGGAGACAGAAAGTCTGTGAGTGGCTTTGTTTGTTTGTTTGCAAATACACCCATCGCCTGGAGGGCAAGAAAACAAAGCTCAATTGCCGTTTCCACGTGTGAGGCCGAATTTTCGGCCCTCAGTGAGGCAATAAATGAATTATACTGGTGTAAACAACTGTTTGGAGATCTTTCCGTAGATATAACCTCACCAATGACAGTGTATGAAGACTCCCAGGCCTGTATTTCACTTGCTATTTCTGAAAATGTCAGAGGCCGGACCAAATATGTCGATGTGAAATTCAAAAATGTAAGACATGCAATTCAGGAAGGATTTATCCAGTTAGAATATTGTCCTTCTGAACTAAATGTGGCCATCTTCACAAAAGCTCTACCTCTTGATAAGCATATTGCCATGGTTACCAAGTTAGGGCTAGAAAAAATGTGTTTGAAATAAAATCATTTGTGTCTCTGTGTGCTTGTGAAATGACAGTTTTCCCCCACAGCGTTTCAAAAAGCCATTCGGAAGGGGTGTTAAAGTATTTGGTAAAGGTATTCTATGTAGAATTAAGCGAATGGTATTTCTACACTATGAAACTCTAGCCTGGAAAGTGGAAATTTCCAAGCTCCTATGCTGTAAGCGACTTTCCCATAACAAAAGAAGTAAACACCAGATGTGCTCCTCTATCTAGTCAAAACAAAAACGTTATCAGTCCTGTTCCCATGAGAATAGAGTCTCGAGGGAAAGCCAATATGCAACACCGCCACCCCATGGCGGTTTATCGTAAGTACAACTGTTACCAAAATGTTAAGCTGAAAGAGTTGCCTAGCCCATATTAACCAATCAGAATTGTGTACCATGGGTATAATTCAGCTATGAACCATGGGTATTCATCTCACTTATGTTTTTCCTATGCTTTCTCTATGTAGACTGCTATCTACATGTACTTGTATCTGAACTGTAACTATGCCTGGTCTTTGCACAGACCATGATGCTTTCTTTCCATTCTGGTGATGGAACTCTGCGTATGCTTTGTTTTTTCCTTTTTGCAATAATGCACCATACATCCATTATTGCCTTATGCTATCAATAAAGATATTGTTAGCCTTACAACACGTTGTTTGGATTACTTCAAGCCTGGAACCCCAATAGCCACCATCACCTCACAAAACTGACATGTTTATTAAAAGAAAATCCAAATTATTATTTTCTTAAAGAGTGGAAACCATTAACTGACTATTTACAAGATGCGGGAGGGGCAAAGCTTATATGGGGATTTGAAGATTAATATATATATATATATATATTGATGTAATAGACAAGAAATATTCTTTAATGTTTTATATAGACCTAGCATGTAAGATAAAAAATTTAAAATACCATGACCAGATACAAATCGGAAGTTGACTAAATTCTGTTTCAACTTTATCTTTTTTTCTTTTTTACTTTACTACACTTTTTTATCTTTTCCTTTTTCTTGATTTGTATTTCCATTTTCTTTTCTGTTTCAAACTTTTATCTATGTAAAATTAAAATCTAATTAAAAAATTGATTAAAAAAAAGATGATACCAGCTCCCTGCCAATAGATGCACCACTGGTAGCCTTCTTAGGTGTCAGCCTGGATTTGGTAGTGGGAGTCTTGCTTCTGGGTTCTGGGGCTGGTTGAGTGCGAGGGCAAGCTGAAGCGTGATGTCCTCTGCCACAGCGGAAGCAAGTAGTGTTTCTTGGCTTCTGCTCGCAGGGTGGTCTCCATCTTGGGTGTTGGTCTCTGCGTGGTTCTCTGCATTCCATGGGTGTAGGTCTCGTGGGACTCCTGCGATCTGCTAGCTGATTGCGACTTTGCTATTTAACTTGTTCATTGGTTTCTTCAATTTCTCCAGCCAGGCAAATCCATCCACGTAGAGTAGGTGGTTTGTCCCTAGCCAAACACCACCGTAGGATTTCAGAGTTTAAACCCATGGTGAAACGCTCAATTTTCAGCTCTTCTGTCCAATTTGTCATCTGGCCAGCCAAATTTTGGAATTCAGCAGCAGATTCTGACACTGAGCGGTTACTTTGTCTACAGCAGAGCTTTCCAAACTGTGTGTCACAACACGTTAGTGTGTCGGCTGCAGTGTCTGGGTGTGTCACAGCTGCTGCTGCCTCCGAGCCCTGCCAGGATTCCACGCAGGTCCTAGTGCCTGCCTTGTGCCCTGCTGTAAGAGTGTGTCGCAAAATGATGCACGTCTAAAACGTGTGTTACCAACATGAAAAGTTTGGAAAGCTCTGGTCTACAGGCTTGCAATTTAGCTCACGCCCCCATTTTGGCTAATGGGTCTTTGAAGCGGCGACGGACGACAATCATAAACAAATCGTAGTCCCCTAATTCCTCTGCATCAGTATCATATAAGCCCACTGCCCAATCAGCTGTTGTATCCTTCAGATGTGCAATTATATACTGAATGTTGGACTCATCAGGAATCTATCCCTCCCAAGTGTCCATAAAGACTTGCACTTGGCTCACAAACCAAGCTAGCTTCTTGGGATTGCCTGAAAACTTTACTTTTTGCTCTCGTAAACCAAACACACCAGCACCCATGTAGGGTGCTTGTCCGGGTGGCGAGAGAGCGGGCTGACGTTGCGGTGCTGCTAGTGGCGGTGTGCACGGCAGAGGCGGCGCTTCCGCATTTTAGCAGAAAACACGAGGCCGCCGCTGCTGCCGGCATACACACCGCCACCGCCACACGCCCCCATGCCGCCGCCATGCACACCCGGAGACACTGGCCCACTGCTTGAAAGTGGTTCCTCTGTCTGGCCCTCAGCTTCTACCCTCATGCCTGGCTATCAAGTCCTCGGTGGCCCTGGACTTTGGCTGCTGCTTTCCAATGCCAGGTCAGTGTGTGACAAAGCTGCCCTCATGCACGAGTTTGTCCTAGAGGAGGCGCCGACCTGGCATGTCTTACCAAGAGCTGGTTGGGCCCAGAGGGGGTGTCCCTCTTGGAAACATGCCCAGACGGGTTTTGGGTTCTGCACCAACCCAGAGCCCAGGGGAGGGGGTGAGGGGGTTGTACTCATCTGGGAGTCGTTAGGGGCTTTCAGGGGCCCCACTCCGCAGAAAACAGGATGTGAGACACTCTGGCTGAAGCTGGGTTCAAGGGAACAGCTGGGGTGGCTGCCTGCATACCGCTCTCCCTGCTGCCCAGCATCATCCCTGCCTGAGCTGCTGGATTCTGTCCCTGAGGCTGCTGGTGCTTGGGGATTTCAATCTGCCAGCCAGAAACGTTGAGTCCGAGGCTGCTCAGGAGTTTGTGGCTTTTGTAGGACCCCCATTGATGGCCCAACACATTCCAGAGGCCACACGCTGGACCTAGGTTGTGTCTTGGGGCAATCGAAATGAGATCTGCAGAGGAGGAGATTACGATCAGCCTGTTGCTATGGACAGATCGCTCCCTGGTTGCCTTTCAGGTCACTGGTGTCACCCCTCCATGCAGGGAGACAGGGGCCATTCAATCGGCCCGGCCCAGGCAATCAATGCACACAGTGCTGCAGAAAGCTTGGGGTTTTCCCTGAGGATCTTATGGGCAGTTAGCCGAGGCCCTAGTCACTGCCTGGAATGGGTGGGTGGCTGGGGCCTTGGATCTTCTCGCTCCTATGCAGCCTCCCCGTGCACCAATCCGAGTGCACCTTGGTTTACCAAGCAGGTACAGGAGATACAGGAGCCTTGAAAGAGACGGTGGTGCACCCCCTCCTCAAGAAGCCATCCTTGGACCCAACAGTCTTTGATAACTATTGACCAGTCTCCAACCTTCCCTTTCTGGGGGAAGTTTGTTTGTTTATTTATTTATCTATCATATTTCTACACCGCCCATCTCGACAAACGACTCTGGGAGGAAAGTTGTTGAGAAGTGGTTGGTGTGCAGCTGGTGAAAACCCCTGCAGAGACAACTGCAAAATTCATCACTCAAGAAACAAAAATTGAATTGCAGATACAGGATGAGGTATCTGGGTTGGTAATAGTACTTGTGAAAAACATATAGTGTACTACAAGTAAAAAAAGAAAAAACAGTAGCCGACTGCAAGCTGAGCCAGCAGTGTAATAAGGCAAATTGAGTTTTAGGAGTCATCAACAAAAGCATAATTTCCAAATCATAGTCAGTTTTATTCTGCTTTGGTCAGATCCTACCTCATGGACTATGTCTAGTTCTAGGCATCACATTTTTGGATTTCAGAGGAATTAGGTCCAGAGCATTGGAACAAAAATGATCAGAGGACTAGAAACTAAACTCTGTGAAGAGAGTTCCAAAGAGCCCAAGAAAGGCAACTGATACGAAAGCCCCTTTCAAATTCTTATAGGTATGTCACAGAGGCAGTAAAAAATTGTTCTCTTTCATTCCAGAGGGCAGGATGTGGAATAATAGACTTAAGTTACAGGAAGGCAGATTCTGACTGAAAGTTGGGAAGGGTTTTTTTTTCATGACAGTAAGAGCAATTTGGCAGAGGAACCAACTGTTCCAGAGAGAGAACTTATTCATTTTAATTAAAAAGTTTGCACGGCTGCCCATCTTAAAACACAGCTCTGGGCAGCTTACAACAAATAATGGGTTCCCCTTGATTGGAGGTGGTCAGGCAAAGCCTAGCCAGCCCACTGCAGGAGACACCTTAATAGGGCTTCCTGCAGTGAGCAGAGATTGGCGGAGGACTGGATCTTGCCCAGTCAGAAGCAGATGGCAGGGATCAGAGGGCCCATTACAGCAATGACACAAGCAGAGTCATCCGCAGAGTCACCCGCAGGATCCAGAGCTTTGGTGGAAATAACCAAAGGAGCTCCACAATGTGATCGCGTGGGAGGGGCCCCCACCTTCCACTCCTGCTCTTTGCCGCTGGGTCTCCGAAGACAGCTTTATTGCCCAGAGAAACCAAAGCAAGCCTTTGAGATTCCGACATGCATCACTTTTTCCAGGAGGAAGCTGGAAAATCTCTGCTTGCTCACCTTCCTGAATGGACAAAGAAAAAAGGGGATGAATGAAACATAATTCCGACTGGAGCAAAAATAAAACATGATAGAAGCAACGGGATTTCTGGAACACATTCTACACTAGGACACGGCCCCAAAATGTGTTAAATAAAAACTTAAAGCCATGTGAAATTCAGGGCTTAGTTTCTAAAAGGAGTGGTCTGGAAGTAGGGTGTTTTATATGCTGACCATGAGCCTGGGCAGAAACAAGACAGACCCAACCAGCCCAGGGCCTCCTCCTCTCCCTCGGCTCCAGTGCGGTCCTGTTTCAAGGTCTCTTCTAATAATAATAATGAGTCAGAGGTTCATTTATACTGAATGTCTTTATTAGCTAACAACTTCCACATCCAGCCTCCTGCTCTAACTACTTGTTGAATAGCAAAAAACAAAACTACTTCCTGGGCCAAAGGCCGTACTTCCCAGCAGAGGGCGTGCTTCCCCAATCTCCTCTTCCTCTGTTAACAACTTTGTCCTCCTGACTAAGTTCCACCTATTGATACATCTTTCCTCTTTTTTAAAAAACTAACAAACAACAGACAAACCTCCTTCTCACCCCCACCGCTAAACATAGTTTTGTAAGTGTTTTGGTCTTTGTACTAGACGACCTGCCCAATTTCTGAATTCATTTGCCGTGGTGGTCAACGTTTCTCGTGGGTGGGATGACGCATCGCTCAGTCCCTCAGTCCCATTTGTATATGATTCCAAATTGTCTCTCCCCTGGGACCCAGATGGTGGAGTGTCCGCTTCTTCCGCCAGTTGCTGTTGGTCCTGGTTTTGTACCTCTGACTGTTGGTTGCTTCTGCGCAGGTGTCATTGATTTCTCCTGAGTACCTGACCTTCAGGGGTCACCACCTCAAAGGAATGCGTGTTCACCTGTTTCTGGACCTCAGCTTTCCTCCATTCCTTGTTCTCCTGTCCATTGGGCTGTATCCATACTTGCTCTCTATTGTGTAGGTTAGGTAGGTCTCTAGCTGTCCTGTTGTAGTAATGAGCCTATCTTATTTTTTGTCCCGTGATAAGCTCCGCGTGACTATTGCAACCTACCGGCTGCAGCAAGATTCCCCTCATGGGAAGTAATGTCTTAGTTCTCCAACCCATGAGACTCTGTACGGGGCTTCCATCCGAACCCTGTGATGGGGTATTCCTGTGGTCTAGGACTGCTAGATATGGGTCTGCTCCCGCTTTCTTGGCTTTGACTAAAAGACGCTTCACAGTCTTGACAGCTGATTCAGCTTTCCCATTGCTCTGGGGATAGGCAGGGGATGATGTTTGGTGGTCAAATTCCCACTGTGACCTGAATGCCCTAAATTCCTCGGAAGTAAATTGTGGACCATTATCTGAGAACACCATGTCGGGTATGCCATATCTGGCAAAGTGGCCCTTTAGCTTTCTGATCATTGTCAGAGACCTGGTGTCTGGCACAGGGTCTATCTCCCAGATGTTGGAATAGTCCACTGTTATGAGGTAGTCCTTCTCTTGCAGCTTGAATAGGTCTACCCCTACTTTTTCCCACAGTCGACTCGGTATCTCATGTGGGTGCAGTGTTTCCTTTTGTTGTCTGTCTCCTAGGGAGCCGCATATCTCACATTGCGCCATGTAGGCTTTTAGCTGATCGTTCATGTCAGGCCAGTATATGCATTCTCATGCCATCCTTAGGCAACTCTCTATTCCCATGTGTGATGAATGTATTCTCTTCATAATGTCCATGCACATAACCACTGGGATGATAGCTCGGTTTCCTCTAAAGAGAATGCCATCTTGTACACTGAGCTCCTCCATCATGGAGAAATATGGGGTATCTTTCACTGACAGCTGATGCTTGTTCTCCGGCCAGCCGGCCAGCCAGGCTTCAGGGTACTCTTGTTATACATGATGAGTGATTGGCCACATGGTTCGACGTCTGTCTCATGATCCACCATGGCTAGTGGCAACACATTGCAGGTGGCTCCACAGTCCAGTTGGAAATGAACAGGGTGTTTGCCTAACAGCATCGTGGCAAACAAGGCAGTTGGGTATGTTTATTTTGTCCCAATATTCCCCACCATGTGGACATCATGTTCCACAGGTCCTAAACTGAGGGTTAAGACATCCTCATAGTCCTCTGACTCAACCCCATCATCCTGTATAGTTCTCACCCCCAGTCTATACGGTCTCTTCGCCCCTTTGCACTGGCTTTGGAAATGATTATATCTGCCACACCCCTTGCATTTCTGTCCATATGCTGGGCATCGTTTTTTTTTCCTTCTTTTTATGGCGTTTTCCACAGTATATGCATTGGATCCTTGGTAATTGGCCCCGATGTTGACTGTCCTGCTCCTTGTGAGGGCTGGACTGGTGGTGGACCACATGCACTTGCGCCTCCTGTGTGCCTTCTAGTGTCCTGAGCCTGTCCTTTGCTGCTTCTGCTGCTCTCCCCAGTTCCAAACACCGAGCCAGTGTCAGATCAGGCTCCCGCAACAGTCTTTCCCGGAGATGCGAATCCGTAGCTCCACAGACAATCCTGTCTCTGACAAGGGAGTCTCTGATCGCCCCAAAATTACAGCCCCATTCGACCTGCCACTCCCCGTGGTATACGGAGGAGTTGAGGGTCTTGAAGAGGGTGAAGAGATGTCTAGAGCGCCGCTGGAGAAAGACGAAGACGGAATCGGACCGAACACAATCTAGAGCCGCTATTAAGGCCTACCTTGTGGCGGTAAGAGCGGCAAAACGTGAATATTTCTCCGCGCTTATTGCATCCGCAGAATGCCGTCCGACGGCCCTGTTCAAGATTACTTGATCTCTCTTGGGTAGGGTGGTATCGACCACCCACCTGCAGGGCCGTGCGGAAGAATTTTCTGAGCATCTGCAGGATAAAATCGCTCGGATTCGGTCTAAGTTGGACTCCATGCGTGAATTTCAGGCTGGGGAGATGCCGGGAGAGGGGTCTTGCCTTATTATCTGGGAACGATTTGATCCTGTTGGACCTGAGGAAGTGGACAGGATCCTCCGAATTGTTAATTCCACCACATGCCATTTAGATCCCTGCCCTTCCTGGCTAGTAAAATCGGCCAGGGAGGTGACATGTGGATGGGTCCAGGCAATGATTAATACATCCTTGTCAGAGGGGGTGTTCCCAATTGCCTTCAAGGAGGCATTGGTGCACCCCCTCCTCAAGAAACCGTCCCTGGACCCTACCATTCTGGACAATTTTCGTCCAGTCTCCCACCTTCCCTTTTTGGGAAAGGTGGTTGAGAAAGTGGTGGCCTTGCAACTTCAGAGGACCCTGGATGAAGCGGATTATCTAGACCCTTTCCAGTCAGGTTTCAGGCCGGGATATGGGACGGAAACTGCATTGGTCGCACTTATGATCTCTGGCGGGCGCGGGCTGGAGGTAGTGCATCCATCCTGGTTCTCTTGGATCTCTCAGCGGCTTTCGATACCATCGACCATGGTATCCTTTTGGGGCGTCTTAGGGAGTTGGGGGTGGGCGGCGTAGTTTTACGCTGGTTCACCTCCTTCCTCCAGGGCCGCTCCCAGTTGGTGGTGGTAGGGGAGGAGAGATCCAGCCCACGACTGCTCCTGTGTGGGGTACCGCAGGGCTCGGTTCTCTCTCCTCTCCTATTCAACATCTACATGAAACCGCTGGGTGAGGTCATCCGACACCATGGGATGAGGTATCATCAGTATGCGGATGATACTCAACTGTATATCTCCATCCCAGGTGAAGTAAGTGATGCAGTGACCACCCTGTCCCAGTGCCTGGGGGCTGTGAGGGCCTGGATGGGGAAAAACAGGCTTCAATTGAACCCTGGCAAGACCGAGTGGCTGTGGATCGATGGCTTAGCGTCTTCTGGGAAATTATCATCTTTGGTTCTCGATGGGGTAGCACTGCCCCATTCGGAACCGGTGCGCAACTTGGGGATCCTTCTAGACTCACAACTCCTGCTCGAAGAGCAGGTGGCAGTCGTGGCTAGGAGGGCTTTTGCACAGCCTCAGCTGCTGCGCCAGTTGCGCCCGTTCCTGGATCGCGATGCCCTCCGGACACTCATGCTCTCGTCATCTCCCATGTAGATTACTGCAATGCGCTCTACATGGGGCTACCCTTGAAGACTATCCGGAAGCTACAGCTGGTGCAGAATGTGGCCACGTGAGCAATTTTGGGTGCACCAAGATCTGCACATGTAACACCACTACTCCGCGAGCTACATTGGGTGCCGGTTTGCTTCCGGGTACAATTCAAGGTGTTGATTATCACCTTTAAAGCCCTACATGGTATGGGGCCAGAATACCTGAGGGACCGTCTTATCCCCATATTATCGACCCGCCCCACCCGATCATTCAGGGAGGGCCTGCTACGAGCCCCATCAATTAGAGTGTCACCTGATGGGATCTAGGAGACGGGCCTTCTCTGTAGTTGCTCCTACACTGTGGAACACCTTGCCCCCAGAGTTGAGACAGATCTCCTCCCTCCCGACCTTTAGGAAAGATCTGAAGACCTGGTTCTGCCGCCTGGCATGGGAAGGAGGAAGGGATAGTTCCTCATGGGGGTGGCTTGTCCCTTAATCCTAAAAAGTCCTCCCTTTATTACTCTTTTGTCCATCTGGATTTTATTTTTATAATTATTTATATTAATTGTATGAATTGATGTTTTATATTGTATGTGGGGAGTCTTTGGTGCTCTCTGAGCCTTGTTGTTTTCATGCAGAGGTTTCATTGCCAGGCTAGGCAACATCTTCAGTGCGAAAAGGGAGTGGAACTTGCTGTCTGTTTATATACCCTGGCTTGTCCTGCCTGTGTTGGTGGGGGTCTTGTACTCTCCTTGGTAGTTCCTTGATTGGGCTGTTGTGTGCTGTTTGGGTGATTGACTGAGTTAATAGTTCCTTGATTAAGGTCTATTGTGTTGTTTGATTGCTCCTCTGCTGCTAATCTTGCTGTTAATCTATGCATATCTTGTTGTTGATTGTTGTTGATCTTGAGCAGCGCCCTCCTTGTCCACGCACCAAGGCGGCCCCCTCCCGGCCCAGAAGAATTGGCCGACCAGCCAGGAGCGCCCAAGGGCCTGGCTAGTCAAGCTTCAGGGCTCTCCTTCCAGCAAGCTCAGAAGGGGCTGCCGCCTCTGACTGCTCTCCTGGCTTAGGGGGAGCAGCAACGGCTGGGGAAGGAGGCCGCACCAAGCACAGGCTGGGCCTGGGGATCAGCAGGGGATGAAAGACGGGAATCCCAACCGAAACAACGCACGTAATGAGGCAAGGGAACGCCTCCCCGCTGGGGGTCTGCCCTAGTGCAAGCGGCAGAGGCAGCCAGAGGCCCCTGTTGCTGCAGGAGCCCCAGGCCAGGAAGGCCAGCAATGGCCAGAGCCGCCCTCAGCGGGCCTCCGCCTCTGCTGTGCGGAGGGCGGGCAGAGGCAGCAGGGAGCAGACCGCACAGCCCAGGAGGCCGGCTGGTCGGTAGCTCGGGTTGCGCTGCAGGGGCCCTGCAGCTGGCGGAGCTGAGGTGCTGCTCCGCTCTGCGCAGAGCGCGCACCCAACCCACGGGCGCGGAAGACTGAGCCGCAGGGCTTCTGCAGCGCCTTTTCCGCACCAAGGAGGGGGCTCGGCCACCAGCACCAGGCAACAAGTTATGACTCACTGGGCGGGGCACAAAGTGAAAACGCAGAAATAACAACAAAGATAATACAGCAAGGAAGACAAAAGAACCGAAGGTGGCAAAACTGGGCGACCCGAGACAGACCCGCACCTCTTGCTTCCAAGGCAGGAAGGCAGGGAAAGGAGGTTGAATAAGCCCCTCCGGCGTGTTTCCTCTGGCTTGCCACTGAAGCCACTCGGCAGAGGCCGCGAGGGCAAAGGCTCCAGGGGACCAGGAAGCGGGCGCTGCTCTTCCCGGCGAGCCCCGTCGCCCGCTGGGCAAGTCTTCCTCCTCCGCTGGAGCCTGATTTGCATAGAGGTCGGGCGTTCCCGGGGAGAGCCTGCCCAGCCCGCACTCGGGCGCAACCGGAGCGGCCGGGGGAGCAGCGAATCCCGGGCGGCCGGCTGCCTCCCCACCCGGCGGGAGCGGGACAGAAAAGGGCGGGGTCTCGTCGTAGGACTGCAAGGCAAAGGCGCGGAACCGCCCGCCTCCCCAAGAGCTCCGCCCACACGGCGTCCCAGATGACCCTTAGCCTGGCCGGGCGCTCCCTGCCCCGAGCGCGGGTCGAGGCGCCTCTGGCCGTGGCACGAGAAGCCCGAGCAACTTTGAGGCGCCGCTCCACAGCTCCCCTTCACGCTTAGCCTGGCCCGGGCCGGTCACCCAGCCCGGGCGCTTGACTGGCACCAACCTGCCGGGCCGATAAGAGTCTCGCGCAGAGGCCGCGGGACTTTGCCCGGAGAGCTGGCTTTCGAGTGCCGACGACGAGCCGGCAGTGGCAAACGCCGCCGATGACGGCCCCCTCCCGCGTGGCTTTCGGCGGGGTTCGGCCCAGGGCCTCCAGACCGCCCTCGGGTCGCTGCCCGGCCAGGCCGCCGCAGCTCCCTCAGGAGCCCCGCACGGCAGCTTCCTTCCTCCCCCCCGGACTGAAGCGGCCTCCTGAACGCGGGGTCCGTGTTGAATGCCCCCCGCCCCGTCTTCGTTTGGAGTTGCTGGTCCCGGCAAGCTCCTCCCTCGCCGCGCTTCCCGGGCGCGCGCGGCTCAGGCCGATTCGGCCGCGGCTGCTCGTGGGAGCGCCGGGGCCTTCCCGCGGCCGTCAGAGGGCGAGACGAGATGGGAGGGGCCGCCACGGAGAGTCCCCCGGCGCGTCGCCCACCTGCGCTGCGCGGATCCCCCCCGTCTTCCCAACAGCCCTGCGGGGCAGGCCCCAGAGCAATCCCCTGCTCGTGTGACGCGCAACGGTCCCGCCCGCCGAGCCTCTTCCGCGAAGAGCGGCGGGCCGCGGCTGGCGTGGCTTCTCCCGGCAAGCCCCGCGGAGGCGGTGCAGGAGGCGGCGGAGACTCCGCCCGGCTGAGCCTCCAGCCTCTCGGCAGCCACTATAAAGAGGCCCCCGCGCGCGGACGGGGTTGCTTCGGCCCCATGGAGGCGCCCGGTAAGCGGTGGCTCGGGAGCGGCGAAGCTTCCCCCGCGCGAGCGGGGAGGGGGCGGGGGCGCTTCCCGGACTGCGCCTAGGGTTCCAGGCCCCCTCAGGTCCCGCGGCGGGGCGGGCGCCACTTCCTGTCCGTCATCCGTCGCGCTTAAGCGGGCTGGGCCGGGTGCGGCGTGTCGGGGCTTCTCTGCCGCTTCAAGGTCGCCTGCCGCCGCCGCGGGGAGGGGGGAGCGCCTCGCCTTTCCCTCCCCCGCTTCCTCCCGGGCCTGGGCCGGCGCGCCTGGCTGCCTGGCGAGCGCCCCCGCCGCGCGGCGCTCAGCCTTGGGCAGGCCGGCCCTGCTGGCGAGTCGCCCGGTCTCGGGGTGGGAAGGCGGCCGGTGCCACGCTTCGGCGGGCGGTGCGCGTTTCTGGCCGGCGGGAGGGAAGAGGTGCTCCGCTCGGCCGGGCAGGCCCGGGCGGCAGTCAGGATGGTCGTGCCGGAGCCGCGGGCGCGCGTCGCTTCCCGGCCCTGCCGCCCTCCTAGTTGCGCGCTTCTCTTGGCAGGTTGGGGGTGAGCGAGGAGCAGCGCCTGCGAGAAGAAGCCATGGATCTGGACCGGCTACCCCCGAGCGCCCTGTGCTTTCCCGGCTGGAACGGCCCCCCCCTGCCTTTCGCCCGGGGCGTCGGCGGGCCGGAAGAGTCTCTCGAAAGCGGCTACCTCAGCCTGCGGGGCTGCAGCCCCGAGCGGAGCGGCGAACCCGGCGGGGCCTATCCCGACCCGTGGAGTGCCCTGGAGAGGCGGCGGAAAATGGAGTTCTTCCGCAAGCTGGGCTACTCCTCGGAAGAGGTCTTGGGCGCCCTGCAGAAGCACGGCTTGGAGGCGGACACCAACACCGTCCTCGGGGAGCTGGTGAAGCACAGCGCGGCCCTGGCGGAGAGGGAACCTGCCCGGCTGCTCCAGGAGGCTGCTGAGGCCCCGCCGGTTCCGAGGGCACCTCCCGCCCCCAGCAGCCCCCCAGCACTGCCTGTGCCTCCGGAAGAGGAGGAGGGGGACCACTTGCGGCCAGTCGTGATTGATGGGAGCAACGTGGCCATGAGGTATGCCTGGTCTGTGCCTCCTCTTCCTGCGGTGGGGCGGCAGTTGGCATTGGGAAAGTTTCTGTGGCCGTTCCCTGGCAGTCCTCCTGGGCTGTATGAACTTCCCGGCAGTGTTTTTGTGACTGGTATCTTCCTCTAGCTAGCAAGCAGGCCAGGCCTCCTGAAGGCAGTTCCCGTTCGTTCTTGAAGCCAGACCTCCGACTCTCCGCTGATCAGGAGATGGCTCTCTGTGCATTGCTGGGGCAGTTCTGATCAGTGTGGCAGGGGGGCGCAAAAGTGTGCCCCACTTCTGAGCCCTGCTGCTTGCTGGGATTCAAGCACAGCCCCCCCCCCCCCCCCCGCGATCCCAGCCGGAGGCAAGTGGGATGGTAGGAGGAAGAGGCAGGCTGCTCCCTTGGCTGCCCCAGAGAGGGAACGGGCTTGGGAAGTGACAAGCTGCAAGAAATAGGTCCCCTGATGTGAGCTGCTGCAGGCACAGGTGGGAGGCCAGCTGAGGCCACCCCTCCGCCTGTCTCTTTGTGGGTTGCTGGATCGGTCCATTCCAGGTGGATTGTTCTGACCCTGCTCTGAAAATTATTTATTTATTTATTTATTACACTTATATCCCGCCCATCTCCCCCACAAGGAGGGACCCTGGGCGATTCCCCAGTGTTCTCTCTTGTGGCCTTTATGGCATACTTGAAGCTTGTTCCTTTCACAATTGGAAAGAAGGGCTAAGGGCCCAGACTAAAACCCCTTCTGGACAGAATTAAGCTCTGCGTGTCCTGTGCGAGAAGGGTCCTAGCCAACGGATGGAAGCCACCATTCATGTTTCTTCCCCGTCCATGGGGAAGCATCTTGGTTTTTAGGTGAAAGCTGCGCTTCCTAGAATGCCAGCATCTCCATCCCCCAGGATTCTAAACATGTTGGGAATCCTGTGGTGTGGAGGAGAATGCACGATACGGCAAGGATCCATGGGAATTTAGTCTGAGGGTAAGCTCAGTTAGTGGAGATGAGAGTGGCTCCATCGCTCACACACAGAGAATTTGTGCTGGAGGATGTTTGAAGATGTTCAGGAAGATGTTATTCCCACCCACCCCTTTCCCTAGCGGCATGAGCTGGGTTAACCGCTGAGCCCTGGATATTTATTTATGCTGGAATAAGGCCTGAATGCTCCCAAAAAGCTTCCTTCCATTGCCGACTAACACTGTGATACCGGGTGGGGGGGTGGGGGGGGCTGCAGAAACCTGGACAACCACCAGATGGCAGGAAAAAGATAAAGCCCTATTTCTTGGTCTGGTAGCCCTGCGAGGTGGGGAGGGGTGAGCCATAGCTGCTGGCTTCTGCCCTTCCCTTGTGCCGTTTGAGATAAAGAGATTGCTCTCTGGCTGTAAATGCAGGCCAGAGGGCACTTTCTGCTGAAAGGGAGGTGGGGGAGTGGGGTCTCCGCCCTCCTGCGCTGTGCCTGGAGCAGAGCTGGCGTTTCTGAGCAATCTGCTGTTTTGTCTGGCAGTCTCTTTTCAAGAAAAAAACGGAGGGGTTTTTTTAAGGACTGCTTCCTGCATGAGTGGAGTGACAGTCTGTTCCTCATTGATTCACCCTTGCCTGGATAATACTGGATAATAATTGCAAGTTTATGCAAATCTTGGAGGGGTGTGTGGAGTAGAATCGGTCCCTGACTTCCTTCTAAGGGAATTTCTCACATCTGTTGCCACATCGGCCCATTTCTCTTCATCTGAGGATGGCAAAACGTTAGGGGAGATCCGTCTCCCTATTCCTGCTGGTGTCCGGGAGGACTTGCTGCTCACTCTGCGTGGCGCTTTAATGGCACCTCCCCCCTTTCAGAGTGTTGAGGGGCAGAAGGGCATGGATTGCCAGGGAGCTTTGGGGAGGGGGGCGTTTCAGGAAAAGAAATGGCGGGGGCCGACTTCAGCACTGCTTGGATAGCGCTTTTCCTAGTGTTGGACCCACCCAGGAAGCGAGAGCGGCAACCCCACCAGCGGCCCACCCACTGAGAAGAGCAAGCCCCGGGGTGGGGGAGTGCCAGCCTTGCCGTTTATTCCACTTGATCTGTGTGAACTTTGGAAATTAAGCTGCCTGGTGCTGGGAGACGGAGAGCAGTTGGCATTAAACATTCACCCAGTGGCGCGGGGAGGAAGGGCTGTATTGGTTGCCCTAAAATGGCTGTGCCCCAGAGTTCAGCTTCCCCTGCCCCACGTCCCTCTCCACCTCTGAGTGGAGCCAGGAGGCGATGAGTGGGTGTTTCAAAGAAACCAGTTTGTTTCTCTGCAAGTTTTACTTCCTAACTCAAGAGCATTTCCTGATCTAGACCACGGGAAGCTTCCTCTCCTGCTCATCAGGCTAGTGAGGTTCAGCTCCGTCCTGCCTTGTGGCTGAAGGATCGAGTCTGGTAGCCAGTGCCTCACGGCTGCAAAACTCCCCTTGCTTCGCCAAATCTACGTCGCAATGCAGGGGGGTGCCCTTCTAAAGCTCAGCAGCCCCCCCCCATGCCAAGGGCCCCTTTCCGGAGGTCCCAAATTGCATCCATTGCATCCGCGGCAGCTGTAGTCGAAAAGGAGTTGGGCCCCCTGGAGGGACACTCCCGGGGCCCAGGGACTAGCTGTGGGGAAGGCAGCTTCCTGTCCTCTCGTTCCTGGTAATGGTTACTTACCGCTGGGACAGTCCCAGATTTGCTAAGCTGCGGGGCGTGAGGAGCTTCAGCTGCTCAGCGCACAGCATTACCAGGCCCAGGAGGAAGGGCGTTGGGGGGAGAACCCTCCCTTCCCTGCTGAAAGGGAGGAAAGGGCTGAAAAACCGAAGGGGAAGGTGGGGGGAGAGGCTGCCAGCCTGCTCTGCCCTCATCTCAGCTTACATTGGGGGGGGGGTCTCCTGCATAGCCTGCTTGAATATTACATTCAATGTATTCAATATGACTTGTAGTTATATTTGTTTTACTTATTTAAAGAACTTATATGGCCACACATTGATCCTAGGTGGCTCACCACAAGCAATAAAAACTGATATAAAAACAGATCTTACCCTTCCCACCAGGCATCCTACTGACCCCCCAGACTCAAACCCCTCCTAGCCCAATGTTGGGGGGAAGAGCCAGGTCTTGACAGCCTTCCGGAAGACTAAAACATTACACCCCGCCCCCCAAATCTCAGGTGGGAGGCTATTCCAAAGGGCCAGGCAGCTATCGAGAAGGTCTCAACAGATGATAACGTTTGCGGAAAGGACCAGAGGCGTGCCCACCCCATCTGATCTAGTGGGATGGCAGATACCCTCTGGGAGAGGCGGTCCTGCAAGTAACCTGGCCCTGTGCCATGTAGGGCTTTAAAGGTGATAACCAGCACCTCGAATCACACCCGGAAAGCAGCTGGGAGCCAGTGCAGCTCACGCAGCAGTGATGTAATGTGGGCGAACCGTGGAGTGCCCAGAACTGCACATGCTGCTGCATCCTGGACCAGCTGCAGGTTCTGGGTGGTCTTCAAAGGCAGCCCCATGTAGAGCGCATTGCAGTAGTCCAATTGAGAAGTGACTAGGGCAGGAGTGACTGCAAGCAAAGCCTCCCAGTGTTGCCATAGGGGTTTTCAATAGGAATTGCGTGCTTTGTGTTGTGTGAGAAGGAGGGTGCTTTTTTTGCTGCCAAGAGGGTGGCGGGGCATGTGATAAGATAACAAGATAAGAAGGGTAATGGGGGAGGGGGGAGGTTAGGCCAGGAAAGGGCCTCTTCCCTTTGATGAAGCTGCAAGGGGATTTGCACTGTGACCATGAGGAGCCTTTGGCTGGGCCCCTGAGAGCCCCACGGGGGCTGGGGTTGCGCAAGGTTGGTTCTCCCCACAGGAGCTTGCTTTAAAGAGAGGGGATCCGTGCTTAGAGAAAGCCCTTCTGGCTCCCTGCTGTAAATGAACTTGTAAGACCTGGCTCTGTGTGAACCTGCATAACCTGAGCATTTGGTTACAAAAACCAAGTTAAGAGAGGAGCTCCCTTCCTGGTGGCACAGGTCAGAGCCAGTGTTCCTCCTTGAAAAGGGGGGTCAGGGAAAAGTTCCCCCTTGCCAGGCCCAGTTCTTGTGCCAGCTCCATCAGCTTGCAGCCGTCCCTTCTGCAGTCCGCAGCTTTCCTTGCTCCACTGCTTTGGCCACCTCATCGGTGTCGGCGTTGAACATCAGCTCCCCCATTTCCAGATAACGGACCTGAGCAGGAAGAGCGTGCAAGGGGTGGCCGGAAGAGGAGGGCCCTGGAGGGTGGCAGCTTTTGGAGGCAGTGCAGGGAAGAACCTGCTGCAGCTGGGCCTAGTCCTGTCAAACTGCGTAACCAACAACTTGTTTTGTATCTTCGGGTAAACTCGCATTTCAGAGGAGCTATTTATTTTTTAAATTGCAATGTCCTTGTTTTCAGGCAGTTCTCCAGGAGATAGAAGACCAAGTTCTTGTTTAAGAGGGCCGTTTAGTGTTTGACTTCCGAAACTGAAACTACACAATACCAAGGACTTGCACTGTCGTGCTTAAGTGGGTAGAAACTATGGGATGTGGTGGGGCTTTTGGGTTCCCTTGCCTTTGGCAGAGGTGGACATGGCATCTCCCGTGCAAAAGAGGGTCTTCGGGTCGCCGTGGAGAATTTGGAGGTGCCTGGCTGTGAGTCTTTAGCCCTTTCCCAAGCATTTAGCAATGGTGCTGAGGAAAGAAGTGTATTTGCTTGGAGGGAAGGTCAGTTTCATGATACATATGTATATACCCAGCACAATATTTTCTTTTGGAGTAAGTAACATGATGGAAAACATAAAAAGGAGTGAGAAATAAGTGAGCAAGGAGATAAAGAGAAAAAAGGGAGGAAACAAAACTGCTCTACATCAACACCATCCAATGTACTGTTCCATTTCTCTCTGTTCTTGTTTCCCCGTGCCAGTACACCACTCGGTACCTTGCCGTTCGCTCCTTGCACTTCTCACCTCTTTCCTTTTGAGAATCTCACCACCTCGGTCCAGCCACTGCTTTCCCCTTTCTCAGGATACTGGCTCTTCCTTCAGATTTAGGATTCCCTTACCAACTTTGCTCAGACTGAAGAAGCTCCTTGGATAAGGAGCGAAACGTTTCCACTGAGAAAATAGAAATCCAGTTGACATGATTCAAGCTACAGACAATTCCACCTGGATGACTGAGAACCTTCATAGACATATCTTCCTTCAGATACTTGTTTTGAAGTTTGATCTTTACTCCTCCTCCTCTATGTGATCAGACTGACTCAACACATTCCCTTCATTCTGGTCACTCACTTTGGAAGCACCCCAGTTGGTTCAACTTTCATTATTTCCCCTGAGATATGCAACTCTCACTTCTGTATAACAAAATGGGCAGAGGCACTCCTTTATACATAATCGTTGTTCACTTACTTTGAGAAACGTAATAAGGCCACTAACTTTCTACTCACATTTGCACATCTTAAATGTCTCCATTTTCCCATCCTAAGCAAACACTCTGCTGAGGTAAACAAATTCATCTAATTTCTCACTATGTATAGCCTGCAATTGTTAATTCCATTTTTCCTGTCAAACACAAATTACTGTGGTCTTTCTCTGTATTAGTTTTTGGATCCATATTCTTCATTGCATCATACAAACTATGTAACATTTGCTGCAAATCATTCAGGCTCTCAGCCCAGAAAACCACTTTTCCAGCATAGAAAAATATATCCCTACCTAACACACCTCCAAAGCCACCACAAGCATGCCTTTCACACTTTATCCATAAATACAGTAAAAATCCTGCTTCCTTGTCTCACTCCCTGCCCAGTGCTGAGCCACTTCCGCTGAATCTCAGGCACGCTTTGCTTCCATCACGTCCTGCTCTTGCTGCATTCCACAAGCAAGCTTCGCCTCCATATTCTCCTAAAACATCTCGTAATACAAGCCTATTGGTTACATTACTCCTGCTCTAAATCATAATCAGAAGTACAATAAGCTTGCTTTCTGGCATTCACACATTTCTCAGTGACCTGCTAAAGGGCAAAAGGGTGGTCTGCATACCCCAATCCTAGCAGACACCTGCCGTGGGCCTCCCCATCAGCCTCCCCGATAGGGGAGATGGGCAGTAATATAAATAAATAAATAAATTTAGCGGGGGCCCATCTCCAGGGAGAGGGGGCCGATCCCTCCAGCACAAAGAGGTGGCCTTGGCGGGAGAGCCACACTCTTGAGGGGCAGTGGTGGGCACCTAACGTGTACTTGTCTGTAGCTTGAATCATGTCAACTGGATTTCTATTTTCTTAGTGGAAACGTTTCGCTCCTTATCCAAGGAGCTTCTTCAGTCTGAGCAAAGTTGGTAAGGGAATCCTAAATATGTTCCTAGGTAGCTGTGTGACCTTACACCTGGGGCTAGGTCATGGTTATATTGAGATGTAATTTTTAAGTCCTTTTATCATCTAATGGAGGGTCGTTAAAATCACCATGCTGCTGTTGAGCTTCTGAAATGGTCTTAATCTTCCTAGGCACAGAAGACAACACGGGGAGGAAGATGGGGGAGAGTTTGTGCCTGAGGCCCCCACCTCTATTCAAGGAAGGAAGGGGTCAAGGAATCCATTTATGCCAACTTGGAAAATCCTTCCTTGAATAGAGGTGGGGGCCTCAGGCACAAACTCTCCCCCATCTTCCTCCCCGTGTTGTCTTCTGTGCCTAGGAAGATTAAGACCATTTCAGAAGCTCAACAGCAGCATGGTGATTTTAACGACCCTCCATTAGATGATAAAAGGACTTAAAAATTACATCTCAATATAACCATGACCTAGCCCCAGGTGTAAGGTCACACAGCTACCTAGGAACATATTTAGGATTCCCTTACCAACTTTGCTCAGACTGAAGAAGCTCCTTGGATAAGGAGCGAAACGTTTCCACTAAGAAAATAGAAATCCAGTTGACATGATTCAAGCTACAGACAATTCCACCTGGATGACTGAGAACCTTCATAGACTAACGTGTACTTGTGTGAACAGGGTCAGGCGTCCAAGAAGGAACTTGGGTTGTTGGCTGGGAAGAGAGGCGGGAAGCAGAAAGCCGCAGGAGAAAGGCACTGGGGAAGGAGGTGGGTGCCTCCAGCACATCTGCAAGTCAGGCCAGGGAGGAAGGAGGGGTTGGCAGAACACCCCCTCCCGGCGGAAGAGGAGCCGGGGGAGTGGGGCAGGGGCACGGCAGGCAAGGCAGGCGAGGAAGGACCAGTGATCTTCCCTGCAGGTTTCTCGTCCATCTGAAACAATCAGAGGCAGTTTTCTGCATTATTGGATGAGTTTGGCCCAGGATCTCTTTGCACCCCTGAGCCAACTTGACTTGGTTCTGAATAGCAGAAGGGCAGCGAAGTAGCCAAGTGAGAATCTTTGGAAGAGCTCCCCCTGCCCACAGGCTGCACGTGGTCTCTTGTGCGCCAGTGGGACGCGTGCTCTGAACTACTACTCCTCCTCCGTTTGCAGTCACGGAGACAAAGACACCTTCTCCTGCCGAGGCATCCTGCTGGCTGTGAGCTGGTTTCTTGACCGGGGACATAAGGACGTCACGGTCTTCGTCCCGTCTTGGAGAAAAGAGCAGCCGCGGTCTGATGTTGCCATTGCAGGTAAAAATGCTGACTTGGGGCAGACGTCAATCCTGCATCGACTCGGGTCAGTGGTCGGGCCCGTGTGCTCCTTCCTTGGGGGGGGGGATGCTCGGCTGAGCACGTGACGTACCCCTCCCCATCCCTCTGGTGGGGCTTCTGCTCCTCGGCTGCTCTGGTGGGTCGCTTCCCTTATTTTGCTGCTGGCTGATGCACCAGGAAGACGTCTGGTGGATTCAAGAAGACAACCCTCTTTCCAGAAATCTATCCAGAATCACCTGAATGTTTTACAGGTGTGCTGCAGGAGGGGGAGGAGGGACATCTGCGCAAACAAGAAAGGAAGTGATTTGGCAGACAGCTTACCTAGGTCAGCCAATGGCCGGCCTCTCCGCCAAGGTGGTATCTCTGGAGCACCACCTTGGTTTGCTTGATCTTTCTTCTGTAAGTGGCAGCCTCTCATTCCCTGAGTGGGAATGACTTCTTCACCTCTTGCTGCAGACCAGCACATCCTCCATGACCTTGAGAAGAAGAGCATCCTTGTCTTCACTCCTTCCCGGCGGGTGGGACGCAAGCGGGTGGTCTGCTACGACGACCGCTTCATTGTGAAGCTGGCCCATGAGTCGGACGGCATTGTGGTTTCAAACGATGTCTACCGGGATCTGCAAGCAGAACGGCCGGAGTGGAAGAAGTTCATTGAGGAACGCTTGCTAATGTATTCATTTGTCAATGACAAGTAAGTTCTTTGGCACTGGGGAGGGCTGGACGTTGAACATGAGGCTACCCGGGATTCTGGGGGGCGAGGAGCAGCCCCCAAGGTTACAGCTGAGAATTCTGGGACTTGAAGTTCCTGGTTGGGAAGCACTCTTCTAACACGCAGCCCACCTGCGTCATCTGTTTGAGCCAGGGAACGGGCACGCTGCCCTGCAAAGTCTTCTGAGTCTCTGCTGAGCTGCCCAGCCCCATCAGCCGTTGCTACCCCTCTAGCGAGCCTTTCAGGAGGGGCTGGAGTTGCCAGGACTCCGGGCATTACGACGGCCCGCCTGTTGCCCTGGCAGATGGCCGGGCTGGGCCTGGTCTCATGACCTGCAGGTCCTGATGGAGGTGGTATCCCTCCTCTCCAGGTTCATGCCTCCCGATGACCCCTTGGGGCGCCACGGACCCAGCCTGGGTAATTTTCTGAGGAAGACGCCAGCGGCGCCTGAACAGAAGAAGCAGCAGTGCCCTTATGGTAAGGCTGGTGCCCCGCTCAGGACGGAGCAGCTTGAAGCGGCTGGGCTGTGGACGCCTGCCTCACAGTTTGCCTCTCTCTCCACAGGCAAGAAGTGCACGTACGGAATCAAGTGCAAGTTCTACCACCCTGGGCGGCTGCGCCAGCTGCAGCGCTCAGTCGCCGATGTGCTCCGGGACAACGCCAAGCTCTCCCCCGCCCGGGGCGCACCGGCTGCCGAGGAGGAGGGGGGGGGTTGGAGATCCTCCCGTGGAGACGTCTGGGGCTCTGCACCCGCAGAGGGGGAGAACGTCGCCTTGCAGAAGGCCTTGGCTGAGAAGACCAGCTCCACCCGTAAAGCCAGGCACAGCGACGTGCCACCCCTCTTCCTCAACGGGGGTGCCCGCGGAGTCCCCACCGGGAAGAGTCTCAGCTACAGGAGCCCAGGTCAGTACCAGCTGCCTCCCGGGGACACCCTCGCCCACGTCTCTCAAGATCACCTCGACTCGGGCATCGGCTCCCTGGAAAGCCAGCTCTCGGAGATGTGGCCCAGCCCCCCAGCCAGCCACGTCAAGGGGGCCCAGGGGGCCCAGCGAGGGCTGCTGGGCGGGGGCAGCTGCAGTGGGCAGGGGCCTGCCTATCAGGTCGCTCCTGGCCCTGAACCCAGGAGTTGTTACGGGCAGTACCTGCCGCAGAGCTTCCTGCCGTACGGCGCAGAAGCGCCCCCTTCTGGCCAGGTTGCTCCTCGCTCCTTCCCTGGGTACGGTGTGGCCGACTCCTCTCCGGGCCCTGGACAAGAGTACTGGTCTGAGCCGTATCATCTGGGGCCTGCGGTGCGCCAAGACCTGCCGAGGGCTCGCTGCCTGGCCTACAAGGACCCCTCGTGCCATTGGGCCACCCCTGACGGTTTCGCAGAAGAGCGCGCAAACGTGCACGTCAAGCTTTGTGGGATCTTCCACCCTCACCTGGTGGATGCCGTGATGAGCCGCTTCCCACAGCTCTTGGACCCGCAGCAGCTGGCTGCCGAAATCCTCACATACAAGTCCCAGCATCCCGGGGTGTGATGCCGCCAGAGGAGGGAAGCCCAACTCTGGGGGCAGGGGTGGAACGTCCTTCTCTGCCCACAGTTAGAGACCTTCATCATGCAGCCGTCGCTCACAGAGGGCAGGCATCAGGCTTGTTGGCAGCTCAGGTGGGATGAAAAGGCTGCCTCAAGCAATCCAAGAAAGTGCCCCAGGAGCCATAATGCTGAGCCATCTTTCTCATGCCGCACGAAGGCGCTCCGGTGTTCTTTCCGCAGCACCGGCTGCCCAGTCTGCTTGTTGGCACCAAGCTGCTTTGACCCGGGATGGTTTGTGCCAGGCAGAATGCAGGCAGCAGCTCAGAAGGGGCACTCTGCCCTGCTGGCACTAAGCGTGTCTCTCCCTCCTGGCAGCGGCTGCTGAGAAGAGTCCCGCCTTGGGTCGATACAGGGAGGAACAACGGAGCAAGGTCCCAGACTTTTGGCCATGGGACACAGCTGGAATTGGAGAGGGCCCTGAGGGAGGAAAAGGCGTCGTGGCCATTCCCCAAACGGCCGCCAGGGAACACGGCCAGTCACAAAACAAGTTGGAGGGAGGAAAGAGGTCCGGGGCACCCCGCAGACTCCATTGTGGAGGAGCAAACCGAGCCAGACTTGCAGTCCTGCCAGCGCTGCTTCCGGGTGGCCTGGAAACCCCTCCTTGCTTCAGCCAGTGGCAGGCACAGCCCGGAGGGACATGGCAGCGGTCTCTCTTCATTACCTCGCATGGCCTGTGGTGGGGAAAACGCTTCTGGGGTCCGTCACTCAGGTTGGGATACTGTTCTCTCCACCCCAAGAGCACAAGGACGACTGTCCAGAGGGGTGGAAACTGACGGGTGGGGAGGGGATTCTGGAGGGCTTCCAACTCCTCTGCTGGTTTGGTTGTCCCAGTGGTCTCCTTTCCCTTGGAACATGTTATTCTGTGTTCTTGGATTGCGAAGCATAACATTTCATTTTGAGCCAGAATTCAGCTGTCATTTGACCTCCCCAAAGATCTGAAAATATCTGCCTAAGGCCTTCCGGTCATTTCCCCTCTCCTGGAACAAGCCATGAGGCTGCTCTGCACCCATCCTCCCTCCTCTGCTGCTGACGTTGGCAAGCAAGCAGGCAAGCCGAGGGATGGATTGGGCTGCCTGTGCCCCAGCATGCCGGGCACCCCTGAGCGTTGGGCGCTACCCGCCCGAGCTCGGAGGGTCGCGGCTTCTGCCCTGAGATGGAGCGGCAGTTCTGAAGATGCTCTGTGGGCATCTTAGCAATGTTAGTTAGAAAAGGCAGTTTGTAACTTAAACAGTCACAGATCCCAAGACTAACTGCAAAACTCGTTAATGTGAAACCAGGTGGCTTTCTAGAAAAGGCACTTGCTTGATCTGACTTTTGAGATTTTGGGGGATCTCTTGGCGCCAGGTGTGTTGGGCAACTTGCTTGCTTCTGACAGCTCAGAAGACACTCTGACACTCCACTCCTTCCTCAGTGGCTGTAGAAAGGCCCACCTGAAACTGCGGGGAGACTATGTTTAGCTTATCCTTTTCTAATGGCTCAGTCTTGATGATTGGTAAGTCCAATATTAACCGTTACAGATACTTTCGGTAATGAATTTGCAACAATTGTTCCTGGTTCCTGCCCTTTTCAGAGTACGTGCAATTCACTTGCAGGACAGAGCAATTGACCAGTTGATGCACGTTGCATCTTCCTCTTCAGTGGTTCTTTGAGTGGTTGATGCTGGTCATCCCGGGGGCAGCTGCCTGGGGGAGCAGCGGGGCAGAAGCCCACCAGGCCCTGCTCCGCTCCTCCCAAGCGCCCTGGAGATTGGCCAGCCAGGCCAGCACCGTGTGCTGCAGAGACCATGTGGCCAAAGAAAACCTGTGGACTTGGTTAATTACGATCCATCACAGAAATGTGGTGTTTCATGTTGGTAAGCAAAATGCTTCTTAGTAATCATTTATAATCTTATAACTTTGCACACTTGTAAATTACAAGATATGTGGTTTTTAATGAAATGCTATTGTGAACTGAGGCTGCTTTGGTGATGGTTGGTCTTGTTTTATTCTGCCCTAGGCAGAGTTACAGTAAAGTAAAAAAATAAACCAGCCTTGAACCTTGGAACCAGCTGCCTCTCTTTTCTTCAAACCTAAAAGTCATCTCTCTCTCTAAAGCAACAGTGACAGTTATACAAATAAAAGCTCTGGATGCTAAATCTGCTCTTGGCTGTTGTCCTTTCGTGCTGCTGCTACAAGCAGGTTTGTCCTTCTCAAAGCAGAGGAGTTGGGGCAGCATCCCCTGCGGCGGGGGGGGGGGGGGGAGAAGTGCTCTTCCTCTGGCGGGCTTGCTCCCTGGGGGCCTCGGAAGAACAGCCACAGAATGCCAGCAAGGCAGGATGGCAAGAGGGACGTTTCTCCCCTCCAGGCTGGCTGTGCTGGGGTCAAGCCCGTCTCTGGGTACCTGAGTGGGTCTGTATCCTTCCCAGGGACATGAGGGAGACTGGAAGAGCAGCTATGTGACCTGAAGCTTTGAGCATTTTCTCTCCTGTGGCCACTCTAATTTAGGAATAGGCAACCCAGCTCCCTCTGCAAAGCAGCTCACAGTTCCTTTGCTGCTTGTGGAAGGAAAAACAGAGATGACAAAGAGATGCTTAGGAGTAGCGATGCACATAACTGGAGGACGAGTCTAATCATGAATGCGCAAGAGGCTGACCCAGTGGGGGCTCACGGTCACCAATCTCCTGAGAGAAAAAGACACCTGAACTGAATGGTGCTGCCTGGAACTTGGAGAAAGCGCCGTGCGGTGCTCCGGGCAGCTCCAAAGACTTCAAAGTGAACACCTGGGAGGGAGACGATTTCCCGGCAACCTTTCCAAACTCTGGACTCGGCCGCTGGAAAGGAAACCCGCGGCAGCCTCGGGGGTTTTCCGCCGCGTCTGCTCGTCCGTTGCGCATCCACCGACCCAGAAGGAGCCCGGCACGGGGGCGCCCGGCTGGGCACTCCCCAAGCGCTACTCCTCTGGCGACTGCCAGGCCGCGTAGTGCTAGATAAAGCCAATTCAGGGTTGCGGTTGCTGTGAGATCATTCGGGGAGTTCCCGTGCCCGCACCCCCGCCAGCCAAGGCCGGCCCGCGCCCGACACGAGGCCGGAGCCCGGGAGCCGCGTGTGCGGAAGTTATGTGCATCGCTACTCCTCAAAAGCCGCGCCCGCCCGGCAGACGCTCGAATGGCCAAAGCCATCGGGACTCCCGGTCCTTCTCCTCGAGGGGCGGGGAGGCGCGGCGCGTGGGAAGGTACGGGCCCCCCAACTCCTCGAGCGCGGCGGCGGCGGCGCCTGCCAGGGGCTTTCCCCGCAGCAGAAGCGCTTCCTGCCGGCGAGGCGCCTTCCGCGGCCGCCGGCGGAAATGGGAAGGCGTTTGTGGGAGGAGCGGCCTGACCGGCGGGCGGGCAACTACCACCGGCTTGGCCGGACCCCGCCGAGAGGGCCTGTGGGGGCCGCGCGTTCTACAAGTTGAGGCTTATTTAGAAGACCATGGTTAAAATAGTGTTTGAACCCAGTCAGAAAGAACCAAGACCACAGTGGGACTTCTGTTTCCTTCCTCCGTAAAAATTAACCTGGTTCCCTCCTAGCCCCAGTATACCCAAAGCATCTGAAGGGCGCACTCGCCAGCCTCTGATTACCATTTGCTGTTGCCCTTGCAGCCATCCTAATCCTCGCCTTCCGAGTATTTCAGCCTGTTTCCTGTTCTGCCGTGGGAGCACCACCGCTTGTTGTGGCCTGAGGTGTCTCTTCCCTTCCTCCTGTCTGTCAAGCTAGAACTTACGGCCAGTGTGTGGCATGAGGGGCCTTGCATCCTTGCCAGAGATGCAACCTGTTTTCTGACTCCCTCCCTCAATGCGGGATTGGCCTTTGGACGTCATCAGTGGTGGATTCAGCAGCAGAGTAGTGGGGTGATTATGTGCCAACCTGCTCCTTCAGGCCTTCCAACAGTGCCCCCATGCCACTGTAACTGAGTCCCTCCCCTTGGCTGCTGGTCATCCTCTTCTTCTCTTTCCTCCCACTTTTCCCAGCATCAGAGCTTTTTTCAGAGAGCTCAGACTTTGCATAGTGTGTCCAAAGCAGGATACTCGGAGCCTGGTCATTTGTGCCTCTGGGTTGATTTGTTCAACGATCCACTGGTTTGTTTTCTTGACTGTCTACGGCATAGCTTTCCAAAGTGTGTGTCGCAACACACTACTGTGTCGCCTGTGATGTCCTGGTGTGTCACGCAAAAAACCCGGAAGTGCTGATGGGGGAACTGAAAGAAGCGGCACTCCCGCCAATCAGCGCCGCCGCTGCAGCGGTGCTGATTGGCGGGGGTGCCGCTTCTTTCGGTTCCCCCCATCGCTTCCGGGTTTTTTGCGTGACACACCAGGACACCGCAGGCCGCGCCTCCTCCGCCACCGTTGGTGTGTGTTGCCAACATGAAAAGTTTGGAAAGCTCTGGTCTACGGTATTGTCAGGAGACTTCTCCAACACGCAAGTTCAAAGGTGTCAATACTCTTCCTATCTCGCCTCTTACTCTGAATGATGCACCTCCAGACTTCCACAGCCACTGCACCCAGGCCTCACCTTGTTTTGTAGATCACTTTGAATCTGTTGGGCTCTTTGTATCTGGGTCCTGGCTGCAGAGTGTTGATGCCACCTAGTCATCGTAGCACAGACCAATAGGATTCCCTCTTCCTGAAGAACCCTACCAGATGAGCTTGGGCTGTACCCACTTGCGTTAACACCTTCACGGTGCCCCTCTCAGTGATTAATATGGAACCGTTTCTCAGGGTCTGGCACTCATAAAATTGGACAACTGCGGAGGGTGCTTTTGGCTGCTCAACCACTAGCATTCCTCAGACCATACATCAAATTGTGTTAGATCCAATAGGGACGTTGCAATTTGGCTGTCCATGGCTACAACCTTCTAGTAACAAGTGGCTAACCCAGGATTCACTGCACCTGTTTTTTCTTTGTAGGAATGGGTGTTTCCTAGATAGCCTGCACCTTAGCTTCTGGAGGTTATTTATTTAGAGGTTATTCTCTTCGATTGGTTATTTAGTTCCATGACCCACCCAGTGTCCCAAATGAATTATGTAATTCAGGCCAATTTGGCATTTCTTGGCCTAGACAGTGAGTTCAGGCTCCTTGATATGTCAGAACACCACTTCCAAATGTTCCAGTGCTCCTCCCGGGTGGTGGGAAAAATGGTCATAGCACTTGAATACATCATGGTAAAATCATTAAAATCCCCAAGCAGCTCATCAGTCAGTCTTTGGAAGGTTGCAGAAGCATTCCAACGACCAACTGGGAGGGTATTAAATTCGAATCATCCATGCTGGGTGGGAGATGCAGACCTTTCCTCCTCTCTTGCTGCCTGTGGCACCTGCCAGTATCCTTTGGTCAGGCCCAGGGTGGAAATGCATTTGGCTCCTTGCAACCACTCCAGCAAGACGTGGGCTTCTGGTTTTGATTTTGCTCCCTGTATTTCCCTGTGGTCCACAGAGAAATAGACTTCTCTTCCAGGCTTGGAGAACAGGATGACTAGAGACACTTGGATTGCCCGCATTGTCTGCCTTTCTTGAGCTCCTTTTCAATGGCTTGGCTTTGCCATGGGGCTGCCAAGTAATTTCACTGATGTGTCAGCTTACTCTCCCCGTGGCTGTGGTATGGGCGGCCAGGTTAGTAAGTCCCGGCACGCGGTTAACAGTTCGGAATTTTCTGACAACTACCCTTCTCTCTCGTCAGAGTAAGAGTCTACCCTGCTGGACTCCGCCCTGGGCTAAACTCCCAAACAAATTTAATCAGGAACTCCCATGCAGGTGTCCATGTGGTACATAGTTCACCCGTCCTGACTTCTCTTTAATGCGGTGGTGACCCTCCCAGGCTACCTTGTTGGTGCATACCAGTGAAACCACCAATACATGATCTCCTGGCTTCAAGGTGTGTTCCCTGGCATGCAAATTATTATTATTATTATTATTATTTAAATTTGTATTACCGCCCATCTCCTCCAACCAGGGAACTCTGGGCGGTTCACAACAAATTATACCAGATCTCTCAGATTTTTGTGGGCAAAGGACTCACTTTTTTAAGGTGTCGGCAGCTTCTCTACGAAGTCCAAGATATCTGGATACCCGAGAGAGCACTCATCTCCAATTGTTTCTGCCCACCTGGTACGTTCCGGTGAAATGGGTGCGCCCCAGGCCCCTTCCATTAAATGCGGCCATCTTATGGACCGAGAAAGCAGGCCTTCTCTGTTGCAGCCCCACCCCCTGGACCAGCATCCCCCAGAGATAAGGACGGCGCCCTCTCACCTGGGGTTCTGGAAAGCTCTGAAAACCTGGCTCTGGTCCCAGGCCTGGGTTGATGTTTATTTGAATGGCCCGTTTTGTTTTGTTGATTTTGCTGTCTTAGATTATTTTAGTCTGGGCTGTCCGTCTAATGTTCTTAGCTGTTGTGTGTTTTTACTCTTTACACCGCCCAGAGTCCTTTGGAGTTGGGCAGCCAGTAAATTTAAATGACTGACTGACTGACTGACTGACTGACTGACTGAATGTTTCCCCCTGGAGGACTTTCCTCCCCTCCTACTGATAATGTACCAGCAATCACAAATTGGGGTGGGGCACAGCCCACTAAGCAAGTAAGAGCTGTGGCAACATCAAGTCCCAGCTGTTCCACTGAACTCCCCCACTCTGCCGGTTGTTCATTGACGGTAGGGAGCGGATATGAAATATTCCATGTCCCTCATCCCTGACAAGAAAACACTTGCAGCATCTGTCAGGATTTCCAACAGAGCGGCCAACGGAACTTGGCAAAAATATCCCGACTTGGCTATCAGCAGTGATCCAGCTTGGAACGACTGTTGGATGGAGTTCCCCTGCCAGGCGAGCTGTGAAGGTGCCTTTGCCTGGTCCTTGCTGTTCTCCACCCACTGGCAAGCATCAAAAGATTTGACCGCATGCTGGAAATTCGTATCTCCAGATGAGCTGCTGGGAGTATTGGACTGATTGATTGTGGCAGAAGGCACTTTAACCAATGAGCCTGTTCCTCTGTCTCCAGCTCGTGTTTCTGCTGGCCCCAATTCTCTTCTTTTTAATTCTGTGTGAACTCGGACGTCCAATTCCTTTATCTCAAGGGGCCCCTTCAGGGTGACTGGAGCAGCTGCTCTGGCCTCTGGCACAATCGTCTTGCGGTCTGACATGTCTGAGATGTTTTCTACCGTTGAGAAGGCAAAGTTGCCTTCCGCTCCTCAACAGCATGCACATTAACCTAATATCCTGTTGAGCGTCCAAGTTAGAAAATCATTTAGGAAAAAGAAGAAGGAACAATATTGCCCATCTACCTGTCCCACGTCAGGCACCTGCCTGCATGCCAGGCATGAAACTGCAGCAGCTTAAAAAAAAAAGTCTGGAAAGAAGAAAAATAATATTTTACTCTGGGCTGCCCCCTGGTGACCATTTATCCCCACTGCCCCCCCCCCCAGCAGGCCGTAAGGTGGGAGGAAGGCTGGAGGGAGCTCTCCCACCTGCCTTCCCAGAAGCCCGCCAGGTCCACGAGAGCAACCCCCTGCCCCAGGGAGCGGCTGGAGACGCCCTGCTGCCCTCTTGTTCGGAGGGCGCCTGGCCTGCCCCCCCCCCCGCCCCGCCGGGTGAGAAAGAGGGATCTCGGAAGGCAGGCAGGTGAGCAGGGCCCCCTCCTGGCTTTCTAGCTTAAGAGGCACGGGAACTGGATGATTCGCCCCGACCCTCCCTCCTGGGGAGGCAGCCCTGTCTCACTGTTTGTTTGTTTTTTAAATAATTTCGATTTTGTTTTTTAAAAAAGAAAAAATATTAACTTTAAATATTAAAATGCCTACATTGAATGTTGAACAACATAAATTGCACAGCTGCCCAGATTCCAGTCAGCCACTTACAAATGAGTTAAAGATGATCCAAAAAGAACATGCAAGTGTTCTGGGCAAGGTGGCCCTCACCTGCCACAAATAAAGAGCTGTCAAAATCGCCAGAAAGTCCCAAAGGTTGTTAGAAAACCCAAGGAGATTCTAAAGAAACATTATTACATTTGAACCCATCCCAAAGTAAGAGTAAAGGCTGAACTCCCAACTTCCTAAGTTGTCCAGAGAATTAGAAACACTTGGAATCACCCAGAAAACAGAAATCTGAACAGCCACAATTTCCCAGCTGAGCGTTCCATCTATTTCTGCATGAAGACGACCCTGAAGCCAAACGATCCTTCCACTTCCTGGAGATTCTAAATGTCAAAGGCTGCAGAAAAGAATGGCAGCCCGTTGCTTTCCCAGCCTCGATACACAGACTTCAGGTCCACAAAGCTAAGCCAAACTGGTAACTAAGCAATGAGTCGTAGGCATTTAACTCAGGTGCTTAAGCCTACCCTATCAAGGAGCCAGATTTTTAAGAACCATTTGTTTCGGCAGGACAGAACTCTCCCCCCCCCCCCCAAATCAAAGCAGCTAAATACGTCAGACACACAGAATGGCCACTGGTTGAGGCAGAGCCCGAGCAGGGAAGACCTCTACTATTCTGAGGAACATCTTTCCAAAAGTAGAAAATAACCATGGCAGAGATCCCACACCAACCTCTCTTGAAATCTGTGGCAAAGAGAAAGGTCTTCACCCTTAAGGGAAGCTCAAGAGCAAGAAACCCACTCCAGGTGGCCATCTCTGCCCCCTTCTGCAGAAGCCCCTTCTCCCCCGTTGGTGGCTCAGAAGACAAGCAGGGCAGAGGCAGCTCTGGGATCCGGCTCCCTGGCCTGGCTTTCTCTGGGAGACTGAACTCACTAACACTCGAGGCCAAGGGAGGTTTGCTTATCTGCAACTTTGTGCATTGGGTGAACTACAGCCATCCCGTTCATAAGGCACCACCTTTGCTCAACCAATTGTGGTTAAGCTCTGTAGCTCTTGGTGTTGTACGAGTGCAGCCAGAAAACAGGCTAAAGTTGGTGGAGATGTTGTTTTATTTACAATAAGTAGACATAAGTATTAAAAAAGAGACTGCTTCCCCCAAACACCCATTTCCCTCAAGGTGTTAGCAGAAGTTTCAGAGTACAATGAAATCACCCTTCCCAGTTTGAAAGGTCTACCGGAGGGTCTTTGGGCTCCGAAGAAGAAAAAGGATCTAGGAGATAATTTGTCTTAATCTTTTAACAAATGGAAAATTAAATAAAGTTTATTTTTTTTAAAAAGAGCCAAATACATAAGACAAAAGGAATCACCCAGAAGACGGCAGCAGGTAGAGAGGGCTTCTCTACGCATGACGAACCGGCAACAGCAGGAAGGTCTGGTTCGGCCAGCGCCGCCGGCGGAAAAGAGCCGGCCTTGTGCTTGTTCAGTCTCAGGGAGGGGAGGAGGAAAGTTCCTGGAAGATTCAGCCCGGAGGAGCGCTAGTAGTCCTGGAGAGCAAGGGCAGGTCGAGCATCACCCGGGTGCCGGCACAAGCAGGAGAGGCTCGGCTCGCTCTGGACAACCCTGCCTGAACTCCGGCAAGCACCGCCCACCCACCCGCCCGCCCCCCGACAACCCCGTCCTTCGGCCACTCAAAGGAGAGGCTGCAGGAACGGCCTCCTCTTCCCTTTCAGGAAACCCGAAGGGCCCCCACAAAGGCAGGCGTCTTCACCTCAACCCCACCCCAGAATTGTGCAGTAACTGAAAGACCAGGCAGGACATTGGGAGGAAAAAGAGGAGGGATACTTACAGCCCGTGGTTTTTTGTTCAACTTGAGATCAATCCTGCAATGGAAGGAAGGAGCGAGCATCAGCCTATGGGCAGCTAGAAAGGCGGTCCCCTCTCTGGCAGCAAAGGGAACATTCCTGCCATTAACAGGCCAATGCAGCATTCCCACCCATGTCCCAGTGGCACCCAAATGCAGATTCCACCCACACAATCGGAGAAACACATTAGAGAGTTAGGCAGCATCCAAAGACCATGGGAACACGTCATCTGCTGGGTTAGCATGTTAAAGATACGAGGAGGAGGAGGAGGAGGAGGAGGAGGAGGAGGAGGAGGAGGAGGAGGAGGAGGAGGCCGCCACCAAAGGATTTAGTGGCACCCGTAAGAATCAAATTGTATTTTCTGCATTTGAGAAACTGCCTTATCTGCAGGCCTTAGAAAGCAAAGCAACAGAAATCAGTTTTCAGAATTCAGTAGAAGTTTATCTGCTTTTCAAAATGACATAAAGAAGCAAAGAGGGCAGCCGAATGTTTTTTTTTGCCAAGGTTATTAAATAAAAAATTACCTCCATTGTGCTTTTGTCTGTATTTTTAAAAACTTGCCAGCCTAACCTAATATACATACCTACAATTAAACAGATAAACTATGGATTAGAATAGTTTTGAAAATGCATGTGGGGAAGTTGAAGGAGGGCGGCGAAGGGGAGAAGAAAGGCTACACACTGACATCACAGCACAAAAACCAAGTCAAATCAAGTCAAACTTACTCAAAGTCATAATCAAACATGCCAGACGGGCTGAGGGGCAGCATTCGAAAAGAAGAAAGCAATAGAAATTAATACACTAAGGAATTAAATCAATTAGTTGATTAGCCACCCTAGCGAAATTCAAAAATAAAAAAGAGCAGGTGACACATAATTACAATCTTGCAATATAACCCCCCCCCCAAGACCCCCGCTCCCCCAGAAGTTCCCTACCCCCAAATAATCCTACGATGCTCCAGGGGTAAATATCAACATCCTCGGAAAGGAAAGCAAGGCGGGAACTTTCCACCATGCCTGAAAGGATGAGCAAAGATGGCACAGTGTGCATGCCAGCGGGATTCTGGCTGGACTGCCTCGGCAGCCTGGGAAGGAAACAGAAACGGAGAGCTGACCCTTCCCCTGCCGCCGATGCCTGGCCCAGTCCCGGCCTTGAGAAGCCTGGATTTGGGAAACTGTTGGATCAGGACAACAGCGAAGAGAGGGCCTGCTTCCACTGCCCGAGCTTACGGTGTAGCTCCGGGTGCCTACAAGACTCCACTCTACAAGTACAGCCTGGCCTACGTTTCCGCAGCTTCCTCCTGGCCTCCTGCCACTGTGAACGTGAAGATCTGGTATCCTTCAGAGCAGAATCTCTGGGCTTGGGCTTTGAGTCTATTGATACTTCTTGCCTTGATGAAGGCCAGTAGCCAGTTATTTGAAGATTTCCAATTCTCAATAGGGAAAGACTCGCTACACAGAAAGTGTTATCAACAGACACTTTCAACTTGAACAAAATACATATAAATACAACAATCCCCTTTCTCCCCATTGTACATTCCCTTTCATTCCCTTCTACTGTCATTTTCAAGACTACGTGACTTCTGGGGCAGAGCCATGTCCCCGCGTTACTCGTAGAATGGACTGCGTACAGAGATAGCGCTCAATTCTAGTAATAAAGTGTTATTTCTGGATTATGTTTAACCTGCCAAGTTAATTGGCTATGTCTTTAAGAGGAGAGGGAATGTTTCGGTTTGGGACAGAGCCCTGGAAAGCTGCTGCTGCTGTTGCTGCTTTACGGACCACCCTCGAGGCAGACCATGACCACCTTCTGATGCTTTTCCACCTGGATCCCAAGAGAGCTCCTCAGCTGGGGATAAGGTGCCAGATTCAAATCCCGCTTGGCCATTAAGCACATGGGGTGAACTCTGACCCTAATCTACCTTGTCTGTAGGGTGACACAAATACGAATACTGAACTAAAAATGTTCAAGAGAAGAACGTGAGGAAGACACTTTCTTTTACACAGTTCTCCATAAAAGGAAGCTCTGGTGGGCCCAGCTGAAGGTCTGGGCGTAGTCCTAGAGAAAGCCTGCCCAGCTTATTATTATTATTATTATTATTATTATTATTATTATTTAGATTTATCCCCGCCCATCTCTGCCATGGCAGCTTACCTGTGCCTGTTTTTGTTCTTCCGTTTTTTGTGACTGCTATGGTGGCTTCCGGAGGCGGAAGAGGCTGCTTTCTGGGGTTTCACCCCTTGAACAGAGCCGTCCAGCTCTTCCACCTCCTCCTGGCTCGGCTCGTTTTCTTGGTTGTGAAAATCCGGGGAAGTATCGCTCTCCGTGCCGCTGCCGGGCTCACCTGGGCGGAGAAAGGCAAGGCCTCCACGCTCAGCCCTCCGGAGCAGCTCCGGGGCTCGCCCGCGTGGTCAGTCCGGGTACCGAGCCGCCGGGCACAGGGAGGGGAGAGGCCAGGGCTGGATGAGAGGCCGGCGGGAGCAGCGGGAGACCACTTACGCTTTTCGATGAGCTGGTCCTGGACTCCGGCCAACGCACTGACTGCCTGGGAGAGCAGGAGACCGCGGTCAGATCCGCGGGAGCAGCGCCCCGCCCCGCCCCCCCGTCCGAGAGCCCCACTTACGGCCGCCGAGGTGACCGAGGACTTGCTGAAGAGCCGCTCCGCCTCCTTGAACTTCCGGTTCCGACGGTCGTTCTTGCTGTTGGAGTTTCTGGGGGGAGAAAGCAGCGGGCAGCGGGCAGCGGGCAGGCGGGCCAGGCGGGGCGCCGCGCGGCACCCCCTCCCTCCCTCCCCGCTGGGGCCGCTCACTCACTTCTGGTTGGTCAGGTAGCGGTCCCAGCCGCGGATGATGTTCCCGTACATCTGCGTGTCCTCTAGGTAGCTGCCCTCGAAGGCGTAGATCTGCCGCTCCAGGTTGGCCAGCGTCTCCTGCGCGGGAGAGGCACGGCGGGCTGGCGGGGGGAGGGAGGCAGAGGCCGGCGGGGGTCTCACCGCCCGGCCCGGCCCCCGCCCCCCCCCGCTCCCGCGCCCCCCCCCCCGCTCCCGCGCCCCCCCCCCGCGGACTCACCGCCAGCTCCTGCTTGCGCTTGACCAGCTCGGCCAGCTCGCGGCGGGTGTCGGGGATCTGCGGCGGGGCGCCGGCCTTGGCGCCCGCCCCGTGTAACGCCGCCATGGCCCGCCCGGCCGCTCGCAGGACGAGGCCGAGGCGGCAGGCAGGCAGGCAGGCCGGGAAGGGAAGGGGCGGAGCGCGGCGCGGGGAGGAGAGGAGAGGAGAGGAGAGGAGAGGAGGAGCCGCAGCCTGGAGCGCCCTCGGCCGGCGGCCGGGTCCTCGGACCGCCGCGGCTCCCCCCTGCCGAGAAGGCGGGCGGATCCCGGAACCGGGCGCTTTGAGGAGAGGAAGGGAAGGGGCGGCCAGGAGTCTCCGGCCAAGCGCACCCCTGCCCGATCCAGAAGCCGCTGCCCGGACCGCTCCCCTCCCCTGCCGGGGGCCCCGGACTAACGGGACGGCCTCGGCCGCGCCACCCTCGCGCCATTGACGAAGCGGGGGACTTCGTGGTCTGAAGCGGAAAGCTCAAGACGATGCTGCGCCCCGTCCCAGGGTGGGGCGGCAGGGAAGGGTCCAGCTCTTCCTTCACCCCGACCGGAGGGCCGGAGAGAAGCGCCCCAGCCGCCCCCAGCAGACGGCCCGGGATAGGGGCACTCTGCTCCCAAAGCCGCCTTTGGATGCAAAACGGCCTCCGCGAATGGATGTGTTTGTGTAACAGTTTGTAAAAACGGTCAACGCAAAAGAAAACAATGAGATACATTAAGGACGCACACGTGGTTTGTATTCTCTTAACTAAAAAAAGCATCTATTTTTAAACAAATTGCAAGAGGGAATAAAAAAGGAAAAAGCACAGAAGGGTTTGTAAATGGCCTTGCTTGTTCAGGATGGTTTACTACTACAGGTTTTATTTTACCATGAAACATGCACTGGAAAAAATTCTGTTGTGCCACTGAGGCATCAAACAGGCTTGACTTTAAAAAAATCACCCCAAAAGCAAAAATTGGGTTTACCAGCCGATTACCATAACCATCAATATCCATCTGAGGAGTGTCCAGCCAAAGACAGCAGATGTTAAGGCAGCAACAGGCATTCAGAGCAAGACTCCGATAGCCATGGGAAGGATCCGAGTCAGCTCTGGTCATCAGGCGGATTCTTCCTCCTCCTCCTCCTCCTCCTCCTCCTTCTGCTCCTCCTCCGTGGCATCTGAGGACTCGTGGAGGAGGACGTATTCCCTGCTGCTGAACCCAAATTTCAGCACATCCTTCTCTTTTAGTTCATAATAGCGCTGAGGTTCGATGCGCTGGTTATTCAGAAAAGTGCCATTGCCTGAGCCAAGGTCAATGATGTATGGTTTTACTTTCCGACCCGCTGTGCCATCAGGACGGGTGTACTCCACAAGCCTTGGAAAAAAGAAACCCATGCTAGTTAATGCCCAAAGATCAGGGAACACGAGTTTGCTTCATACCTTTGAATGCTGAATTCCTTCCCGCCTCTCAGCGGCTCTACGGAGACGTCAAGAATACCGGATTCCTTTTCATTCCACTGCTGGAGGCCCATGTACCCAGGTGGGAAAGGGCGGTTTATGTTATGGGATTTAGAGGCTGCCTGACTCCCAGTGACTCTGGGCAGCTTACAGTAAAATGGAAGAAAAAAGGCACGTGTACCCGGAGCAAACTACACAATACATCATGGACAAGCCAGAGAGGCTTGACAGCTCCCTTCAGGCCAGGCCAGGCCAGGGAGCAGAGCCAGGCTTTAGAGACTTGTAGAACAGCTATAGGGTGGGGCTGGACCAATCTCAGTCCCGTAGATGAGGCTCCCCAGATGGCAGCTCCTGGTCTCCCAGCCTGAAGACAGTCCACTATCCTGGTGGAGAAAAATCATTTGAACTCCTGACATTAGTCCTACTGTATGTCTTCCCTCTCCAGCAAAGGAGATCGTTACCTTGTCGTGGTGCTGGAGCTTGAGCACCTCAATGAAACCATGAGCTAAACCGTGAAGGGACACCCAAGACGGGAAGGTCGTGGCAGAGAGGTCAGACTAAATACGATCCCTGGGGAAGGTAATGGCAACCCACCCCAGTATTCTTGCCGTGAAAACTAAATGGATCAGTACAACCAGAGATATGTCAGTACACCATCGGAAGATGGGACTCCCAGGTCGGAAGATGGTCAAAATGCTACTGGGGAGGAACAGAGGATACGTTCAACTAGCCCCAGACGTGATGACGCAGCTAGCTCAAAGCCGAAAGGACGGCTAGCGGCCGACGGTGCTGGTGGTGAACGACGAATCCGATGTTCTAAAGATCAACATACCATAGGAACCTGGAATGTAAGATCTATGAGCCAGGGCAAATTGGATGTGCTTATTGGTGAGATGGCAAGACTAAATATAGACATTTTAGGTGTCAGTGAACTGAAATGGACTGGGATGGGCCACTTCACATCAGATGACCACCAGATCTACTACTGTGGACAAGAGGACCACAGAACAAATGGAGTAGCCTTCATAATTAATAATAAAGTGGCTAAAGCAGTGCTTGGATACAATCCAAAAAACGATAGAATGATCTCAATTCGAATTCAGGGTAAGCCATTTAACATCACAGTGATCCAAATATACGCCCCAACCACAGATGCTGAAGCAGCAGAAGTAGATCAGTTCTATGAGGATCTGCAGCACCTACTAGATAATACACCAAAAAGAGATGTTATTTTCATTACAGGAGACTGGAATGCTAAGGTGGGTAGTCAGACGACACCTGGAATTACAGGCAAGCATGGTCTGGGAGAACAAAATGAAGCAGGACATAGGCTGATAGAATTTTGCCAAGACAACTCACTGTGCATAACAAACACTCTCTTCCAACAACCTAAAAGACGACTTTATACATGGACTTCACCAGATGGTCGACACCGAAATCAGATTGACTACATCCTTTGCAGCCAAAGGTGGCGGACATCTATACAGTCGGTAAAAACAAGACCTGGAGCTGACTGTAGTTCAGATCACGAACTTCTTATTGCAAAATTTAGAATCAGACTAAAGAGAATAGGGAAGACCCACAGATCAGTTAGATATGAGCTCACTAATATTCCTAAGGAATATGCAGTGGAGGTGAAGAATAGATTTAAGGGACTAGATTTAGTAGATAGGGTCCCAGAAGAACTATGGACAGAAGTTCGCAACATTGTTCAGGAGGCGGCAACAAAAAACGTCCCAAAGAAAAAGAAAACCAAGAAGGCAAGATGGCTGTCTGCTGAAACACTGGAAGTAGCCCAAGAAAGAAGGAAAGCAAAAGGCAACAGTGATAGGGGGAGATATGCCCAATTAGATGCAAAATTCCAGAGGTTAGCCAGAAGAGATAAGGAATTATTTTTAAACAAGAAATGTGCGGAAGTGGAAGAAGACAATAGAATAGGAAGGACAAGAGACCTCTTCCAGAAAATTAGAAACATCGGAGGTAAATTCCAGGCAAAAATGGGTATGATCAAAAACAAAGATGGTAAGGACCTAACAGAAGCAGAAGAGATCAAGAAAAGGTGGCAAGAATATACGGAAGATCTGTATAGGAAGGATAATAATATTGGAGATAGCTTTGACGGTGTGGTCAGTGAGTTAGAGCCAGACATCCTGAAGAGTGAGGTTGAATGGGCCTTAAGAAGCATTGCTAATAACAAGGCAGCAGGAGACGACGGTATCCCAGCTGAACTGTTTAAAATCTTGCAAGATGATGCTGTCAAGGTGATGCATGCCATATGCCAGCAAATTTGGAAAACACAAGAATGGCCATCAGATTGGAAAAAATCAACTTATATCCCCATACCAAAAAAGGGAAGCACTAAAGAATGTTCAAACTATCGAACAGTGGCACTTATTTCACATGCCAGTAAGGTAATGCTCAAGATCTTGCAAGGTAGACTCCAGCAATTCATGGAGCGAGAATTGCCAGATGTACAAGCTGGGTTTAGAAAAGGCAGAGGAACTAGAGACCAAATTGCCAATATCCGCTGGATAATGGAGAAAGCCAGGGAATTTCAGAAAAACATCTATTTCTGTTTTATTGACTATTCTAAAGCCTTTGACTGTGTGGATCATAACAAATTGTGGCAAGTTCTTGGTGGTATGGGGATACCAAGTCATCTTGTCTTCCTCCTGAGGAATCTGTATAACGACCAAGTAGCAACGGTAAGAACAGAGCACGGAACAACGGACTGGTTTAAGATTGGGAAAGGAGTACGGCAGGGCTGTATACTCTCACCCTACCTATTCAACCTGTACGCAGAACACATCATGCAACATGCTGGGCTTGAGGAATCCAAGGCTGGAGTTAAAATCGCTGGGCAAATAGAGGGAGAAAAAGTGGAGGCAGTGACAGACTTTGTATTTCTAGGCGCAAAGATTACTGCAGACGCTGACTGCAGCCAGGAAATCAGAAGACGTCTACTTCTTGGGAGGAGAGCAATGGCAAATCTTGATAAAATAGTTAAGAGCAGAGACATCACACTGACAACAAAGGTCCGCATAGTTAAAGCAATGGTATTTCCTGTAGTAACCTATGGCTGCGAGAGCTGGACCATAAGGAAGGCTGAGCGAAGGAAGATAGATGCTTTTGAACTGTGGTGTTGGAGGAAAATTCTGAGAGTGCCTTGGACTGCAAGATCAAACCAGTCCATACTCCAGGAAATCAAGCCAGACTGCTCACTTGAGGGAATGATCTTAAAGGCAAAACTGAAGTACTTTGGCCACATAATGAGAAGACAGGATACCCTGGAGAAGAAGCTGATGCTAGGAAAAGTGGAAGGGAAAAGTAAGAGGGGCCGACCAAGGGCAAGATGGATGGATGGTATTCTGGAGGTGACGGACTCAACCATTGGGGAGCTGGGGATGGTGACGGCCGACAGAAAGCTCTGGCGTGGACTGGTCCATGAAGTCACAAAGAGTCGGAAACGACTGAACGAATAAACAACAAATGTCTTCCCTGCCTTCCTCTCCTCTTCCTTTTAAAGCGCCATTTCTCCATCTAATCGTGATTTCCATCCCTTTGCTTTAAAGAGAGACTTCATGCTGCCCAAGGGGGAGGTGGGCCTTTACGTTCACGCCTCATTGGGATGGATTAACAGCTACGGACAGTCATTGATCCAGATCTGGAATGACAAGCACTGGAAAGGCACCCCAAGTGAGATGCTCTCTAGAAGGTACTGGTGGCAAGAACTGTCAGCCCACACAGCAAGGCGGGAGGTAGAGCAGGAGGAGGGAGACCTCCAACCTTTCGCCCTATGGCTCTGCATGGGGACAGCAGAAAAAGCCAATGTGGTTACACAAAAAGCTTAGTGAAGATCTGAAAGCAAAAAAGTACACTCAGGATTGAGAGGGCCAGGTCACCAAGGAAGAGTACAAACAGGCAGACAGAATTACAGAGGACGTGTCAGGGAAGAACTGATTTGGGCAAGGAATCCTAACAGCTTCTCTGGAAGGATGCACAATGAAACCACCAAAATGGCAGCAGGCAACCAACGCTTTTGGGGATCAGTCTTCTCCAGCAAGAAAACAGGAAGCAGCCTGAAGGGCCAGGAGTGCAGACCTCCAGACGTATCTGGTTACTTAACACAGAGCTGTAAGTACCTTGAGAACAATGCTGTAATTATCAGAAGTCAACATGTATTTGTCAAGAGCAAGTTTGCCAGGCTAACTTTATCTCACATTTTGATCAGGTACCCAATACTTGATTGGGAGGCCCTGCGGACAAAAGGCATCAGCAAAACGCTTGATAAAGTGCCCCATGCCAGGCTGCTTTGCAAGTCAGCTAAGACGGCACCACAGCTGGCCTGAGAACCATATTCAAAGAGTGCTCATCAATTGAGAGAGAAAGAGAGAGAGACTGAAGTGGGGTTGACTGGCAACAAAGATAACCGGGGGGGGGGGGGGGGGGGGGGGGGGGGGGGCTACAAAAAATAACTTCTGTGGAAGGAGGCTGCTTAGAATTCAGGAGGAGGAGAGATAAAACAGCACTCTTCAAATACCAGAAATGACCACAGAAGGTGGTCTGTTATCATTCCAATGCACAAAATGCAAAATAATGGAATCAAGGTAAGAAACATCCTAACAGTAATAGCAGTTCAATAATAGAACCCCGAGCGAAGGAGATACTGGGCTTCCCTTTGCTGGACATGCTCAAGCACAGGCTTGACAGCCATCTGCTGGAGATGCTTTGGCTGGGATTCCTGCACTGAATCCAACATGACTTAACATGCGAACACTGCCAGTATCTTCCTGTTGTTTCTACTTCAGCAATTACAAGGGTTCTTTGGCAGAAAAGATGACTGAGGAACACGATCGTGCTCTTCAAGCACCTGAAACAACGTCACGTAGAAGGAGCTCCAGACCTGTTCCTCTCATTCCAGAGTACATGATGCTGAATAAGGGATTTAAGAAAAGGGAGGTATGTTTCCATCAAATTTGGGGAAGCTCTTTTCTAACACTAGGAGCAATTTGAGAGTGGAATCAGTGACCTATAGAGGGGGAATTCCTCTCACTGGATGTGTTCAAGCAGAGGCTTGATAGCTCTCTCTCTAGGATAGAGAGTCAAAACAAAACAAGCCATACAGTTGGACCCAGAGGTTTAGGTGGTGCTGACCCAACTGTTTGTTTCAGGGAATTCCTCAGTGAACAGAAACGGATGCCACCTGGTACAAAGTTAAACATAACGTCCTTCCACAAACAAAATACCTAATATCTATGTACAGTTGTTTACAGATTTAAAATAAGAAAACAGTGAATATGGCAGGTTCCAGATGATTCAGCACTCTGTCTTCTGTATTTTAAACTTGGTAATAAGGCCCCAATGGCTATTGACTCGTTAGGCTTACAATTAGCCAGATAAAGACAATTCCACAGGTGAATACATACTTTGACATTTCTAACTTGTCAGGTTGTTATCTAACAACCATGGGCACTTGAAAAGAAAGACAATTCGCTCTAACAAAGTAAGAGAAAACTACTGTATGAAAAAAATAAATGCTTGTAGTTAGCTGTTTCAACTGAGAGAAACACTGTTAGGAAATACAGTGGGGCAAAAAAGTATTTAGTCAGCCACCAATTGTGCAAGTTCTCCCACTTAAAAAGATGAGAGAGGCCTGTAATTGACATCATAGGTAGACCTCAACTATGAGAGACAAAATGAGAAAACAAATCCAGACAATTGGAAAATAAGTATTTGGTCACCTACAAACAAGCAAGATTTCTGGCTCTCACAGACCTGTAACTTCTTCTTTAAGAGGCTCCTCTGTCCTCCACTCATTACCTGTAGTAATGGCACCTAGTGAATGACCTGCAGAGAGCTGGGACCAACGTAACAAAGGCTACCATCAGTAACACACTACGCCGCCAGGGACTCAGATCCTGCAGTGCCAGACGTGTCCCCCTGCTTAAGCCAGTACATGTCCGGGCCCGTCTGAAGTTTGCTAGAGAGCATTTGGATGATCCAGAAGAGGATTGGGAGAATGTCATATGGTCAGATGAAACCAAAGTAGAACTGTTTGGTAGAAACACAACTCGTCGTGTTTGGAGGAGAGAGAATGCTGAGTTGCATCCAAAGAACACCATACCTACTGTGAAGCATGGGGGTGGCAACATCATGCTTTGGGGCTGTTTCTCTGCAAAGGGACCAGTACGACTGTTCCGTGTACAGGAAAGAATGAATGGGGCCATGTATCGTGAGATTTTGAGTGCAAACCTCCTTCCATCAGCAAGGGCATTGGAGATGAAACGTGGCTGGGTCTTTCAGCATGACAATAATCCCAAACACACTGCCCGGGCAACGAAGGAGTGGCTTCGTAAGAAGCATTTCAAGGTCCTGGAGTGGCCTAGCCAGTCTCCAGATCTCAACCCCATAGAAAACCTTTGGAGGGAGTTGAAAGTCCGTGTTGCCCAGCGACAGCCCCAAAACATCACTGCTCTAGAGGAGATCTGCATGGAGGAATGGGCCAACATACCAGCAACAGTGTGTGCCAACCTTGTGAAGACTTACAGAAAACGTTTGACTTCTGTCATTGCCAACAAAGGATATATAACAAAGTATTGAGATGAACTTTTGATATTGACCAAATACTTATTTTCCACCATAATTTGCAAATAAATTCTTTCCGAATCAGACAATGTGATTGTCTGGATTTGTTTTCTCATTTTGTCTCTCATAGTTGAGGTCTACCTATGATGTCAATTACAGGCCTCTCTCATCTTTTTAAGTGGGAGAACTTGCACAATTGGTGGCTGACTAAATACTTTTTTGCCCCACTGTAGAAGAGAACTGTTGAAGGCTGTTGATCCAGAACACAAGAAAAATCTCTGCTGGAACTGCCAGAAAACTAGTCTGATTTGCAAAACAGACCCTACAGATCACCATTCATTCATTCATTCATTCAATTAAATAATTAATTTATTTATTCCCCGCCCATCTCCCATGCAAGGGACTCTGGGTGGGTTACAATAATTAACCATAACATAAACAACATGCTGAAAAGTTGAGCTGGCACTGGAGTAGATATCCAGAGATCCCTTAGACTTTTAACAGCCTTTGGAAGTTGTTATTTCTGCCAAAGAAAGTATGACAACGTACTGACTTAAGGGCGAAAAGGAGTATCTTCTGCATGTTCACGATTTTCTTACTTTGAATCTGTAAACAACTGCATCCATTCACATTTGCATAAAGAGGTGGTGTTTTACTTTGTAACATGTAGAGTTTGTCAGCTTGTTTACAAAAACTGAAACGAAGAACATGGCCAAGGGTGTCTGCATTATGTGTTCAGTACATTCAAGCCTGACCTCAAATTCTCCTCCTCCCTAACAATTGACAAAAATCCCATTCCATTTCCTGATCACCATGAAGCCTTGGCATTACTGTTATGTTTATTCCTTTCTCCTTTGTTCTTTACATTCATTCTGTTATCACATTATATCATGTCTTCTTTACAACAGCATAAAGGGACAGCCTTTTTCATTCCCCAATTTAAAACACCTGGTCTGATTCTCCACCCTCCCAGCTTCATTATTCCACTCAATTTTCTTTTCCCTGTATTTCTGAGGATGTTACACATCTTCTTCAAGACTCTATATTACCTTCCTCCTGACTCCTGACCTTTGCACAAGCTTCTTCTCACTGCAGAGCCTTGCTTCTCTAGGGAACTCAACCCAAATGCTATTTTTGCATTTTATTTAAAGTTGAAGCATCCATGCAGTATTTGGAAGTAAATCATGATATGAGCAGTCCCAAATCACTGTGGATATTTTATACCAAATAAACTATGAGAGATAATAATACCAACACTTGATCAAGATGATACTACGTCTTCTTTCCTCCATAACTATCCAAAGATTTCCTGTTCACTCAAATGAACCTCCGTTTTTCCTCTTGCTGCCTGTACCTCTTCCTCAAGACTAATTTTCCTAGGTGTCCCTGGAATCCCTTCTTATCCTAATATCCCAGACTGACTTTCCCTAATGTAGTGTCATCCCTTCGTATCAAACCTAGGATCTGCACTCCTCAAAACAGCTGAAAGACACCAAACTGATGTAGGCTGTAAATAAACCAACAGACTTGTAACTGAAAAAACAAGAAAGCATTTTCTTCACTTGCTTACTCCTCTGCCATCCTTTCCCTTCTTTTGCACTGACCTGAATTATAAAGTCAGAATTTGTCAGACCTGTTCTTGGTGAAGAACTATGTGCATAAGCAATGCCAATCCCTATCCCATATATTTAGATAAATTAATAAGGTCCACGCTGACTTTTCTAATCTTTATCCCTGCCTTGTACTGTTCACTTCCAGCCCTTTGCCTATTCATGAGAAACAATTAGACATGTTGTCTGTACCTGAGAGAGGTGACATGACAGAGGCAGCAATTGCAGGGGGATAATACAAATTCCCATCAACAAAATAATCAGCGCAAAAGAGATTTGAGGCGGCTGACAGTTAACACAAAACGTTTTGCCAGAAATTCTTCAATGTGGGTATTTGCAAAACCTTGCTGCTTTTGTCAGAATGACGTTATGAGCTCTGCACCTTTCGTTTATGTGAGCAGCACCATTATGCGCTTACATAAGCAGTAGGCCTTATACCACCACTGCCCACCCCCTCTTGTCAGAAGCCACTGGTTTTAAGCCAGGAGTTCTCATGCTTTGTGCTGTGACACACACACCCCCCCAATAATAAATGAATCTGTGTGATGTCCTTAATAACAAGATCATGGATATAGCTGTTGATGTAGCTGGAAGAATTAAACTTTCTCCAGATGTTCCACACAGCCCTGTCAGAACCTGCCTGTCTGCTCTGTTCTCTAGCTGATTATTCTGCTTGTCGTGGCAGCAGCTGCTACCTCTGTCCAGGGGCTTGAGCCCACTGCTGCCCATTATGCCTGCCAGACCACCTTCTGTTCTCCCCACACCTGCCATCTGTTTCTCTCCCACTGACTGAGCAGCAGCCAAGGGGCTTGGACTACCAGTGATCTGCACAGCTGTGGTCTTGTAGGCACTGAGGCTGTAGAATAAAATATGAAAAACTTGTTTAGTTTCCGTTCATCTCTGTTGGAAAGATGGTGGCAGCTGAATGGAGCTGCCAGAACACAGGCCCTTAGTTCCTGCTTCACCAGAGGAGGGGGGGGAAAGAAAAAAAGAAGGTGATAGGCTGGGCGGGAGAGCACAAGGGGGCAGCAAGCAGCAGACTCCTGAGGTCAAGGTCTGCCTGGGACAGAAGCTGCTGCTGCTGCTACCACCACAACCCAAACAGGGAGCATAGAATGGGCAGACGGCTTGTCCAGAGAAATTGGGAAAGCCTGCAGGGCTTTGGCTTTACCTGTGCAAGCACTAGCATTTTTGTAAAACAGTAAAGGTAAAGGCTCCCCCCGCACATTTGCGCAGTCGTGTCCGACTCTAGGGGCCGGTGCTCATCTCCGTTTGTTAGCCGAAGAGCCAGCGTTGTCCGAAGACGCTTCCGCGGTCATGTGGCCGGCATGACACACGCAGAACGCTGTTACCTTCCCACTGAAGTGGTACCTATTTATCTACTTGCATTTGCATGCTTTCGAATTGCTAGGTTGGCAAGAGCTGGGGCGAGTGCAGGAGCTCACTCCGTCACACGGGGCTAGGGATTCGAACCTCCCAACTTGCGATCTTCCGATCGACAAGCCTGGCGTCTTACCCGCTGAGCCACCACACCTGTAGCTCTTCACAAATTCACTCACAACCTCCCAGGGAGCTGTGATCCAAGCCTAGGAAATCTTGCCATAAGCAGTTAATCCCACTCCCCGCCTCACCCTGCTGGATTCAGAACTTACCGATATTGAAAGACAGCATGTTGTTTAGAGCACGAGGGATGGTCAATAGGGATATCAGCAATGCGTCGGTGCCTCCCCAGCAGATAAGCACTCTGCCGGTGAATGTACATAACAGGAAGAACTTCATCATTCTTGAATGGATATAGACGCCATCGTTTTTTGGGAATGCGTGCTTCTGGGGGTTCGGTGTACTTGATCACGACACCACGAAAAGTATTGGAATCCTCCAAAAGAGCACCAGAGAGTTCAAAGCTTGGTTTTTCCTTACTACTTGACTCTTTGTCCGTGTTCTTGTTGCTGGGCCCTCTTGCCTCACTATTTTCCTCATCTCCACTTGCTTCCATTTGCTGACGACGATGCCGCCGCCGCTCGTTATAGAATTCCCTTTCCACCTGCTGATCCAGGAGACGATGGGCGTCCTGTTCCCTAACATGGCTCTCAGTCAGATCCTTATTGAGCTTCCTTCGACCTGAATGATCCCGGTGTCTCTCTCTGTTGCTGCTTTTTCTCTGCCTCTGTTCAAGCTCCGATCGGTCTTGATTCTGCCGCTCTTCACGCCCCCTCCGGGAGTGATCCTCTCGCTCCTGTAACAGTGGAGGAACAAACAGCTAAAACTGGAACTCAGAAACAAAAGCAAAGGAAATACCAGCCTCTGGTGGGCTGCATCCCGTCAGAAGCCCTTGAACGGGAATCCTTGCACGGAGGGGCGGCTCCGAGGCCGTTGGCGCCCGGCTATCGCAAGGTGAGCAACCTCAGCTACCGCCAGGAACTCGCTACGGACACGGAAAGCGCCAGCACGCGCAGCTCAGCACCGAACCGATCTCCGACTCGCGTGCCCGGCCACCTCCCTCCCGGGCAGCTCAAACATTCCACGCCCCCCGCGCCAGCGCTCCTCCAGCCGCCTACCTGCTTTATCCTGGTGCCCGCGCGGCGGGGACTCCGGCTCCGCCTTTCCCGAGGCGGCGGCGACCTGCTCCTTTTGCCCGAGGACCGGCGCCTCCTCCTGGACTGCGACCTTCCAACGACACAAACCCACGTCAGACACCCGGGCTCGCTCCCGCCACGGCCTCCCTTCCGCCCGGGTCGCCCCCGCGCCTGGCGCTCACCTGTCGGCCTCCGGGGGGCTTCCCCGCGGGCTGCGCTTCCGGTGCCTCCGCCGCCGCTCGGACTCCTCCATGGCGCCTCGCCGGGCTTCCGCCTCTAGGCCGCCGCTGCCCTCCGCGCGCCCCGGAAGCGCTTGACCAAGCGCTTCCGCCCTCAGCGGCGCGCACTTGGATCTCGTGAACGTGACGCGGCCCGTGATTGGCTGAGGGCGGCGGGCGGGTTTCCTGCGGCAAGGCGGGCCGGAGGGCCTTGGTGCGCCTGCGCGTGCTCCCGCCCACTGGCGTCCCCGTGGCCGTGGCAACCGCGGCGCAACCGGCTCGGGCGGCCGTCGGGCCTTGTCGAGCCGCCATGATCCCCCCCGCGGACTCCCTTCTGCGCTACGAGACGCCGGTGCTGGTCAGCCGCAACACCGACAAGCGCTCGCCAAAGGTAGGCGAGGGACGGAGGGTAGGGACGGGGGCGAGCGGGCGGGCGGACAAGCCGCCTCCGGTGATCGCTCCACCGCTCCACAGGCCCGGCCGCTGAAGGGGAGCCCGCAGCTGACGACGCCCGCGGGGCCCGTCTCGCCGCCCAAGGGCAAGGCACCGTCGCCCTCGGTGGACCCCAGCAAGCAGGCCGAGGAGATCCTCAACGCCATCCTGCCGCCGCGGTGAGCCACGCGGGGGGAGGGGAGGGGGAGGCGGCCGGTCCGGTCCGGTCTGACCTGCGCTTGCCTCGTGCAGAGAATGGACGGAGGAGAACCAGCTGTGGGTGCAGCAGGTCTCCAGCACGCCCAGCACGCGCATGGACGTGGTGCACCTGCAGGAGCAGCTGGACCTCAAACTGCAGCAGCGCCAGGCGCGCGAGACCGGCATTTGCCCGGTGCGGCGCGAGCTCTACTCCCAGTGCTTCGGTGAGGAGCGGCGGGGGCGGCCGGGGGGGGGGGGCAGGAGGCTGCCGGCGCCGCTGACTTGTGCCCCCGCCCGCAGACGAACTCATCCGGGAGGTGACCATCAACTGCGCCGAGCGCGGGCTGCTGCTGCTGCGCGTGCGGGACGAGATCCGGATGACCATTGCAGCCTACCAGACGCTGTACGAGAGCAGCGTGGCCTTTGGCATGAGGAAAGCCTTGCAGGCCGAGCAGGGGAAATCGGACATGGAAAGAAAGGTAAAGGGCAGCCTGGATCTCCATTGCCTCAAACTGGGTGCCCTTCCGGCCCAAGGAGTACAGATGGAGGAGGACTCTTTCTTTCTGGTACTGTAGAGTGGGCTTAAAGAAAAAGACACTGTCCTTAAACTAGATTGCCCCATTTGAGCAAGTAAGAGCAAAAAGCAGCTTGATAGATGGCAGGCACGGCACTTCTAAAAGATCCCCCAGCTGGGTGTGTTCTCTGTCTCAAGATTGCAGACTTAGAGGACGAGAAACGGGACTTGGAGAGGCAAGTGAATGAACAGAAGGCCAAGTGTGAATCCATTGAAAAGCGGGAAATGGAAAGGCGACAAGTCGAAGAGAAGAAACACACTGAGGAAGTCCAGTTCCTGAAACGGACCAATCAGCAGCTCAAGGTCAGAGCAGACGGGAACTGAACGTTCTAGTTGTCACTGGCTGCCCTGCTTAGTGGGAGGAAAGTATCCCACTGCCAACTGTAGACATGTTATGCCACCTTCCCTGCGCGATGCATGTTTTGCCTCCTAGGATGAGTTGGGCCTGGTCAGTTTACACTGATGGTGGTGTTGAGTCCTGTGAAAAAAACCTACCCCAGAATCCTGTTTTTTAAACTTCCCAGTCATACTCTAATTTCTAAGGCAACCAAATGCTACTGAAGGATGGTTCATGGCTAAAAGGTTAGATGCAGCGTCTCTCCTCCATGCCACAGCAGTGCCGCAGTCTCCCAGGGAGCAGTTTGACATCTTTTGGGGCACTGCAGGAGTCCTCACTGATTAACTGCTTTGTCTGCATTTTAGGCACAGCTCGAAGGCATCATTGCACCGAAGAAATAAGCCTTCTGTCAGCCCAGTGCAAAAAGTGCCTTGAGGGGAATACTAGAACACAGCTGCAGAGAATTCTTCCGGAAAGCTTCCAGAATCTACCAGTACCTAAACTGTTCCACCTCATCTGAATCAACATAGATTCAAATACTGTTCAAATGCCTCCTGCACATTTAAAAAGAATCTCAACTGGCTTGGGATTTGTCTTTTCAATTAATACTTACTGGAGATAAATAACAAAGGAGTTTGAGTTTTTTTTTTTAAAGCCAGTAATACTTTAGTTCTGGGCAGGTCTCAGCCCAACAGCAAAACAAAGGGCTGTACAAAATTGCATTAAAATTAATCCTGACTCCTGAAACTTGATGTAGTTGTTTAACTGGTGATCACACATCCTGAACCAACCTCCCCCTTACCAGCCATATATGCTAAAACTAGTAAGAAGTCTTGCCCTTTCTGCTACCTTGATTTTGATTCTTGTTTTCACATTGATGGGCAAAGCCTTTTGTAGGGATCCAAATTGGTACTCAACAGTTTTCATACTTATGGTAAATTATCTACTAGATTTCAAGATTTATCTTTATTTATCTTAAGTTGTCGGTCTCTGGGCTCCAGCATCCAATTTCCTCTTGTTCCTGTTTCTATTTTTGACATTATGAGTATCATAATACCGAACACCAACTTTCTTTGAGTGCTGCTGCCGCTCTACTCTTCTCTTCTGCAAAGGCAAATAAATTATTTTAGAACAATCCAAAACAAATGGGCGGTGCTAATCGCTGTAACTTACTATCCCAAAAGGAAAAAAAATTATCCCGTATGCTACCAATATACATAAGCGCTACTACAATTCCGTTTTTGAAATCCACAACACAAGACAACTGGGCCACGTGGAATGAACAGCAGCAGTTTCCCTTGTGCTGCACCTTGTGAAAGCTAGAGGACAACTGATTTACATCCTGCATTCATTTTGTGTACACAAGGTGACATACATAATGCTCCTGCCTCTCGTTTTCCCCCAACAACCCTGTGAGATAGTTTGGGCTGAGGGAGAGTGACTGTCCCAAAGCCACTCAGCCAGCTTTCGCTGCTAACACCTACCTCCTTTGAATTCTGTTTCTTGCAGGGGTTCTTAAGCTGGCAGACGCTGGAGCTCTGCTGCTCCTCTCCCTCTGGTACCTTCCTTTTCTTTCTTTCCCTCAGTTTTCCTAAAAGCAGTATGTCAAGAATGATAAGAGACAAAGCTCTTCCAGAAGAGCTAAAGGCTGTGAGTAATGAAGGACAAACCATTTCCAAATGGGAGTGCTGTGCACCCTCCCCTTCCACAAACGACAGATTCTTCGCCCCCATTTTCTCTGATGCATGACCTTAAATGTGTTCACTGAGCACAAGAGGCAAAGTAGGTCACTCAAGGCTGCATGAGGGAAAGTGTTCTCCAGACCAGGTGTGGGTCCATCTACTGCAGCTTTCTGGGCTATACAGATGCATTTGGGAAGCTCTCCAAAGTGAACAAGAGGGCAACTGCACTTTTTTATAGCCATTCCTTAACAACTGGTACTCAGTGCATACTGTCAGTGATTCAGAAGTTAGTCAAAAGCCATTCAGATTAGTAACAGTTGATAGTTTTGAAAAGAACATTCATGGAGGACTGGACTATCTACATTGGTAAGCAACACAGGAATTTTGTGGCTTAAGTGTGTCATGTGAAGATCAAGCCAAACCCAGCCCGTTATAAGAATAAACCTATAAAATGTGCATAGCCATGAACCATGCAGATATCACTGCTAAAGAAGCCACCATACCTCCAGTCTTCTCAGTTTCAACAGCTGCTGAATCCAACTGTGATTTTGCAAATACTTTTTCACTCAGCCCCTTAGGGATTCTACAAGGTAGGAGAGCAAACAGTTAGACTCTTCCTAAATCACATTCCCCCATTCCTCTAGCAGTTGTACAGCCTCAAGTTTCAAAGAACAGCCTTCTCTAGCGTTACTTAAGTTGAAAAAAGAAACACAACTTAGGAGATACTGTACGTTTTACAAATAACTGTGGACACAGCCAAGAAAACAAATGGATCACTGAAGAAATCAACCCAGAGTTCTCACTCGCACAAATGACCAGCCTCAAATTATCCCACTTTGAGCAAAGACCTAACTCTATGGAGAAGGCTGCACAGGCAGTCCCCGCTTAATGACTGCTCTGTTTAGCGATCATTCAAAGTTACAATGCCACTGCAAAAGTAACTTTACAATCAGTCATTGTACTTAGGACCGTCGCAACATCCCCGCGGTTACGTGACTGCAATTCAGGTGCTTCACAACTGGAGGGTGTTTACAACTGCCGCAGTGTCCTGTGGTCACATGATTGCCATTTGCGCGCTTCACAGCCAGCTTCCAACCAAGTCAATGGAGAAACTGGCAGTAAAATCGCAAGTCGCAGTCACATGATGTCTTGCTTAACGACTGCAGCAGGAGTGATGTAAGTCCAGCGTGGTCACGTGTTTTGCTTAACGGCTGCATCGCTTAGCAATGGAGTTGCCAGTCCCAATTGTGGTCAGTAAGCGAGGAGTACCTATAATGCTGGGAAAGGTGGAAGGAAAGAGAGGAAGAGGATGACCAGCAGCCAGGTGAATGGATTCAATTACAGTGGTGATGAGTGCACAGTTGGAAGACCTGAAACTCCAGGTTAGGGACAGATCATGGAGAAATATATATCTATGTGGCTGCTCAGAGTCGACACTGACTTGATGGCATGTAATCAAGTGGGGGAGAGCTGTTTTGAGCCTAGAAGAAGCCCCTTCCTGGAATTTCTGCTGAACCATTTTGGGTCAAGCCATGGTTTAACAGCAAAAATAGTACTTTACTTGTTCCAAGTTTGGGAAGAAACAGAATTTGTACAGGGCAAGGATGGTCATGTCACCTCTTCTCCCCCACTTCCCAGCATGCAGTTCCCATGCAATCACCTCTAAGTTTTCCAGTGCCTCCCCTTTCCTCCCCTCTGCAGAGAGGCAGAACAGTGCTGGCTGTGTTTCAGAACACAGGCTGCTTTTATTCAAACCTTAATCTACAGCCATCAGTAGTTGGGCAAGTTCTTTATTCCAATCATGCATCATTAGATGTTGGAGAGCTCCTTGGCATTCATATAATCATATAATTGTACTGACTGCTATAACTTTTAGCAGGCCCTGCTGTTATTGCTGGGACTGACTGGGAATTCCTCCACATGGCAGAAGATGCCGAGGAACTTATTTTATGGCATATTCCCACTGCTGGAGCCCTCCACATGTGTCTTAAGTATAAATCCCAAAGTATGGCCCACTATCTAGGAGATATCTAGTAGTAGATGGCTGCTCTAGAGTAAGCTTACAGTTTAAGTGAGCCAGCCTGTTTTTTGAGGTGGGGTGGATAGGGAAGATATGGGGCACACAAACTGATTGGCTGTGCCGGAACAACTCGGGAGGATGGGAGAGATACAGCAATGCACCAGGTTATTCTCTTTCCCTCCATAGTCCCCACCTGCTTTTGCGCCCTGCTCTTCCACCTGCCCCGAACCATTTCTGCCCAGCAGAGTTCCATTTCAGTCCCTGCACAGACCAAAAGAGCGCTTTTTGTTTCATGCATGGGGACAGAGTATCCCAAATGTTCCTGTTTCAAACCACCTGAAGACCACTGTTCCATGCACAGAACAAATCATGCCTGGAGTTTTTTGCTTAACTATGAACTGGGTGCTGCAACTGATGCTGGAAGGAAAGGTGGTTTAGGGATTGGTCAATCTTGAGTTACAGTAGTAAGTTGGCCTCAGCATTTTAGGCCCTTCTATCTGCTGAACCAGGTGAACAAAGGAAGGTCAGATGCACTCACTACCTTATTGCTGAGAATCTCCTGGCCTTTGCCTTATCCAAGAATTTCTTGTACTTGGCAATCTTCTCGTCCAGTGACTTCAGTACTACCTTTGAATCTTCTCTAGTATTAGCCTCACAGGTTGGCCTCCCATGTGGTGAGTTCTGCTCTTCCTCCTCATCTTCCTCTGTACCACTGTCTGTTTCACTGATATCCAGTACATTCACAGGAACCAGATCCTCTCCCAAGAATTGAGGGGTCACAGTGATCTTCTCATAGTTTTGCTGTACATGGGGCAAAGGCTGTTTTGGTGCCACATTGGAGCACTCATCACTCCCAGTCTGTTCTTCACATTTTTCCATCATCCCTGCGTTCTCACTGTGACTCAAGTCTGTGGGCACATCTGAGGCAGCTGCTGTAGGCTGAGAAATTAAACAATGGAAGTTTCTATGCAAGCCAGAGTTACCAGTCCATCCCAACCCTTCATTTTGCCACTGGATTGTTCAACTCCAAACAATCTTGGCATACTTTTCCACTCATGAAGGGCCTTCAGTCAAGCTCACCAGGATCCTGATCTGACCAGTGCCAATCAGAACCCAGATTTAAAGGATAATCAAGAACACCTCTCACTTTATACATATTCACCACCGCTATTGAGTAACCATCATATCCTCCCATCTCCCTGAAAATGAAGGCAGAGTTTCCAGACAAAAGCTATGGCTGAATTTCCCTTTACATTAAAGCATGTAAGGAGAAGGATGACAATTACACTGAAATTGGCTATTTGAACTACTCTCATGACCGGTTTACAGCCATTAAAATGGTGCAAAAACATTTTAAGCGTGCATGAATTTTATTCAAGCAAGGTGGGCCCCCATCACCTTGTGTGAAGATGGAGGACGCTTAAATGCACAGAAGAGGCTCCTCTAGTTGTCTGCCTGTTGTGCCCAGATAGACACCTGTGAGTTTTCACGGGGATCCCCAGGAAGGGGTACTGTTGCAAGGGGAGGAGTATTTCTATTACTTCAAGTGCTTGCCTTGAAAGCCAGCATGTTGTCAGTCCTGCTTAAATATTGCTTCATTACTAACTACTGCTCCTTTATTTATTTATTTCCCCCATTCTGACTAAATGTGCAGAGCATAACCTTGTCATTACTAACACACTCTTTCACCAGAAAAATAAATTTAAAACATCATGGAAGCACCCACGGTCGAAGCACTGGCATCTTTTAGATTATGTAATTGTCTGTGCTAGAGATCGCTGTGATGTACTTCTCACCAGAGCCATGACGAGCGCCGATGACTGCTGGACAGACCATCGATTAATTCGATCCACGATGGCCATAAAGATTGTCCCTCATCGTAGGCTCCAAGGAAGAAAACCAAGGCGTAAAATGAATACACTGGCCCTTCAAGATTCTATTAAACGAGCTTGCTTTCAATCAACTCTCAAGGAACATCTGCCTATGGAACTTCCTGAAAATGTTGAGGAACACTGGGTTAAATTGAAGACTTCTATTATTTCAGCCTGTGAACAAACTATCGGATACCAAACTAAGAGACATCAGGACTGGTTTGATGAGAACGATAGTGAGATTGAACATATTATTGACAAGAAAAGGAAAGCCTTCCGGATATGGCAAAAAGTATTAACTGTGCCGTTAAGAAAAAAATCTACGCCAGTGCAAAGGCAGAAGTCCAAAGAAGAACTAGAGAACTTAAGAACATATGGTGGATAAAAAAAGCCCAAGAAACCCAACATTTTGCAGATGCTCATGATGCACGGGGCTTTTTTAATACCATAAAGGCCATCTATGGACCAACAAACCATGGTACAAATCCCTTACGCTCAGTAGATGGTGCTAAACTTCTAAAGGACAAAGAGTCTATTGCACTGCACTGGAAAGAGCATTACTACAATCTCCTTAATCGTCACTCTACTGTGGCTGATGAAGTCTTCTTGCAAATCCCGCAAAAACAAATAAGAGATGAGCTTGCAGTACCCCCTAGTTTGGAGGAAGTCAGTAAAGCCACTAAACAAATGAAAAATAACAAAGTTAGTGGACCTGATGGGATTCCTGCTGAAGTCTTTAAAGAAGGTGGGCCTGAACTTACACAACAACTTCATAAGCTCATCGAAAAAATCTGGATGAGGGAGGAGATTCCAGCAGACTTTAGGGATGCCATAATTATCTCTCTCTTTAAAAAGGGTGATAGAACAGACTGTGGAAACTATCGAGGCATCTCCCTTCTAGCCACAGCAGGCAAAATCCTGGCAAAGATCATCGCAAACCGTCTCCTATCTGTATCAGAAGACATCCTCCCCGAAACGCAAAATGGCTTCCGCCCTTCTAGGGGAACAATGGATATGATCTTCACTGCACGACAGCTTCAAGAAAAATGCAAGGAGCAAAACCGTCCTCTGTACATGGCGTTTATTGATCTGACTAAAGCTTTTGATACTGAAAATCGTACTGCTCTCTGGACCATCCTTCTGAAAATCGGATGCCCTGATAAATTTGTGAACATCTTGCAGCTACTCCATGACAACATGATGGCAACAATCCTGAATAACAATGGCTCTCAAAGCGATCCATTTAAAGTGGAATCCGGCGTTAAACAGGGATGTGTTATTGCTCCAACCTTATTCGCTATCTTCATCGCTATGATTATACACCTTGTTGAAGAGAAACTTCCTACTGGTGTAGAAATTATATATCGAATAGATGGAAAGCTTTTTAATCTTAGTAGGCTGAAAGCAAAAAATAAGGTAATTACAACTTCTGTTATAGAACTTCAATATGCTGATGATAACGTAGTCTGTGCACACTCCGAGGAAGATCTTCAAACTATCCTAAACATCTTTGCAGAAGCATATGAAAAGCTCGGCCTCTCGATTAACATTAAAAAAACCAAAGTGCTTTACCAGCAAGTTCGAACCAATCCCTCCGCAGCGCCATCAATCCAGCTTAAAGGTGTGTCACTAGAAAATGTCAACCACTTTTCTTATCTCGGCAGCCATCTATCTACAAAAGCCGACATCGACGCTGAAATTCAGCATCGCCTGAGCTCTGCGAGTGTAGCTTTCTCCCGAATGAAGCGTAGAGTGTTTGAGGATCGGGACATTCGCAGGGAGACCAAAATGCTTGTTTACAAAGCCATTGTACTACCAAACCTTTTGTATGCCTTTGAAACATGGACCCTCTACAAACGCCACCTCCAACTTCTTGAAAGATTCCATCAACGCTGCCTCCAAAAAATTCTGCAAATTACTTGGGAAGATAGGCGGACTAATGTTAGCATATTAGAAGAAGCGAAAACCACCAGCATTGAAACAATGATCATCCAACATCAACTTCGCTGGACCGGCCATGTTGTTCGAATGCCTGACCATCGTCTTCCAAAGCAGCTACTTTACTCCCAACTTAAGAATGGAAAATGGAATATTGGTGGACAGCAAAAGAGATTCAAAGACACTCTCAAAGCTAATTTAAAAAAATGTAATATCAGCATTGAGAACTGGGAAGCCCTAACTCATGAGCGTTTCAATTGGAGGTCATCCTTTATTAATGGCGCTATGGACTTTGAAGAAGCACGAGTACAGGGCGAAAAGGAGAAAAGAGCTAAAAGGAAGGCACGTCAGGCAAACCCTCATCATGACCGTCTCCCACCCGGAAACCTATGCCCTCACTGTGGGAGGTTGTGCGGATCCAGAATTGGCCTTTATAGCCACTTACGGATCCACTGTTAAAATTTTACCTTTGGAAGACAATCTTACTCGGCTACAAGTGATCGCCAATGATGATTTATTTATTTGCTTGCTTGCTTTCAGGAGGAGCGATACCTCTTTTTTCTTTTTCAAAAGAAACACTCAAGCTATTCTTGCAGACCTCACCTGGGAATCCTGTTCCACATTTGGAGGCTTCACAAAGAACGGGATGCGGCCCCGCTGCCAGTCATTCAGCACCATCCTGCTGACCGTGTGCAGATCAGGCTCTCCCCCCTGAAATGGCAGAAAGGCGCCAGTCACAGCTGCCAAAGGGAGCAGAGGAGATCAGAGAGAGGCCTGCTCCTGAAGGGGCCTGGTGCCAGGACTTCAGGCAGGATGCAAGCTCCATGGGGAAGGCAGGCACTTGTGGGCTGGACTCACACAACATGCTACGCCTAAATGTTAGTTCACAAACCACAGTTGACTGTCTTTGTATCACATACTGCACCTCCTCAAAATGGTTAATGGTGTGCCCTGATGGCCCGATTCACCCAATATGCAAAGACCAAGGCAAGTTCCCCAAATCACCCTGAATCACCCTTCCAGTTACCAGCCCCACTTCCGCCTACTTGAGCATGCTGTGAGCACCCAGCTAACCCATCGTCTCCTTGTAGCATAACCCTCTTTCCTCTCTTATCACCACTGGCTGCTCCCAGGCTTGGTTTCTCGGGAGCAGACTCCCCTTTGGAACATATCTCCCATGCTGACCAGATGTCCACACTAAGGGCTCCAGCTTCCTTTCCCTTGAGTCAAACAGCTCTTCAGCACCTGGAAGACCAGATTCACCTTCAGTAACTTCCCTGTCTGGAATGCCAGCTTCTTCAGAAAATCCTCTGCATTTCCCCAGAAGTCTATTTTATACGTTTTCCTGATGTATTCTGGCTTGGCTCTGTCCAGCACTGTAGCAATGTGGTCTTCTGGACTCTTGATTTTTTCTACCTGAACCTGGAAATCACCAGAACAGTCAGACTCCTAGCGTTACCAAAGATACAGATTTCCACACATACATCTCCAATGACTGCCAAGGAAATCTGTCATGATTATTCAAGCACCTGGATCTCGGCAACATTTCAATAAGTAGTAAGGCTGGTAAGTCGGACTGGGGCAGAAGAAGCTTCCCTTGACACTCACCACTCCTTTCAGTACAATATCTGTTTCTGAGTCTCCAGAGGGGTGTACCACGCCTGGGCAGTCAATAAGGAAAATACGGCGCATTAAAGTGATGTACTGCCATACCTGCAGAGGAAGAAGTAAAGCCAAGCCTGTCTTTTTAATTCAGTAGGAACAAAACACATGGCAACAGCTCTTTAAACTGAGATTGTTCAAGGAACTATAAATGAGGTGGGGAGGTGAACAGAGCAAGAGGAAACAGTTAAATGGCAACCTGTGAACATCAAGAACATCGTAGCCAGGAAGCACCTGGGTGGTCCTTTGATGTCATCGCCATACCTGCTATTTCTTTGGAAAGGCTATTCAGCAAGCACAAAAGTGTTACCAGCTAGAGTGCAGGGCAAACCATAAATCCAAGCCTGTTTTTCTTGTTGTCCCTAAAGCTTATCTTTCCAAACTGTGTCGTGACACCCAGGTGTGTCACGTCAAAACCGGGAAGTGCTGATGGCGCGCCACCGCTGTGCGTAGCTGCGCACACGGCGGCAGGCCATCAGCACTTCCGGGTTTTTGCACAGCACACTAGGACACCGCTGCCGCCACTACTGTGGCGCGCGAAAATCCGAAAGTGCCGTGGTGGCGGCGCGCGAAAACCCAGAAGCACCGCCACCACGGTGTACGAAAACCCGAAAGCCGGGTTTTCTTGCACGCCACCGTTGGTGTGTCGCCACGGGAAAAGTTTGGAAAGCCCTGCCCTAAAGACAGCTTTTTTAGTGTAATCACATGTTGGCAAAGCTCAGGACTGCATTTAAATGGCAAGGAGGTTTTTTTGGTAATGACATTTAAGTGATGGCTGTTGTGGGTCTTCCGGGCTGTGTGGCCGTGTTCTGGAAGTTGTGGTTCCTAACGTTTCGCCAGCATCTGTGGCCAGCATCTTCAGAGGGCAGGAGTGCTCCTGCCCTCTGAAGATGCTGTCCACAGATGCTGGCAAAACGTTAGGAACCACAACTTCCAGAACACGGCCACACAGCCCGGAAGACCCACAACAGCCATTGAACTCCGGCCGTGAAAGCCTTCGACAATACATTTAAGTGAATTTGTCACTGTCTAATCAGCTGAGCATAGTTTCTGCTTTTAGAGACAAAACACTTTAAATGACACAAAGATATTCACTTTACACGTTTGTTCCAACATGTTCATTTTGAGGTCTTTCTGCCATCTGATGTTTTATTCAGCGTCCCTCCTCCAAGGGATACTGACAAGTTATCATGTACTTGTCATATCTGCAGAAATAAAGACCTTAAGTACAGAGAATGCTCAAGACATCAGGCAGTTTCACTCCAGCACTGCAATCCTAGAAGCGAGAACATGCTTAGTATTGGTGCAGAGGTCCTTGCCTTCAGGCACAAGAAGCCCCCCGCATCCACTATGGCTGCGTTTTAATCCTAAATCTGTGCAGAAGCTTGCCTTGGTTTCACCAGCAATGGGAGCCACACTGCAGACCTTCTTGGAGCGGAGTGTGTTGATCACGGAGCTCTTTCCCACATTAGGGTATCCAATGAAGCCCACGCTGATCTGCTTCTTATCTACATGCAGCTGTTGGGGACAACATATGCAGAATAAGGCAGGCTGAATATGAACATCCTAAGAATTAGAGAAAGTAGTTTTGGACAAGCAGCTGGCCTTTTGGAGAGCCAAGTGCAGGATAGTTGATAGACCTAAAAAGTCACCAAAACTGACCGGTTCTTTTCCATCCACTGCTAGTTGGTTTAAGCTTTTAAACATAGCTCATAAAATGGACATCATCTGCTGGACACTTTAAG